>CM029437.1:39277810-39675310 GCA_017140255.1 Eucalyptus paniculata subsp. matutina
TTGTCAGAGCTAAAGATATTGCAGCTATCTTTGTTAAAGATCCAACTACGAACTGTTGGGTTGCATCTCCTTTGTAAGCTCACAAAGCTCTCCCTTTGCTCCATTCACTTGACAAGGCTACCACAGCTTCCTCTAGGTCTATTCATTCACTTGACAAGGCTACCACAGCTTCCTCTAGGTCTATTCACTCTCTCACTTCGCCAATACAAATCACGGACAGGATTGCCAGATCTTTCATATTTGGAGCTCCTGTCAGAATTCGAGCTTTTTGACTGTGCTGTGACAGAAGTTGCAGGCCTTGGGCAGTTCGAATCCTTGCAAATTTTCAGAATATCTCACTGCAAGCTGCAATAGCTGGATGAGCTGGAGAACTTGATATTTTTAGCATTATTGAATGTTTCGTACTGTCAAAGTCTTGAGAGACTGCATGATCTATCAAAACTGAAGAAGCTTAAAGATATTAAAATCAAGGGATGCCCGAAGATTCATGATATTAAAAGTGTGGAACGCCTGCATTCCTTTGAGAAGCCAAACAGTGCCATAATTGAGACGGAAAGCTCATCCGAGGTAACCAACACTATGATTTTCCCTTTGGACCACATGGATGGAGGTTGGCACTTGATTAGCACGTGTCATGTTTGGAATTTTTACTAAGATGAATGAATTCTTTAATAATAACAAAAGTGCATGACATGATGAATTATGATGGACAGGATATTTTCTCTCATTAACACATGCAGAATAATTTTTCAAATGAAATTTGAGTCATCAAAACTTTGTATTTCTTTCATCTTTTTTACTTGAAAGATGGGGTCCAAATATGTGAGGACTCCTATTCTTTAAAAGGACATTTTACTTTTTCTTGTTTTTTTCAGCGTTGTACAACCAAAGAACTTCTATTTATGCCAGTTAGTTTAATCATGCTTTCGGGAGGTGTTGTTATGTATTCAATCCAGAGCATTGAACGTTGTATTGGTATCTTAAATCTTTGATGTGGTGCAGGAAAGCGCTGGCTGCTGTACTAGTATCTTAAATTTTTTATGGGGTGCTTCCGTAATATTCAAGTTCTTAATCCAAAGTACTTGGAATTAATTGGGATAAGTAGCTCATAGAAGGTATTCCATTCTTCAAACCTTCTCTTCCAAGGATTAGTCTGATTAATACTGTCAATGAAATCTCAAAACTCATTTGGTCTCTTTTCACGTTCAGTCAGTTTGAATCTAAGCATCAATCTTTATAACCATTTGACACATGGTAGAAGTCTTATTTGTTGCTCTGAATACATGGTTACATAGGTTTTGTCACAGATGGAGTTTAGCAAACCAGCTTCCATTCAAGGTGTCAAATGCAAGGATAAAGGTATGCTGAACATTGAGATTGTCAAATCTGAGTTGTCCTATAAGATTTAAGTATGATTTCAACCTTGCAATGTAGAACGCTGAAAGATGTCATGGCTAGAAAGCTGCCAGACCATAAGGATAGGCAGTCAAAGGATTATTTCAAGCTTTGCCATGTTGTTGGAACTGATTAGACCTTAGACTAATTTTTTGGGCCAACTAGAAAATTTTACTCCTTATTTAATGCTCCTCTTCCTCCTAAAGCACAAGCAAAATCTTCCGATTCTGTCAAGTCGATAACTGAAACTATGGGCGCTTCTTCTAAATTGCAAAATTCTCCCTCCGTTGCAGGTTCATCAACCACGTGGCATAGAGTGAAGGTAAACTACAGACGTCTTGCTTTCTATCTCACTCCATCAATGAATAATTCCGTATTTCTTTCAGGCTGTTGCTTCCAAATTCAGCTGTCAGATGATTTCCAGAACCAAGCCAACACACTCTTTTCCACATTAATCAAACTTAAGTGTTGAGCCAGATAAGAGGGACAGAAACTACTGGCATCTCGCCATCAACAGAGCAAGAAGATGTGCCACTTGACAGGGCATCAACTATCCCTTCTTTGGCAACAATTGGTTCTGCTGGGCCTCCTCCTGCTGCTCAACCATAGTCATCATCAGCAATGGACAAAGATAATGCCCCTATAATTGTCGAGGCAGATTTACGTGGTGGCGGAGAGGAATCTCTTTTCTCAAAGATCGAGTCTCTGTTGAGTGGTGACTCAGGAGAGCAAAATACTGGGACAGAGATGTCACAAGCAAGTCATTTTGATCTTCAAGCATACCAGAACGCATCGCAAGCGTTGGAAATTATAATGAGTCAGGGACTCCAGGCAATCGTGTTTAATCCCAAGCTACTTAGTCAATTGCAAGAATTACTGAACTTCTTAGTCGAACAAAATGCGCCAGAGGTCTCTACTATTGGACATCAATGTGTCTATATCTCAAATTGCAGAACTTTATTCAGACTCAGGTGACTCCCTCTCTTCCCAATAAAAGATCCTCATTGAATGTGAGAGGTTAGAAAGGGAGCTCAAAATGGAAAAGTATCTCTTGGCATCTGACAAGGATGACGTTCGTTTGATCAAGAAACAATGTGAAGAGAAAGCTAAGAGTGTGGCTGACAATGAGCGAGTTATAACCCAACTTAAAAAAAGATTGAGGCACGCAAGCAGACAGTTGAGAATGCAAAGTCAGAAATATCATATCTGTCGACAATGAGATTAGAGAAAGTTAAGGAACTGAAGAATTAAGTACGAGCAGGTCCTCAGTATGAAGAGAGAGAATCCAAGCATGGAAAAGAAGAGAAATCAAGCTTTGGAAATGATTGACAAAATCAATGTAGAGCGGAATGAATTGTGTGCGGATATTAAAGGCCGATTAGCCTCTAAATAGGCTGGCACTTTTCACTTTCTTTTATTTGAATCATGTATCGAAAACTTTTCCATTCTGGCAAAAAACACAGGTTTGGAGTTTCATTTGTCGTTATTTATCAGTGCGGAAAGCCTGAAACAAGGTCTGTTGAAACAAAGAGAACGCTCACCTTGCAATCTCAGCATGTCACTCGGCTTTGTCTGCGATCTCCGAAGGCTCCCTGTAACTAGTCTTGCCAGAGGAAAGATTGCTAGTCTCGGGAGGCAGCAGGCCCTGCAGAGTCCTCTATGCAGCACCGTGCTTCTAGCTTTTCTTTGCCATAGTCCTCTTTGGTAGAGAAGGCGGTCTCTGCGATGATATCGGTGAAATTAGCATAACGTAGATATTCCATACGTGCTCTCTCCACTGCGAATTTCAGCAAAATCCAGATGTACCCATGCACACAAAGACGTGGTTTTGACTATGATGCCTTGTTCTCCGGGCGCAACCTTAGCCACCATCCAAGTATTTCAAGAGAAATTCATAACCCTGTCGATAGAGTTGGCAACGGTGTATCCAAGATATGAACAATTTTAGGCTCCGAAGCACCATAATTTAAGATAACGGAAAGACCGCACGGCAGGAATTTTAACATAGCATCTAGGTTAGGACCTTATTTTAAGTAGGTGGTATCCCTTTAGTACACCTAGCACTACGTAATTTAAAATTATGGGTTATATTCATGTTGGTATGACAGTCAATCCAAGTAATTATTCGAGTTGATAAAATTCTACTAAAAGGTCTGATGGGTCATTTCCTACCTTTGGATTCAAAATTGGAAAATTTACCTTTATTTTCCACAAAAATAAACTAATTAGGTAGAATTTTAAGGTTGCTGATATTTTTTTATCTTGTTAAAAAGAAATATACGGACGGAGCACCTGTTTCCCCATTAATCAACCAGGGCAGAGCGTGGCATTGTCAAGAGTCTGTCCGAGGAAATTTTCCGAGCATTCGTGAGTCTCCTTTGCAACTGCAGATGGCGAAAGAAGCTCCTTACGGCGGTTCGAGTTCTGTATCATCGGCTTCGGTGACGGGAAACAACTTCGACGTGTTCCTGAGCTTCAGAGGAAGCGACACCCGACATGGGTTCACCGATGTTCTCTACAGAAGCCTCGTCGATCACGGGGTTCGCACCTTCTTAGACGAAGAAGAGCTTTCCGATGGAGAGTACATCAAGAAGCAGCTCCCTGAGTCGATCAGGCTGTCGAAGATTGGCATCCCGATCCTGTCCGAGGACTATGCCTCGAGTAAGCCGTGCCTTCGTGAGCTGGCTCAGATGGTCGAGTGGCGCAAAGAGGGAAGAATGATCATCATGCCCATCTACTTCTTGATCACGGCGTGGGATGTGGAAATGAAGGATGGGAGGGGTCCCTACGCCGATAAAATTGCTGCACACAAGAAGAAAGAAAATCCGGATACGATCCAGAAATGGGTGGATGCCCTCGAAGAAGTGACATCTGTGAAAGGGCGGCAACTGACCGGATATACTGGGTAAGGTTGAAGAAGGATCTGTAACTAGTTTGCTTTGTTTTCTTTTCTTTTCTCCCTTTTTTGTCCTGAATAATGTGGCACTCTCATGCTCACTTCAATTGATTTCACGGCAAATTGCCCCCGTATACGAAAGTGGCGGTCTGTTAAGGGTTGCGATGGGCATGGCCGATGGTCACTCTGAATTGACTGGGGCACACTCTTGCATTTGTACCGAGCGTTTAACCATTCCGTCGCATTCACGTTTCATCAGTTTCAGATCTTTATACCCAGTTAACAGTGTCCAAGACTTTGTGTACTTTCCTTCTTTCTGAAACTTTTTTCTGTTTTCTAGGCAAGGAGAATTTGTAAAAATGATGGTCTCAAAAGTTCTGAAGAGATTGAGAAAGGCTAAACTCAATTTGTCTGACAAATTAGTCGGGATTGAAGACCGCTTGCCTGAGCTGAGAAGAATGTTGGATACTGACTCTGACTCTAGTGACGTGCGGATGATTGTCATCTCCGGCATTCCAGGCATTGGTAAGACAACCCTCGCAAAATCTCTCTACAACGATATCTGCCACCTCTTTGACCGTCACAGCTTTCTCGGTGATATTGGAGACACTACTGACAAGAAGGCTCTTCTAGCTTTGCAAAATCAGTTGGTCTCTGACATCGTCCAAAGGGACTCGGCAAAACTCAAATCGGTTGAGGAAGGAATCAGCTTCCTCAAATTAAGATTAAGCACCTGGAAAGTCCTCATCCTTTTGGATGACGTGCATGAGAAGTCTCAGCTTGAAGCTTTGGTGGGAAGTCTCGATTGGTTCGGTTCAGGGAGTAGGATCATTATCACAACCAAAAGAGTTCTCAATTTACGTGAAATGGCAGAAACTGATGACGTTGAAACTTACAAAGTCCCAGAGATGGAGGATAGTGATGCTCTAAAACTTTTTTGTAGATATGCCTTTGCTAAGGATTGTCCAGAACATGACTATATTGATCTGTCTGAAAGAATTGTGTCTGCTACTGGAAAACTTCCATTAGCTGTTGAGCTCGTAGGTTCACACCTGTCTCTGCTTCGGGATAAAAGAGGAGCTTGGGAATCTCTACTGGAGAAGTTACAAAATGTAACTGATGATAAAGTCGAGAACAAGTTGAGAATAACTTACGAACAATTAAACAGTTTCCAACGGCATATTTTTCTCGACATAGCTTGTTTTCTTTTTGGAGAGGATAAAAGAATCGCATCGTACATGTGGGATGAGCTTAAATTGTATCCTTCTTTTGAAGTCGAGATGCTTTGTCTCATGTCCATGGTAAAGATTGGAGATGACAATAGGATGTGGATCCACGATCAGCTAAGGAAGCTGGGCAAGAAAATTGTTCAAGAAGATTGCATGAAACACGGGAACAACAGTAGACTATGGGCCACTGAAGCTCGGGAGATTTTTAAACAAGATGAGGTCAGATTTGACATTTCTTTTTTTGGTCTGTCTATTGAATATGTAACTCTCCTTGTTTTGATCCCTTTTGGAAAGAGTGAAGCATAAATGATCCTCAGTTCAATTACTGTATTGGGGTTTCGTTGGCTTCTGTCTAACAATGGTGTTTGACCAACAGAGCCAAATGAAGGTTGAAGCTCTGTGGCTTGAGATGGATAACACTGAACAAAAAGACATGGATGGTCGATCGCAGACCTATTTGACTGGTGACCAATTTAAAAGAGTACCAAATCTCCGTCTTCTCATTTTGGATCACTTTGACATTAAGAAGGATTTTAGAAATCTTCTTTTAAAGTTACTTTGGCTCCGTTGGCATGGCTGTCCGAGAGCTTTTAATGTAATCAATATGAACTTGGAGGTCTTGTTTGTTCTTGATTTGTCGTGGAGCAAGGTAACTAAAGGTTGGGAGGGTTGGAATAGTATAAAGGTAGCTCAAATACTTTGCATTTCCCTTTTCACTTGAATACTTACTGCAACATTAACAGTTTCTGTCTATTTGTATTGCTTGCAGCTGGCAAGGAAGTTGAAAGTCTTAATTCTCAGAGGCTGTGTTGACTTGATACAAACCCCAAACTTCTCTAATTTCGAGTCTTTGGAGATGCTGATTTTAGAATATTGCTCTCATTTGGTTCGAATCGACCCATCGATTGGTCAGTTGCAACGTTTGCAAATTTTAGATCTGAAATTTTGCACTGACCTCGGTAACTTGCCCAGAGAACTTGATTCTCTGGAAGCTTTGAGAGAGCTCCGACTTGATGGAACATATAGAAGATATTCCAGTCTCCGAAGATATGAAGCATCTTAAAACTCTCAGCGCCTGCAACTGTAAATCATTGGCACGATTGTCCAGTGAAATTGGTGACATAAAATCTCTAGAATTTCTTTCGATTGATGGCTCTGAACTTACCACACTCCCGGACTCAATTAAAAGGCTAAAAAAGTTGAAACAACTGTCTTTGAGAGATTGTCGGTTGTTGTGGAAACTTCCAGACGCCATTGGAAACTTGACATCATTAGAGAACCTGGATCTCTCAAGTACAGGAATAGACAAATTACCACACGCCATTGGTAATATACATCATTTGAAGGTGCTGAAAATGGACGGAACTTTCATTAGAAAGTTCCCTTGATCTATTGGAATGCTGAAGAAGCTTGAGGAGATTCATGCATCACGCTGCAGGAGTTTGGAAAAAATTCCTGAGGAGATCAAAGGCTTGTCTCGTTTGAGAAATTTGGTGTTGTCAGATTCCAATATTCCCAGCCTACCAGGGAGCATCTCTAGTCTTTCCCACCTTCAAAACCTTGATTTATATGGCTGTGACAATCTTCATGAGGTTCCTCTGCTTCCCACTAGTTTAGCCACTTTGCGTCTCACTTATGACTCAAGTAAATTGAAGTCTTTGGATATTTCAAATGTGACCAATCTCAGAGAGTTGTACCTTGCCAATAATATGGAGGAGGAGGCATCTCCCGGCACAGACGGACATTTGATGGTGGAGCCGAGCAGCCTTTCGGGGATTGGCAAAGTGACAAAAGTTGAGACCTTGAAATTGTGCCTCCCAGGCGTCACTAAACTGCCGGAAATGGATGCTCTCAAGCAACTAAGGAAGCTTGATCTTCAATGTCCAGACCTACAACATCTCCCACGACTACCCAAAAGTTTGAAAAAACTAACCCTCCGAGACTGCAAATCCTTAAAGACATTGCCGGAGCTTAAGTATCTCAAGTCTCTATCTGGATTGGAACTTCTGTTATGTTCTGTAATGGAAATCGAAGGACTTCAAAATCTCTCATCCTTGGTAGCCTTGCTTATTTCTCACTGTGAGCTGGTAAAGCTAGACGGCCTCGAATGCTTGACATCCCTGAGAACATTGACCATCTCATACTGTGATTCCCTTCAAGGACTGCCAGATTTGTCGAACTTGAAGAAGCTGAGAACATGTCATATCCAACATTGCAAGAACATAACTCGAAAGGACAGCCTCTAGTAGTCGAGCTCCCTAGAAAGGCCAGATATTTGCGAAGGTCGTGGTACGCCTCTGGTCTAAATGAGGACTTGAAAGAGATCCATTTCATGCTTCCTCGAGCAAGTCTGAAGTTTCTGAGGCCAATATTCATTCTAAAGGTCATGCGTCTTTTCAATTTAATGATGATCCATAAGTTTCACTTGCATTGTTGGACTTCCTTGTGACTGGAATGCCTTCTTCTCGGATATTTCCATTTTTCTTTTCACTTCTTTAGAGAATGCAATATTTTTCCTTTATGAAGTTCTTCTTAACAATGCCCAGCAATGCTCACACTTCGACTTCATTGTTCCGTTTACACAAATATGTGAATGAGTGCATGAATCAGCATTTCTGAATTCCCTAATCATTCTGGTCATTGTTGTTCTGAATTTCTTCCATCTAATTGACTGATTATCCTTAGTAAGATGATATGCCCATTTATTCAATATACATGGAGTATTCGCTAGCTCTATTGTAATGGATATCCATGCAAAAGTGCCGAAAACTTGATGGCTATCCTTTTGGTTCCAACAGTATATTGGCGTTGCTTAGTCTATGAACTCCGGGATTAATTTATGTATTCTCTTTCAACGTTCAATTCAATTCTTGAGCTTTAATTACACTCTTCCAATGCGATCAATTTAGTCCTTTCAATCCAATTGGGTCAAGTTGGGATCTGAAGTAGCAATCCAGCTCGATCACAATATGCCATGGGGTACTAGTCAAGAGCCAGTACCTTGAAATTTGAGAAAAATATTTATTTCAAGAAAGCAAAATTTTTTGAAGTAAATAAAAAAAAAAATTCCTTAGCATGAGGAGGAGGCCCTTTCTACATTGGCCCGGGCTATTGCACCCCTTTGTTGGCTCTTAAAACCTCCTTTGTCACATTGAATTTACTATATTATTCCTTACAGATCTCATTCTCAATTTAAGATTATTTCTTATCATTTCTCTTGCTTTTCTTTTGTTTCAATTTCACCCTAAACGCTTCTTTCAGACCCATTACATTTGTTTGTCTTCTTCTAAACTTATTCCGCCAATTATTAACTTTATTTCCCCAAAAATTATTATAATCGTGAATTTTTCGACTTTTATTTCTGGTATAAATTTATGAGAATTTACTCAAAGATTGAATATTGTGGTTGATAAATGCATTATACGCAATGTACTCATCTTTCTTTGCATTGTTTTTATTGAAGACTAAGAGGACCCAATTTGCTTAAATGTGTCTAGTAATGATGAAACTGCAAATAAGGAGTATTCATTTGGAGCTTCTCGCACTATAACATTGATAATTGTTTCTTGATAGATATTGTTTTAATGAATAATGACTCTCTTGTTAATGTAATTTAAAACTTCTATGGTTCGATTCAGGTAAGATATTTTTTTCAAAAGAGTAACCTTTTTAAGGGAGGCAAGCAGCTGAATGGATAATATCTTTTGTTAAGTTGCAGGCAGCAAGAGTCGAGCCACCAACTGCGGCCGAGGCGGCGGTGCCGGTCACGCGCGGGGGTGGGCCCTTATATTGACGCCCACTCCCGTGGTATGAAGTAGGGAGATGGATCTTTGAAATGGAGAAGGAAGAGAGACGATACTCAGAGAAGGCGGCCCCGACACGAAAACCACTTTTATCTTGGAAGTAGGAGATGGTTTTTTATTGTACTGGTTTTTATTTTGACGATGAAGACGAATATACCGAAACAATAGAAGAGAGTTTCGATGTGTATTTGAGCTTCAGAGGACCAGACACCCACAAGGTGTTTGTGGATCATCTCTGCAGTAGCCTCCACAAAGCGGAGATCCGCGTGGTCTGGGATCACGAGGGAGATGGTGATCGGCCGTCAATTCCCCAATCTATCGGGCATTCCAAGATCGTCATTGCGATCCTGTCAGAGGGGTACCCGTCGAGCAAATGGTGCCTCCAAGAGCTGGCTCAGATTGTGGAGTGCCACAAGACGACGGGCCAGATCATCATGCCCGTCTTCTACCATGTCACGCCATCGGTCGTGAAAAAGAGATCCCACGGTTACGGCGAGGCTATCGCCCGTCATAGAGAGCGCGGAATCGACCGAGACACCCTCCGGAAATGGGAGGAAGCTCTCAGCTATGTGGGATCCATCCCAGGGTTGGAGAGTGATAGGTTAGTGTAATTGAGTAAGTTCAATTGAGTAACCTAGCATCCAAATCGCTTACTTCAATTTTAGTTAATCTAGTCAGACTAATGCTGCTAGGAGTATCAATACCTGATGTAGCTCACTCCGATCTGTCACTGAATGTGATCCGTTTGTTCATATTCTTACTCCCAGCTTGCCACATTTCTTAGTGCTTCAGTTTTGTCGATAAATTTCAATATTCCTAGCGTTACACATCTATTTAAAAGCACATGACTCAGTTTTAGAAAAAGTATGTACCACTAATTGTGTGCCCTGTTTGTCTAAAGCTGATTGCTGTATGATAGTTTTTGAAAGGCGAGCGCAAACTTCTTCTTGCAAATTAAAGCTGATTGCTGTATGATAGTTTTTGAAAGGACAGCGCGAACTTCTTCTTGCAAATTACTTCAGAGTTCAGACATTGATGGACTTACATTAATCTTTATGCATGTGCCTTGTGCACACGCGCACGCATGATACAGCTTAGGCACACATGCTTTGATCATCGATGCACTTGTTGCAAAAGTGTTGAGGGTGTTGAAGAGACACTTCGTTGGTATCAAGCATCATGAGGAAACAGTTATGAAATTACTAAATGTGGAATCTAGTGATGTTCGTGTAGTTGGAATACATGGCATAGGGGGCACTGGGAAGACAACGATTACAAAGTTTGTCTACAAAAGAATATTTCATCTCTTTGATGGCCGTAGCTTTCTGGAAAGGTTTAGAGAAAATGCCAAAAAACCAGGAGGCTTAGTTGATTTGCAAGGTGAGCTGATTTCTGACCTTCTAGGTGCAACGCATAGACAAATTCCTTCTGTTGATGACGGGATTAAGTCCATCAGAAGCAGATTCTTCCACGAGAAAGTTCTCATTGTGTTCGATGATATCGAACCAGGCTTTGAACTTACTCCAATTTTAGGAAGTCTTGATTGGTTAGGCTCTGGAAGCAGGATCATAATTACCACCAGAGCCGAACAAGCTTTAGATAAGCTTGAAGGGATACTGAAATATGAGGTTGGGGGAATGCAACAAGATGAAGCCCTTACACTTTTCCACATCCATGCCTTCAGGGAGAAATCTCCTCCGGATGAGTTTGTTACTCTGTCCAAAAAAATAGTATCAACTATTGACTGGCTTCCGTTGACTATTGAGGTTGTCGGGTCATAACTATTTTCTAAAGACGAGGATGTATGGATGCAAACCTTAGACGAGTTGGAAAAAGTACCTAAGCTACAAGTAGAACAGAAGTTGATGGTAATCATCAAAGCATTACCTGACAAGCAAAGACAGATATTTCTGGAAATTGCTTGTTTCTTCATTGGAGAGGACAAAAGCGTTGCATGCTACCTGTGGTCTGACTGTGATCCTGCTAGTGGATTGGAATTACAAGTGCTTGTTCTCTTGTCTATTGTCAAGATTGAGAACAACAAGCTGTGGATGCATGATCAACTTCGAGACCTAGGTAGGGATATTGTCCAATGGGAACATTGTGAACCTGGAAAGCGCAGCAGATTGTGGAATCAAGAGGATATCTTGAATGTCCTGTTGAATGGGAAAGTAAAATACAAGCTCATCACTGTTTTTACCTTACAATTTTATGCCTTACAACTAGTGTTCTTTTTCCATAGAGGAAGCCACTTAGGGTGCATTTGTTTCACGAAAAATGAATGATTGGGAAAATATTTTCTTAAAAATGATTGTTTATACTTCTTGAAGTAATTAGTCGATGAAATCTTTTTTCATAATTGATAACATTGGTAATCCTATTTTCCTCATGCAGGGAATGGAAAGTGTTGAAGCTGTTGTTCTCAAATTTGAGAGGTGCTCACAATGCAGTTTTACACCAGCACATTTTGCGACTACATCAAACATAAGATTCCTTCGACTGGATCAGGCGAACCTTGAAGGAAATTTTGAGCATTGTCTGTCAAGTTTAAGATGGCTCCATTGGCAAGGTTGTCCTTGGATTCTTTGTGCTGAAAATTTGGATTTGGAAAAGTTGGTTATTCTAGATCTTTCCTGTAGCAAGGTCAATGAAAAATGGAATGGTTGGAGTCAAATCGAGGTAGAGAAGCATATTATTTTTAATTTCATTTGTCAAATTGTTACGGAAAAGTTAACTCTTTTATCCTTCTACTTTCTGACAGAAAGCCAAGAATTTGAAAGTTTTGAACCTCACCGATTGTGTTGACTTGATCAGAACTCCAAATTTATCTTCTTACAAATGTTTAGAGAGATTGATTCTTGAAAGGTGCATTCGATTGGTTGAAATCGGTTCATCAGTAAAAGTCTGAAGAGCTTGGTTTCACTGAACTTGAGGTTTTGTACTGAGCTCAATAAGTTGCCCGAAGAGCTGGGTTCCCTCATATCCTTGCAAGAGATTCTTATAGATGGAACTGCTGTTCAGGAAATTCCTGTCTCCATCGGTCATTTGAAAAATCTTGGAAAATTCAGTGCCTGCAACTGTCTCTCATTGATCCAGCTGCCCGATTCAATTAGCAATGTAAAATCTCTGGGAGTCCTTGCAC
The DNA here is from genome assembly GCA_017140255.1 of Eucalyptus paniculata subsp. matutina. Lineage (NCBI taxonomy): Eukaryota > Viridiplantae > Streptophyta > Magnoliopsida > Myrtales > Myrtaceae > Eucalyptus > Eucalyptus paniculata. The sequence continues at coordinate 39,290,276 of CM029437.1, forward strand.
TGAATGGTACCAAATTAACTAAACTTCCCATGTCTATTGGAGAGTCAGTAGGGCTACAACACTTGTCAATAAGTCATTGTAGGTGGATATTGAAGTTACCAACTTCCTTGGTGAATTTGGCTTCATTGATCGAACTTGATCTATCAAGCACTGCAATTGTTGAATTACCTAATGATGTCAATAAGTTAAATCTTTTAACGGTGCTCAAAATTGATTTTACTTCTGTAAGAGAGCTGCCTTGCGCTATATGGAAGTTGAAGAGGCTTGAAGAGCTGCATGCTTCAAAATGTCGGAGTTTGGATGGGGAAATTCCTAGAGATATTGAGGAGCTTTCGGAATTGAGGGTTTTGAGGCTTGGATACTCTCGGATTCGTGGTCTACCAGATAGCATTTCTACACTACCCAATCTCCACACGCTTGATCTGCTTCATTGTGACAAGCTCCGTAAAGTGCCCAAGTTTCCTTCCACTTTAATAAGCCTATCTGCCAATTCTAAATTGATGGATACAATCCCAGACATTAGTAACCTGGTTAAGTTGAAAGAGTTGTTCTTGGCTGATGGTACCCAGGAACCAGTAACATATTGTCAAAGTCTTGAGAGATTACCCTATCTATCAAAAGTGAACAACCTGAAAGACATCAAAATCAATGGCTGTCCGAAGATTCCTGATATTAGAAGTGTGGAACACCTGAATTCGTTCGAGAAGCCAAGCAGTTCAATGACTGAGGTGGATAGCTCATCCGAGGTAACCAACACTACTGATTTTCCGACTGGACCGCATAAATGGAGGATAGTTCTTGATAAAGCTTGTGTCACGATTGGAATTTTTAATAGCATGAACGAATTGCTTTAATAATAACAAAAATGCACGACATGATAAATTACAATCTACAGGATATTTGCTCCCATTAACACATCCAGAATTATTTTTCAAATGAAATTTGAGTCATCAAGACTTCATATTTCTTTCATCTTTTTAAAGGGGTGGATGGGTCCAAATATGTAAGGACTCCACTTCTTTTTCTTCTTTAAAAGGGAACCTTTTTACTTTTCTTAGTATTTTTCTGCAATATACAACCAAAGAACTTCTATTTGTGCCAATTAGTTTAATCATTCTTTTCGGAGGTGTTGTTACGTTCCTAGAGCATTGAACGTTGTATTGGTATCTTAAATCTTTGATGTAGTGCAGAAAAGAGATGACTGTTGTGCTGGTATCTTAAATTTGTAGTGTGGTGATTCTGGTATGTTCAACTTAAAATCCTGTGTACATTGAATAAATTGGGATGAGTAACCCATAGAAGGTATTCCATTCTCCATGCTGTTCTCTTGTGATTCAGATTTGTTTGACGAGCTACTCTTCCAAGGACATAATCTGATCAATACAGTCGATGAAATCTCAATAACTCCTTTTATCTCTTTTAACGTTCAGTCAGTTTGAATCTAAGCATCTACCTTTATAACCGTTTGACACATGGGGGAATTCTTATTTGATGCACTGAATACATGCTTACACAAGTTTTGTCACAGGTGGAGTTCCGCAAACCAGCTATTACCGAACATTCTTCCATTCAGGGTGTCAAACGCAAATATGAAGGTATGCTCTACATTGAGATTGTCAAATTTGAGTTGTTCTATAAGATAAAAATATGAGATCAACCTCGTGATGTAGAACACTGAAAGAGGTCATGGCTAGAACGCTGCCAGACCATAAGGATAGGCAGTTAAGGGATTGATTCGAGCATTGTCATACTGTTGGAACTGATTAGAATTTTGACTAATTTTTTGGGCCATATAGTAAATCTTACACCTTAACTATTGCTCCTCTTGCTAGAGCAAGTACATTTGATCCTTAAGACTATAGGCTACTAGAGCTGACAAACATCATCAGCCCCTTTTGTCCTCAATTGTTTTCTGCTTGGAAATGGCATTTTATTTATCCATCCAAATAGGCAAGGTGAGTCTCTGTTTGACACTTTTCTCCTTCCACAACGGAGGAGTGACACACCTCTTTTGTCTGACAGCTGATTTTCAAACCAATATGACTACATCAGAGAAGGATGATGGCAACGGTTTCCCTTGTCGATGATGAAGATAAGGATGAAGATAACATATTAGGAAGGAAGAAGAATAAACTTGCTGAAAGCATTGCCTTGGCAATTTCTGACAAGCCCCTTCTTCTTCCTAAAGCACAAGCAAAATCTTCCGAGTCTGACAAGTCAAGCACTGAAACTGCGGGCGGTCCTTCTAATGTGCAAAGTTCTCCCATTGTTGGAGGTTCATCCACCACGTGGGCTAGAGTGAACGTAGAGATACTGGCGTCTTCATTTCTATTTCGATTGACTCTGTCAATGTTAATTCTATATTTCTTTCTGGCTGTTGCTTCCAAATTCAGCTCTCAGTTGATTTTCAGAACCAAACCAACGCACTCTTTTCCATATAAATCAGACTTATATGATGTTAAGCCTGATAAGGATTCCAGTTTGTTAGTGGATCTGACAGGGACTGAAACTACCAGCATCTCTCCAACGATGGAGCAAGGCGATATGCCATTTGACAGGGCATCAACTATCCCTTCTTTGGCAACAGTTGTTCCTGCTTTGCCTCCTCCTGCTGCTCAACCAAAGCCATCATCAGCAACAGATGAAGACAGAGCCCTATTGATGCTGAGGCGGATTTATATGGTGACGATGAGGAGTCTCTTTTCGTGAAGATTGAGTCTCTGTTGAGTGGCGACTCAGGAAAGGAAAATACTGGTGCGGGGATGTCTCGGGCAAGTCAATCTGGTCTTCAAGCATACCAGAAAGCATCACAAGAGGTGGAAAATATAATGAGTCGGGCTCCTGGCAATTATGTTTAATCCCAAGCTACTTGGCCATTTGCAAGAATTGTTAAACTTCTTAGTCGAACACAGGACGCCGGAGGTCTCTACTTTTGGACATGTCTATCTCAAATTGCAGCACTTCATTCAGTCCGTGGGCGACGACCTCTCTTCCCAACAAAAGATCCTTATTGAATGTGAGACGTTTGAAAGAGAGTTCAAAAAGGAAAAGAATTATTTGGAGTATGACATGGATGAAGTTCTTTTGCTCAAGCAGCAAATTGAAGAAACGGCTAAGAGTGTGGCTGACAATGAGCAATCTATTGCCAAACTTAAAGAAGATATTGAGGCACGCAAGCTCCAACTTGAAAATGCGAAGTCAGAGCTGTCATCATTGTTGACAACGAGATCAGAGAAAGTTAAGGAACTGGAGAATAAGTTCAAGCAGGTCCGTAGTATGAAAAGCGATAATCCAAGCATGGAAAAGAAGAGAAATCACGCTCAAGAAACGATTGGCAAAATCAATGTAGAGTGGAATGAATTGCATGCGGATATTAAAGGTCGATTGGCCTCTAAATAGGCTGGCACTTTTGACTCTCTTCTATTTGAATCTTCATGTATCTAACTTTTCCATCCTAGCGAAAAACACAGGTTCGGAGTTTCATTCCTAGTTATTTGTCATTGCTGAAAGCGTGAAACAAAGTCTGCTGAAACAAAGAGAACGCTTGCGCAAGCGACTGCGCTTTGAAGGAAAACCATTTGGGTAAGAAAATTAACTTGCTCAGCTTGCAAACTCAGCATATCCCTCGGCTTGGTCTGCAATCTCTGAAGGCTTCTTGTAACTAGTCATGCCATAGGAAAATTGCTGGTTTCAGGAGGCAGCAGGCCATGCAGAGTCCTATGCAGTGCAGTGGCCCTCGGTGCTTCTCGTTCTTCCTTGCCATAGTCCTTCTTGGCAGAGAAGGAGGTCTCCGTGATAATATCGGCTGAAATTAGCATGACGAAGATATTCCATGCATGCTCTGTCCAGGTCGAATTTCATCAAAATCCAGATGTAACCATGCACGCAAGGTCGTGGCTTTGTCTATGATGCCTTGTTCTTCGTGGGCAACCTTATTCACATCCAAGTATGTCAAGAGAAATTGATTACCCTGTCGATAGAGTTGGGCAACAATGTACCCAAGATAAGAACAATTTTAGGCTGGCAAAGCACCATAATAAAAAGTAACGGAAAGTCCGCATGGCAGGAATTGAGACATAGCATCTACGTTAGCACCTATTCTAAGTAGTTGTCAGACCTTTAGTACGCCAAGCACTACACAATTTATGTTATGGGTTATATTCATGTTAGTGTGACAATTAAGCCAAGTAATTATTCAACTTCCCAAATTCTAGGGTCATTGTGGGAATCAAAATTGGAAAATTTCACCACCGAAAATTTCAGCTTTATAAAAAAAGTCTATCCAAGGAAAATTTCAAGTCTGGTAGGATATTAACATTGCTGAAAATTATTAATCTTGTTAGTAATAAATTGTGACCACATCAAAAAAAAAAAAAAAAATTAGAAAATTTCAGTATGGATAGGATTTTAAGGTTGCTGATAAATTTTTAATCTTGTTAGTAAAAAATTGTGACCAATAACTTGCTTATTATATCACTCGTAAGTAAGTTATCATCGTTATCGGAATTTAAAGTCCACATAAATTAATAAATTATCAACTTATTCCAAGGGTTGATGTTGCTTTTTAATCAAGATATATTTACATTTCCATCGATACTAAAATTTCAATTATCAATTTGAACAGTGATGAATAGAGTAATACAATTATCTATAGCAAAATATTAGTTTATTCGGCGTGTTTCCTTGCAAGGGGTGATGGACTTTTTGGTCACTGACCTACTCGTTCAAGACAAAAGAATTTTGTGGAAAATCCAAATGAGGGTTTTCAAATTCATGTTACTTTTTGCTGCAGTAGCTTTTGGAAGCTCTTAAAAATGCAGATTTTTATCTCCCATAGCAAAATCATTCACTTTATTTTTTTTTGTGGAAAATGGAAGAGCACAACTTTCTGTTTACCGTCAATGAAGATGGAAATGTCAAAATTAAAATAATCTTCTTTAGGGTCTTTGAGTATCCATAATTTTCTCATTCAACATTGTAAAAGCAAAAATCACGTGAGGGTTTTCCTACCATTCACCTCGCGTCCATCCAATGTATCACTTGGCCACATCTTCCAACAAGAATCTACCTTTATCTTCCACAAAAATAAACTAGTTAGAGTATGATAATTAAAGAAGAATTAGACTTGAATATTTGGTTTTCAATATTTTCTTTTGGACGCACTTGAATTTTTTTTTTGTCCTCAATTTTTGCCATTTCTCCTCCTTTTTCGTTAATTTTTTTTTTCAATTTTTTTCCTCAATTTTCTTCCCCTTTGCCTTTTTTTTTTAACCCATGACAATTGGATGCTCATAGCAATTAACTTCAAGAAATATATTTCTAAGTTACATATGTTGACTTAATCATACTTTAAAATAATTAATAAATGAAAAAATATTTTTATTATCAATAATAATTTATATCTAATATTTTTCGTTTATTTATTTTTAAATATTATAATTTCAAAATCGTTTATTTTCCACTTTTTTTTTTTTTTGGTCGACGTTTATTTTAATTATCAAGCGGAAGTTTTGAAAAATGCAGTCAATCCTTAACGAAGTCAATCCTTCACGAAAGATTAAATGGGATAGGAATAAAACCGCCACAGAGGCGTGGCAAATGACAAATGGTTTGACTCACCCGCCGGTCGTTGTTATTTGTTTACATCCCAGGAACCAGTTGACTGTAGAAATTCCGCTCGGACGGAGCACCTGCTTCCCCATTAATCAACCACGGCAGAGCGTGGCATTGTCAAGAGTCTGTCCGAGAAATTTTCCGAGCATTCGTGAGTCTCCTTTCCAGCTGCAGATGGCGAAAGAAGGTCCTTACGGTGGTTCGAGCACTGCATCGTCGGCTCCGGTGACGGGAAACAACTTCGACGTGTTCCTGAGCTTCAGAGGAAGCGACGCCCGACATGGGTTCGCCGATGTTCTCTACAACGGCCTCATCGATGCCAGGGTTCGCACCTTCAGAGACGAAGAAGAGCTTTCCAATGGAGACTCTCTCTCGAAGCAGCTTCCTGAGGCAATCAAGCTGTCGAAGATCGGCATCCCGATCCTGTCCAAGGGCTATGCCTCTAGTAAATGGTGCCTCCGAGAACTGGCCAAGATGATCGAGCAGCGCAATGATGGAATGGTCATCATGCCCGTTTGGCCAATCGTCACTCTAAATTGACCGGGACACACTCTTGCATTTGTACCGAGCGTTTAACCATTCCGTCCCATTCACGTTTCATCAGTTTCAGATCTTTATCCCCAGTTAACAATGTCCATGACTTTGTGTTCTTTCCTTCTTTCTGAGACTTTTTCTGTTTTCTAGGCAATGAGAATTTGCAAATGCGATGGTCTCAAGAGTTTTGAAGAAATTGAGAAAGGCTAAGCTCAATTTGTCTGACAAATTAGTCGGGATTGAAGACCACTTGACTAAGCTGAGAAGAACGTTGGATACCGACTCTAGTGACGTGCGGATGATTGCCATCTCTGGCATTACAGGCATTGGTAAGACAACCCTTGCAAAATCCCTCTACAATGATATCTGCCACCTCTTTGACGGTTGCAGTTTTCTTGCCGATATTGGAGACACTACTGACAAGAAGGATCTTCTCGCTATGCAAAATCAGTTGGTTTCTGACATCATCCGAAGGGACTTGGCAAACATCTCCTCGGTTGACGAAGGAGTCAGCTTCCTCAAAGATAGATTCAGCACATTGAAAGTCCTCATCCTTCTGGATGATGTGCATGAGAAGACTCAGCTTGACAAATTGGCTGGAAATCGCAATTGGTTCCATCCAGGGAGTAGGATCATTATCACAACCAAACTTAAAGGAGTTCTCCTTGGATGTGAAGAATCAGAAACTTATGATGTCCCAGAGATGAATCCAGATGATGCTCTAAAACTTTTCTGTAGATACACCTTTGCAAAGGATTGTCCAGACAATGACTATGATGATCTCTCTAAAAGAATTGTGACTGCTACTGGAAGACTTCCATTAGCTCTTGAGCTCGTAGGTTCACTATTGTCTGTGTGTCGGGCTGACAGAGAATTCTGGGAAGCTCTACTGACAAAGTTAAATGAACTGCCTGATGATAAGGTCCAGAGCAAGTTGATGATACCTTATGGACGTTTAAGCAGTTCCCAACAGCATTTTTTTCTTGACATAGCTTGTTTTCTTAATGGAGAGGATAAAAGAATCGCATCTTACATGTGGGATGAGCTTCAATTGAATACTAAAGTCGAAATCAGTATGCTCGGTCTCAAGTCCATGGTAAAGATTGGAGATGACAATAGGATTTGGATGCACGATCAGCTAAGAAAGCTTGGCAGGCAAGTTGTTCAAGACGATCCCAAGGGCTTTGAGTACCACAGTAGACTATATAAACCCACTCAAGCTTGGGAAATTATTCAACAAGATGAGGTAAGATTGACATTGCCTTTTTAGTCTGCCTATTTAATAATTAACTCTCCTTGTTTTGATTCCCTTTGGGAAGTGCAAAAGATCAGATGATCCTCAGTTCACTTCTGTATTGGGGTCACGTTAGCTTCTATCTAACAATGGTGATTGACCAACAGGCCCAAATGAAGGTCAAAGCTCTGTGTCTTGACGTGGATACTGAGTCCCTCACTGAGCAAAAACACATGGATGATCAATCGGAGAACTGCTGGACTCCTGACCATTTTAGACGAGTACCAAATCTCAGTTTCCTAAGTATAAATCACTCTGATATAAAGAAAAATTTTGTGGTCTTCTTACCAAGTTACTTTGGCTCCGTTGGCATGGTTGTCCAAGAGCTTTTGATGCAAAGAATTTATATCTGAAGAACTTGGTTATTCTCGATTTATTGTGGAGCAACGTAACTGAAGGTTGGAAGGGTTGGAATCATATAGAGGTAGCTCAAATACTTGGCATTTCCCCTTTCCATTGAATACTTACTGCAAAATTAACAGTTTTTGTCTACCTGCATTGTTTGCAGCTGTCAAGGAAGTTGAAGGTTTTAATTCTCAGAGGTTGTGTTTACTTGATACGAACTCCAATCTTCTCTAATTTCGAGGCTTTGGAGATACTGGTTTTAGAATATTGCTCTCATTTGGTTCGAATTGACCCATCAATTGGTCAGTTGCAACATTTGCAAATTTTAGATCTGAAATTCTGCACTGACCTCAGTAACTTGCCTGGAGAACTTGATTCTCTGGAAGCTTTGAGAGAGCTCCACCTTGACGGGACTTCTATCAAAGATATTCCGGTCTCCAAAAATATGAAGCTTCTTAAGACTCTCAGCGCCCGCAACTGTAAATCATTGGCACAAGTGTCTAGTGAAATTGGTAATGTAAAATCTCTTGTATTTCTTTCGATAGATGGCTCTCAACTTCGTGCTCTCCCAGATTCAATTGAAAGGCTAGAAAAGATAAAACAACTGTCTTTGAGGGATTGTCAGCTGATGCAGAATACTTCCAGACACCATTGGAAGATTGACATCATTAGAGAATCTGAATCTCTCAAGTACAGGAATATATGAATTACCACATGCCATTGGCGATATGCAAAAATTGAAGGTGCTCAAAATGGATGGAAGCTTCATTAGAGAGTTCCCTCGCTCTATGGGAACGCTGGAAAAGCTTGAGGAGATTCATGCGTCACGCTGTAGGCATTTGGAAAAAATTCCAGAGGAGATCAAAGGTTTGTCTCGTTTGAGAATTTTGGTGTTGTCACATACCAATATTTCCAGCCTACCAGGGAGCATCTCTAATCTTTCCCATCTCCAAAACCTTGATTTACATGGCTGCAATAATCTTCATAACGTTCCCCTGCTTCCCTCTGGTTTAGCCACTTTGCGACTCACTTATGACTCAAGTAAAATGAAGTCTTTGGATATTTCAAATCTGACTGATCTCAAAGAGTGTTCGGTGCCAATTATTTGGAGGAAGAGGAGGCATCTTCCGGTACAGACCCAGATGTGATGCTGGAGCCGATCAGCCTTTCTAGGATTAGCAAAGTGACAAAAGTTGAGACTTTGGAATTGTGCCTCACAGGCTTCACTATATTGCCAGAAGAAATGGGTGCTCTTTCGCAGCTAAGGAAGCTCGATCTTCGATGTCCGGACCTGCAACATCTTCCAAAACTGCCCAAAAGTTTGAGAAAACTGACCCTCCAACACTGCAAATCCTTGAAGGCATTGCCGGATCTTAGGTATCTCACGTCTTTATCAGGATTGGAGCTTTTCTCATGTGCAGTAACGGAAATCCAAGGACTCGGGAGTCTCTCCTCCTTGGAAGCCTTGTTTATTTCTCACTGCAAGCTTGAAAAGATAGATGGTGTCGAATGCTTGCTATCCCTGAAAATATTGACCTTCTCATACTGTGATTTCCTTCAAGGACTGCCAGATCTGTCGAACTTGAAGCAGCTGAGAGAATGTAAAATCCAACATTGCAAGAACATACCTCAACAGGACAGCCGCTAGTGGTTGAGCTCCATAGAAAGGCCAGAGATTCACAAAGTTCATGGCAGCCAACTGATCTAAATTGAGACTCGGGACAGATCCATTTCATGCTTCCATGAGCAAGCCTGAAGTTTCTGAAGCAGAGGTACGTTCTGAAGTCCGTGCGTCTTTACAATATAACAATGATCCATGAGCTCCACTTCCCTTGTTCTTGTCTTCCTTGTAACGAGAGTGCTTTCTTCTTCTAGGTTTCTTTTGACTTTTCCTTTCAAAAGAGGATGCATATATTTCCTCTGTAAAGTTATTCTCAAGGCCCTGCAATTGCTTGTTAGTTTTCTAGCCATGAAGAGAATACGTACTGTTTCTGATGACTTAGGATGCAATCTATACTACTTAAACAGTTCAACTACATTTTCTCGTTTTTCACAAATATTCAAATAGGTGCATGAATCAGCATTACTGAATTTCCAAGTCATTCTGGTCATTGTTGTTCAAAATTTCTTTGATGTAACCGACTGGTTATTATTTATGAGATAATATGCCCAATTTGCTCAAGAAATATGGAGTATTCGCTATCGGAATTGTTGTAATGGAAGAAACAACTGGATCTGCAGTGATGTCTGTTCGATTTTATTGCCCATTGATGATTAATAGAATAGCCATTCCCGAATGGGATGCAGAAAAGCCAGATATATGCTTGAACACCCATATATAGAGCATACTTGGAAAAAAAGTCACCATTGCGTGCACTTTTTATGAGGAGTTGTTTATGTCATCAATGAGAGGCACCTGGTAATGCTGATGATCTATCTAATTATAGGATGGGAAAATTGCGAAAAGAATGATGAATTGATTTTACTGAACAGCATCTGGCATTACTTGGTCTTTCTGTTTTCCCTTTGCATGTTAAGCAGGTTATCTACTCGAATGCATAACATTTGACCAGCTGAATTGTTTTTCGGGTACTCAGAAATATCACTGTGACCTAATGTCTCGGGCTAAGCAGCCAACTTAGGCTGAGCAGCAGGTAAAAATGCTGCATCATGACTTACCGGGATTATTATCGCACATTGCAAGATAGTCCTGCCTTTGACGACCAAATAAAATGCATCTCTTTGTTGCCAGGCCAGATCAAACAGAAGATTCAGAAGCTGTGAAGAGACTTTCATGCATCACGGTACTAAAGACCCCCCTGGGAAATCTTATTTGACATTGGTAGTGGTTTGAGGGGCGAAGCACAACTTCAGTGAAGCACTTGTTTCCAAATCTTCTCTTTTTAACATAGTGGACCTTTACTTGAGTCTCTCTGGCATGATTGAGGCATCTGCTTTTGATATTTACGTTTTGTTTCATTGGATGTTCCAAGCCAAAGAAAGTAACATATCTGGATTGTTTTTTCTTTAGGGTACATTCCACTAAAGTGTTTCCCTCCTATTTCTACTGGCTCTTTTTGCTATTCGTTTTGCTGGAATTTGCAAAATCTCTGTACCTACTCCAACACGTTTCAATTGACTATGTGATCTCTTACCTCCCAGATTTCCAGGAATGTAGCATAACATGTTTGTGTTGTGTCAATTGTCGACTTAATTAGACTCTTTTGGGCAAAAGAACTAAAGGAGAAACTTATACACTGACAGGTTTCCTCAGAATTGACCACCACAAGTCAGTGGCATTCAAACATGAAGCTCCACAATGTTTTCACGATCAACAACAATAAAGAAAGCCATGAATTGGCTAGAACAGAACCGATGATTTGTGACCCAGCGAATTTAAATCCAGAGGACTGGCTGGTCGTCTTACATTGCTAAAGGAAGAAATGCTACATCAAGGAGCTTCTTTTAAATCTAAATAATCTAAGCACCAAATAAGAACACGAAAATCAAGAGAGTGTTTCCGAACAATTCCTCTTCCCATTATGCCCTTCACGAGTTGCGCCATTTGATACACCGAAAATTGCTTCCTTTGAGATCTTAATAGAAGACCTGTCTTCTATGTTAGTCCTCAGCTATAGAACTTAAGTTCTTAATTGACTAATACCAAAAGTATAATACCGGCTAATGTACTTATCCCGAATATATGAAGATAGTCTATTTGAAAACCATCAGAATATATGAAGATAGTCTATTTGAAAACCATCATGAAATATCATAACTTTATTTATCCTTCGATTATCTGTTTAGTGAACATTTATGGAAGTTTAATGGACCTCTTTTTTCTGAAAAAAAAAATAATAAGTAGGAGTATCTGTTCTCACGGTAGTAAATTAGAAAAGTTACATTCACATTGCATGCAAAAAAAAAAAAAAATCGGATAGTATTCTTTTAACTTCCTAATTAAATTTGTACGAGCATTTCCTCTCAAATATACAGCTTTTAACATGCATGATAAATGTTAGTTGCAGGAGAATTTGGATTTCATATCGTTGAATTTCTAAAATGATGCATTTGGACTTAATTTTAATACACCGCGTATAATCTGTGTCATAACTATTAAAAGCATAAAGAATCTTTCAAACTTTTTAATATTTCAAAATTATCTTCGCCTTGTTCTTTGTTTAATTTCTTGTACTCCCAAATATCTTACATTTAATCTGTTTGATGAAAAGCTCTTCAATTACATTACATTGGCAAGATATTCCAATTTTGTCGTCAATCTAGTATCTTGCCATTTTTAATCGACTTGTTCCCCACTTAGTACATACTAGATTTTATCTAAATGGTTCATTTCTGATCATAGATGTTATTATTTTGTGCATTGTCTAATTCCAAGCATAATGGTGGTATATGTTATGTGAACACAGAGTTTTACTTCATTTCGACAAAATAAATCACACATTTTTATTGGGCTTGCTTGAAAGATTCCATCATAGTATGATTATGTGTTTATAGTAAATGTTTCACCCTGTTCGTAGACTATTAGATTTCATCTTATTAATGAGAAGTATTCCCCTTGATTTTTATGATCATTAATTTTTGAGTTTAAATCACTATTTTTTTTTGTATGGTAAGATCGATGATTTTCTTATGTAGAATATCATGAATATGTTCTTGAGAATATGCTACTTTATACACACATTATTATCTAACTATTTGGTAGTAAATTATGTTGCTTTTACATTAAAATTCAAAATCTGTTTTAGGAAATACATGGTTGGATATATAATTACACGTGCAATTATGCATGTCTAAGTCCAATAATCTTTTTTGCTATGCTAAGGTTAAACTCTGTAGTTAATATAATTTCCTATTTAAATTGGATAATAGTCCGACATAAAAAGAATGGAAAATGTTTTTCTTAAAATATATAGTTTCTGACATGTATTATATATGGTCATGATTAATATGCAAATTTATCAACAACCACTATCCTGCTAATAAATCTGTATGTTCTCAATAGCTTGCATATATGTTAATACAACACCTTGCTAATATAAACATATGTTATATGGGGTTGTGTTTATAACTATAAAAGTTTTTCTATTGTAAGCTGCATTTTATGGGATTAGTCTAATGAAGTGAGATATAATGATTCTTAATTAGCCTAATATGGGACTGGCAAGTGTGGGCCAAGTAAAGCCCGACTTGTAATGAGAGGGCATGCAGTTTAAAACTCTATAAGGAGCTTTTAGTGAATGCTAAGAATGAGAAGCAATCTCATTGAGCGAATGATAATAGAGGAGAAGTGCTTGACCTTTAGATTGTCGCTGTTGCATCAAGAACGATGAATTCCAAATAGAATGGGTAAATTTCTTTTACTCAATTATATATGTTTTTTATTCTAGCTATGGAGATCTTCGATACCATTTTCGTGGTTTACAATTACAAGTTAAAAGTTCATTTCCTTATTCTTTTAACATTTTAAGTAATTATAATTCTTTAAAGGTTCTTCTATAAACTTATTACACTTATTGGTAATTTTCTTGCTAATTATAATGGTACCGACTATTTCTCTATAAAATTTATTATATTTTCTTGAAGATTGCTCTATTTGTGATATTGTTCTTTTGGAACTTAGAAATAGTTTTGCTTTCTGTTCTGAAATGAAAATTTTTCGTATTTTCTCATACTTTGTCACCATCATATGTTGGAAAGAATTTAAAAGAGCTTATTTGAATGTGCATAATATCTGCTACCTATAAAAAGATAACGTGTTTTCGACATATTTTTATCTATTCTTACTATCATATAGATCTCATAATCATGAGCCACAACATGCCAAGCTACTTTAAGTTTTATCGCTCAATTTATTGTTGTCTATTTTATATCATAAATAACTGTACTCTAAAATTAATTAGTAAATAGTGTCTTTCAGTCAAACGTTGCAATCATTAAGTTAGTAGCATGTTTATTCATGTTAGAATTACATCTATTTATAATACATCACTATTCGTGTGGCTTCCATAGATTAACTCATTGAGGTATTTGTCCATTTTAGTCCATTTCATACCAAGCTTCCGGTTTTGTCCTTGCGGACACCTTTTCAAGAGGTTACTCATGTTGGCAGTGCTCCCATTTGGGCACGCTTAACTATGGAGTTTGAAAACTAAGCGTTGTCATTACCTCAAAAGCCTCCGTGAATTAATTTCAGTTTTCACATCTATATTTTAGAACATCTCTTCCCTTATTTGATGCATAATTCAGTTTATTCTTGCTCCTTTCACTATTTTAGAAAGCCTACTAGAAGCTACTTCTTGTCCACGCCCTCTAACTCCGGTGACCACTCCCCACACTTGTCGAACCGAGTCGTTACAGGCCTACTCAACTTTCACGTAATTCATTCCCGAACCACGTACTTACTAGAGGGGGTCCCACTCTAATATCATATCGTAACATTGCCAGATTAACTCTTTATAGTATTATCCACTTTGACCCATCCATAACTAAACCTTACAGTTTTGCCTTTTGGCGTACAGGTGGATAGTACTTCTACCTGTATGCTTAAATTTAGAGTTCTAAATCTATATATATATATTTCAAAATTATTCTCTACTTATTTGGTATACAGTTCGATTCATTTCTACCTCTTTCACCATTTTAGAAGCTCTTTGACCATCATGACCACTCCCCATCGTTACAATTCATAAAAATAATGCGTCTTTAATTTTAAAGGATTAAGTGAGAAAATATTTCATCTTTGTTATTTGTTAACTAGAAACAAAAATATCATAAATCCTTAAAAGGCACGTCTTTTCTCGTTATAACTCATTAATACTTCGGCTGCGCACATAAGGAAAAAGAGAAACGCGGAGAACTCACGTGAGACCTTTCTGGTAATCACTTATTTGACCAAAAAGACTTTTTTTTTTTTGTCATAAACAAAAAAGACTTACTAAACGCCAAAAACTTTTGTTTTTCCTCATCTCTCCTTTTACCAGGCAGATCACTCGAGAATTGTTGACAAGATCATGCTTCAAGCTAAACATAATCATCAAGATCCAAGTAACATTTACCAACCGACTTGAACATGGCTACTTTGAAACGAAAAGTTAAATCTCGTTCTGTCAAAGAGAAAGCAGCCCTCATGCATTAAACCGGTCACAGCAAAAATCTACAACCCTGATTGCTAGCGACATCGGTTTCTGTCGTCCTATAGACTAATAAAAGCTTCATAGGCTTCTTCGTCATCATAATCCTTAAGACCACTTTCCGTTTCTCACGATATGATCTCCTCTGCTTCGAATGAAAAGCCCTTCAGAATGTGTAATGCTGCTGAATGGAATCGATGTCCAGGCCTTTGAGCTTGACCACGGATTCAACATGGCCCTTCAGAGTGTGTAGCTCGCGAAGCCTGCAACAACAGATTCACTTTGTCTTACCATCACATGTAGGACTTAAACAGTGAAAAGGAATTGCTAGCAGCGAATGGTTTAAAATCTGTTTCGAGAGAGTAAGGCGCCTAAACTCAGTTAAATACAGCACAGCCTTTGAACTTCAGTTATTAGGCAAGCAAACAGGTACGGAAGCGAAGAAGGTGGAGCTATGTTTTTCAGTAAATAACACCATTTTCTTACGAGCGTTGAACTATAAGAATCCAGGTGCTCACCTCGCAACCTCAGCTCGTCGCTTGGCTTGCTCTGCAATCTCTGAAAGCTCCCTGTAGCTACTCTTGTCAGAGAATAGGTTGCTGGTTTCAGGAGGCTGAAGGCCGTGCAGAGTCCTCTGTGCAGTTGCCCACTGAGCTTCTCGCTCTTCTTTGCCATAGTCTTTTTTAGAAGTGAAGGCAGTCTGCGTGATAAAATTAGCCAAAATTAATGCAATGTAGGGTTTTTCATAATACATAATCCGTGGTGGTGCCTCTTTCTTAGTGGAAATACCTTGTTCTCCAAAAGGGAATTCCATGCTCTCCCGCTCAGAATGTAGCGGATCGCGAACTTAAGAATATCAAGCGGAACAGATGTCACCGAGCTGTAAAGCCAGATGACACTGGCCCAACCCCGTCCAGTTCCTTCTATCCTCGTGAAAACCACAATTTGCCTAAAACCGCTACTATCGTTGCAACCTGTCCATAAAATATTTTGCGTCAGGGAAGCATTTTGTTGAATGGTGATTAAGTTATTGCTGTCCAAACTTTTCTGAGGACTTTTAACCACCATCAATGAAAGCTAATAAATCTGTAGTTCTCACTTCAACCGGACTCCAATCAAATTTGTGAGTAGAAGGTACCATAACAAACTTATGCTTCCGGTAGAAAGTGAACAGACTATGACTCAGAAATTCTTACCAGCTGAGCAGCTACAAATGCGCTGACCAATAGAAGTCCCGGGCGTTCAACAAAGGACCAGCTGCGTGATCTGGTGATAAAGATTAGAGCCTGGCTAACTATACTCACTTGCAAGTATAGAGCTGCCATCATTTCATCAGGGCTATATCGGATTGATTTTACACCAAATTTGTCCTGCACATAGAATAGGGTAGCGATATTTTAGCATCTGTGGTTCCAATAGTTCAACGAAAGGTATACACGAGAAATAGAAGTAGAAAACCCAACAAGAAACAGATACTTACTGAGAAAAAGTCGGATCTCTCATGGCCCAAAAGAAAATTACGGTCATTAATGCCAGGTAACCTCCCAGAACAATACCAGTAGTAAAAATTTCTTTCAACTTCCAGCTATCTGGCTGTGGAGATGGCTTCACTCGATCTTTGGAGATTGTCATGATCGTTCCTGAGATTGGTATAGATAATTAATCAAACTGGTTCTTCTTGATCAGCATTTATGATGAGAACTCGAGTAAAAGAATGAAAAACTATGGTCTTACCATCGTTTAAGATAGCAATGATCAAAACCTTAAAGGGCGCAAAGTCGATCTTCCAGATCAAAGCAATGAACATAAAGCCAAACTGCAGAAGCAAAATGATGAGACTTCTTGCATGAAATTTCATGAGGGAATAGTCTATCTATTTCGAGTCCACATTTTAAGATGAAGCACTTACCACAATACGGATTGTAATGGAGACTGCATAAATCTGCAAAGATCAGCCACCTTGGAGTAAGCTCGGAATGCAGTTCAGCATATGAAAAGTTTTGGTGCATCATAATTGGGTAATGCGATTGAAATCACTAACCGTGTAGTTCTTCATTCTTTGGAATATAGCCTGGCTGGTCAGCACAGCACTTATTATGACACTCAATCCCGGTTCAGTGAGGACAATGTCCAAGGCACTTCTGGCAGAATCAGTGGCATCAGCAACTGCGATCCCGACTTCTGCCTTCTTCTAAGCTGGGGCATCATTCACACCATCTCCAGTCATACCACATATATGCTTCCTCTCCTGCAGCTTCTTTACGATTTCGTACTTGTGTTCTGACATGCACCAATCAGAATGTCAGAGCATAGAAATTACACAGTAACTATTAAAAGAGGATATCACAATCTCGTGAGGTTAAAAGCTAGTTGGTCGTGGTGGATGCGGGTTGAGCGCTTTTTAGAATCGAGTTAACGCGAAGAATCATGGAAATAAACAGAGCTTACCAGGAAATACTCCAGCAAATCCATCCGCCTTCTCAATCAATTCCTCCACAGGAAGTGCGGCAATCGAAGCATCTTTGTTTTGGCCAAGCAATGATGAAGAAGGATACATATTTGTCCCCATTCCAAGCCTCCCACCAGTTTCCTTGGCAATAGCAAGTTGATCACCTAAAATTAAAGGAGGACAAAAATTACAACCATAGGAGAAAGCATTACTTAGTGACTGATGGAGCTCTGTGATGCCAGTTCTTACCAGTAATCATTTTCACATTGAAACCAAGATTGAGGGCCCTTCAGATTGTTTCTGCACTATTATGCCTGGGAGGATCGAAAAGAGGCAACAAACTTACAAACTGCCAAGGAGCACCTGGGCTATCATTTATTCTCTCAGGAATTTCCTGCAAATTGCATGTAGGGCAAGTAAATGAACTGTTTTATGGTCTTAGCAATTAGATATGTGGATCCCCATATTAGCACACCTGTCTTGCAACAGCTAAAGATCTAAGTCCACGCTCAGCAAACTTGTCAATCACTGCATGAGCCTTCCTCCTAACATCTTCCTTGCAATTGCAGAGGTTTCATAGCTGTCCATGGCGTGAGAATTAGACATATCATTCATGGCATTCAAGAATCTACTGTAGCTGCAACTATCAAGGAAAGTGATCACAAGTACCTGCTCTGGAGCGCCTTTGTTTGCACGATGCCATTTCCCATCCTAGTCAATGTATGTCAGAGCAGTCCTCTTATCCACGGGGTTAAATGGAAGGAAATGGACCTCACGGATACCAGCTCGGGCCTGCCCAGAAGGAGAAACATGACTAACAACCCATACTCTTCACGGTCCAATAATTTTAGTAAGTCATGCACATTCCAAAGCTGATAGATTTGAACCGATATGAGTCATACCTCCTTTGGATCTGCAAGCATTCCAACAATCGCAGCGTCAATTGCGTCTTGATTTTCAGTCCTAGATGCCCTGGCTACGAGAAGAATGACATGCTCCTTTTTGACGCCCTTTGCAAACACCTTGATCAAGGTCCTATCAACGGTTAGCTTATTCAGGGTGAGGGTTCCAGTTTTGTCACTGCAAAGTACATCCATCCCCGCCATTTCTTCAATGGCGGTCATTCTCTTGGTAATGGCACCCTGCTGAGAGAGCCTCTGGGATCCAATAACCATAGTAACAGATAAAACTGTAGGCATTGCAAACGGAATCCCTCCGATCAAAAGAACAAGCAAGTTGTCAATCCCGTCCCTGTATTTGCGGTGTTGTATCAGGTACATGACTATGATCTCTATTATTATCCCGATGGCAATCGAGCATATGCAGAAGTTTCCGATCGCAGTGAGAACTTTTTGGAAGTGACAGACCTGATTGATGCTGTCCACCAGATGTGCAGCTTTGCCAAAGAAAGTATGTACACCAGTAGCAATAACCACTGCTTCTATTTTGCCTTGCTGACGTTTTCATTTTGTCTTGGGTATGGGCTGCGCATAGGGCATTGCATGTTGGAAACATCTTGAAGGATCAACATTGTTCTTTATCAGTCATGTAGCAGATTTTTTGTTGCTTCATAACTTATCTATTCTTCAAATAATATTGAAGCACTCTAACCTATTACCCTAACCTATTTCGAAATATCTTTTTCTTTCACATATCATCCCTACCAAAGATTCCATAGAAAAGTCTTTCCCAAATACTGGATCACTAGTTATACTTGTCGCCCAAAGATTATATCAGGTTAGTTTCGGGAAAGTTTTGAGTGACAGACAATCCAAGGCTTGAGACAAATCGAGGGATATGTGGTTCAATTTCACTTCAAAAAGGAAGAAGAGAGAATCTAACATTGCACAAGGGATTAAACGCAACATCCAGCCCACAAGGAGTAACATATACAAAGAATATACTGATTACCCAAATTGCCAGAGCTTACTGTTATCTGTTGATTACAAATTAACATGAATAAATCAGTGCTGCGCCATGTTGAAGTCACTTCCACTAGGGAATGCTGATGGCATAACAGCTATTTAACTCAAAGGAGAGTGAAAAATGTGGCCATTCCATCAGCCAAGCCCAGGGAACGCAGAACCAGATCAATGACCAATCCTGTCAGCACCACGTGAACTGTTCTAAAGATAAGAGCTCAAAGCATTGCATCGAGAAAGGAAAGGCTCTATCAAGAATCAATAATCACAGTAGAATTTGAAGTATATAACGTGATGAATAATCAGAACACCAGATTCATCCTCGAATGGACTTGGATCCACATTATCTCTTGTGACTCAGTAGCAAGTATAAAAAAGTCTCCTTCTGCCCAAATTGAGCTGCTTTATGGAGTGGCAAGACATTGTCCCCATCGCGCCCAAGAGGCAAGGCCGCAATTTCATTAACGCGCAATTTTACGGATTTGACGTTCCCAACTTGAGCAGCTTCGGGCAATAGCGGTCTGTTTTTGGCTGTCGGTCAATGTCAAACTCTCAACTGTCATCGTCTCAGTTGAAATTTGCGGTTTGTGGTAAAAGAGAGAAGTGTAATATATTCACGTTACCAAAGAAGAGTACAAGGCCTCTCTTATATAAAAGGTGAGAAGATAATTAGGTTTAATTACAATTAAAATAAGCAACAATTAGCTGAATCTCAAATATATACATCTAACATCCCTTGAAAGTCAAAATAAAGAAGTCAACGGAATTGAGAGAAAAGGTCCAGGAAGAGCCCAAAAGGATTTGTCTTGGTGAAGACATCGGCAGTCAGTTCGGTGGATGAAGTGAAAACAAGTCAAATAGTGTCACAAAGAACGTGATATCAAATAAAATGATACTCTATCTCAATGTGCTTGATGTGTTCATGGGAAAATATTATTATTGTGCAATTTGGTTAGCACCGCGATTGTCGCAATAAAGGACTATCCCACTATGATGATGTACTCCCATGTCTTCCAGTGGTCATCGCAACCATAATAACTCTAATCTTGCATCAATAAAAGCTTGATATTTAGCTTCTATACTAGAGTGGGCAACAATGGTGCCATGAGATAAGTGAGGTGCCGAAAAAGAAAAGAGTAGCCCTTAGTGAAGCGACCATCGTGAGGGTCATTGGCCTAGGCAACATTTGAATAAGCTTTCAACTTTATTGTAGAATGAGTGGAGAAGTGATGGCAAAAATATCATACCCTAAACATGGCAAAGAATGCGAAAGGCTGTAGCAAGTAAGTCGTTCAAGATGCGATCATATACTGATTGACAACATGAATAGCATAAGTGGTGTCAGGTTGAGTAACAATAAGATATATAAGGCTGCCAAAAGAATGTAGGACTCGGAAGATGGGTCCCATCACTAGCATCAAACTTGGCATTGGTCTCAAGAAGAGTCATGGCAACTTATTGTAAGTGAGTTTTGCTCAAGAAAGAAGATTAGTGACATATTTGGCTTGAGAAAAATAACAACCAAATGAATTTGAAATAACCTCAAAGCCTAAAAGGTAACTGAATTTTCCAAGATTTGTTATCTTAAACTATTGAATAAGATATTGCTGGAGTTTAAAAATTCCTATGCAATCATCTCTAGTAATAAGGATGTCGTTCACATATAAGAGCAGTAAATAGACCCACAAGAAGTGTGTTGAGCAAAAAGAGCATAGTTGTAGGGACTAGACGCAAAGCCAAGGATTCCATTACGAAGCTAAACTTGTAATACCATACACTATGAGATTGTTTCAATTAATATAATGCGTGACCTAATCAACACACGTAATGAGAAGGATGAGTGGAGCTAGGAGGAGGCATCATATAAACTTTCTCGATAAGATTGTCATTTAGGAATTCTTTTTTAACATATTTTAAAAAGGGACTAGGGTCTAGTAGTGGTAATAGCAAAAAACTGCGAACAGAAGTAAGATGCATAACTCAAGCAAAAATCTCTTCATAGTCAATGTCATATTCCTAAGTAAAACCTTTTGCAACGAGGTGGACTTACCAAGAGGCAAATAAACTAAATCTCAAGTATGAGATTTGTCCAAAACTTGTAACTCATCTGCCATTTCTTCTTACCCCGATCTACTTTTAAACAATTAATTTCATCTTTTTTATTTGTTAACTTGTGATGAAAATATCATAAAATCCTTAAAAGGCATATCATTTCTCATTTTAACTCATCAATTATTTGGCTGCGCACAAAAGGAAAAAGAGAATTGCCTCTGCTGACGTGCAATGCTCGCGTAACCTCTACTGTCATGTGCTTATTTAATAGAAATAACTTTTTTTTCGAAATAATAGAAATAACTTACTAAACGCCAAATGCTTTTGTTTTTCCTTTTCTCTTCTTTTGGCCAGGCAGATCACTGTTGAGAATTGTTGACAAGATCATGCTTCAAGCAAGCTACAATCATTAAGATCCACATGAGATTCACTAATCGACTTGAACATGGCTACTTTGAGAAGAAAATTTAAATCTCGATCCGTCAAAGAGAAAGCAGCCCCCATGCATTAAACCAGTCATAGCAAAAATCTAAGAGCCTGACCGCTAGCAACGTCGGTTTCTGTTGTCCTATAGACTAATAGAAACTTCATACGCTTCTTCGTTGTCATAATCCTCAAGACCATTTTCCATTTCTCACAATATGATCTCCTCTGCTTCGAATGAAAACCCCCTCAGAATGTGTTAGGCGGCTGAATGGAATCGATGTCCATGCCTTTCAGCTTGACCATGGATTCAACATGGCCCTTCAGAGTTTGTAGCTCACGAAGCCTGCAACAACAGATTCAGTTTCCCTTACCATTGCATGTAGGACTTATATGGTGAAAAGGAACTGCTAGCGGTGAATGGTTTAAACTCTGGATCGAGAAATCAAGGCTCCTAAACTCCGTTAAACCCAGGATGGCCTTTAAACTTCAATTATCAGGCAAGCAAACGGGTACTGAAGCAAAGTGGAACAACAGATTCAACTATGTTTTTTTAGTTAGGAATTCCATTTTCTAAGAAGCATTGAATTATGAGGATTAACATGCTCACCTTGCGACCTCAGCTTGTCGCTAGGCTTGCTTGGCAATATCTGAAAGCTCCCTGTAGCTACTCTCGTCAGAGAAAGGGTTGCTGGTTTCAGGAGGCTGAAGGCTGCGCAGAGTCCTCTGTGCAGTTGCCCACTGAGCTTCTCGCTCTTCTTTCCTAGAGTCTTTTTTGGAAGTGAAGGCGGTCTGTGTGATAAAATTGTCCAAAATTAACAGAATGTAGAGTTTTTAATAATACATAATCTGTGGCGGTGCCTCTTTCTTAGTGGAAATACCTTATTCTCCAAAAGGGAATTCCATGCTCTCCCGCTCCGAATGTAGCAGATCGTGAACTTAAGAATATCAAGTGAAACACATGTCACCAAGCTGTAAAGCCAGATGACACCGGCCCACCCCCATCCAGTTCCTTCTATCTTCACGAAATCACTATATGTCGCAACCTGTCCATTAAAAATTTTGCATCAGGGAAGAATATTGGTGAATGTTGATTAAGTTATCGGTTTTCCAAACTATTCTGAGGACTTCTAACCGTTGGCCATCAGTTAAAACTCATAAAAATGTATTTCTCACTTCAATCGGACTCCAGTGAAACTAGTCAGCAGAAGGTACCAAACTTATGCTCCCAGTAGAAAGTGAACAGAATATGACTGAGTAATTCTTACCAGCTGAGCAACTCCAAATGCGCCAACCAAGAGAAGTCCCGGGTGTTCAACAAAGGATCAGCTGCATGATCTGGTGACAAAGATTAGAGCTTGGCTAACTATGCTCACTTGCAAGTATAGGGCTGGCATCATCATCAGGTCTATCTCTGATTGATTTTACACCAAACTTGTCCTGCACCATAGAATAGGGCAGCGATATTTTATTTTCTCGTTCCAATAATAAGATATACACGAGAAAAGAAGTAGAAAACCACACAAGAAACAGATTCTTACTGAGAAGTTCGCATCTGCCCAGAAGAATCTTACAGTTATGAGTGCCAGGTATCCAAGAACATTTCCGGTAGCAAAATTTTCTTTCTACTTTCAGCTATCTTGCTAGGGAGATTGCTTCACTCAATCTTTGAAGATTATCACGATGGTTCCTGAGAATGGTACAAAAAACTAGTCAAACTGGTCTTTCTTAATTTGCTATGTTGAAAACCGGGAGTACAAGAGTACGAAAACCTATCATCTTATCACTGTTTAATATGGCAATGATCAAGACCATAAAGGGCGCAAAGTCAGACTTGCAGATTAAAGCGATGAACATAAAGCCGAACTGCAAAAGACTGGATGCAAGAACTTTCATGAAGGAATATTTTTCATTATCTTAAGTCTACATTAAAGGTAGGACTCTTACCACAATACAAATCTTAATGAATACGGCATAAATCTGCAAAATTTTAGTCAACTTATAGTAAGCTAGGAATGCAATTAGCAATATGCAGAGCCTTGGTGCATAATCCATTGGAAACACAATCCAAATCACTAACAGTTTAATCCTTCTTTCTTTCTTTCAAATATACCCCAGCTCGTCAGCACAGTGCTCATAATGACACTAAAGCCCGTTTCAGTGAGGACAGTTCAAGCACTACTAGCAGCATTGGTGGCATCAGCAACTGCAATCCAATGTCTGCCTTCTTCAGAGCAGAGGCTTCATTCACGCCATCTTCATTTACGCCATCTCCAGTCATACCACGTTAGTGCTTCTTCTGCTGCAGCTTCTTTGCAATTTCGTAGTTGTGTTATGATGTGCCACTCACAATGTCAGTGAATAAAAGTCATGTGGATCTCCTAAAGTAGGATTTCACAATTCCGTAAGGTGAGCCAGGATAGTTGCAGTTCTTAATTGATCTGAGTAACTTTACAATTGTGTCTCTGCATGGGTTCTCTCTCGATACACTCACAACTTTGCCACATGAAGAAGACGATTCTGGAACAGTAAATTGCGTGGAATACACTGGTCAGTCAAGGAATTCTCGCCTCAGGGGAAATCTACGCTGAGGAATGTCTTCTCAACATGATGTTCCATATACACAGTTATGTATGGTGCGTTTTTCTGTTCAAAAATTTTTCCAAAGAGTAGAAATAAAAAAAACAAAAAAAAAACTATTTCTATTCCGGGAACAATTTTTGAACAGAAGAACGAGTTTGGTAACTACACAAAATTTCTGTTCCTGGAATAGAAAAAGAACAGAAACACGTTTGGTAAAGTTATATAATGTTTTTGTTTCTTTTAATTTTTTTAATTTTTAATTTTTAATTTTTTAATTTTTTCTTCCTTTTGGCCGGTTGCTAGCCTCGACCATGGCCGGTGACCGGCCGACTAGGGCCGCCGGCCTCACCTAGCCACGGTGAGGCTCGCCGGCCCTCGGCGAGGCCGAGCTTCGCTGGCCGGCACGAGGTCGGCCCACAAGGGGCCGGCGACGCTTCGGCGAGGTCGTCGGCTCTTGACAGCCAGTCATCGGCCATGGCCAAGGCCGGCGACCAGGCCAAAGAAAAAAGAATAAGAAAAAAAAAGAAAGAATGAAAAAATAGGAAGGAGAAAAATTATTTCTCAAAAGTGTTCCTGGGAACAAGAAACAAGTTTTTCTTATTTCTTATTTCTGTTCTAAATCTGTTCCCGGAAATAAAAGTGTAAACAAATGCGTTTCTATTATTTTTTTGTTCCCCGGAACAAAAGAACATAAATTGTGTTCCAAGGAACAAAAAATGAACACAAACAAGCCCTTACATTTTTAAGCTCGCGGCTCTACCACCTTCAAATATGATTCTTCATTAATAATTTTATATTTGGCCTTTGGTCCTTTTTTCGTTGATCAAGAGGACCAAAGTAGTATTAAGTATACATGAGATAATCACGTGCTAACCATGGAACAAGTCTACCTTGCCTAGCATAAAATGCCATGCTTGAATAATCACCGCAAAAAAGAACATCATTATGAAACAGGTAAAACTGAATCAAATTCTCTACTGATCCAATTTGACACAGGATAACCCCACTAAGGTACTAAAAGTTGTCAGGGAATAATGCGAAGAGAAATTTGAGTTATAATTCTTTTTATATCCTTCCTCAAAACAACTGTCTAAATCTGCTGAAAATACAAAGACAAGCTGAAGACTGGGATCAAGAGTCTCCATGAGCCCTTCAGATGATGAAAGGGAAAAGCTTGAAAGTTGTTCGGTTGAAACATGGGTGGAATGCGACAATATGCAATATCTGAAAGGAAAGGAATAAGGGGATACATGAGCAACTTAAACCCCAGATGAAAAGGGTTGCTGCTGCTGTAATTCTTAGTGAAAACTATGTTTGAGTAATTAATTCTGAAGGGAAAAAAAGTAGTTCCTGATGAGGTTAAAAGCATCTGTAACAAATGGAGGATTATTTGCCATATGTTCTTGCTCGACCATAATTAGTAATGATTATGTTCCAAAGAATAATTTTTTTATCAAAAATGATTTTTTTGTGATTCTATTTTTAAGAATAATTTTTTAACAAAAGAACGTTTGGTAACTTCACAAAAATTTCTATTCCGGGAATAAAAATGTGTTTGGTAGGATTTTTAAATTTTATTTTGTTTCTTTTAACTTTTTTATACTTTTAATATTTTTATTTTTTTTCTCTCTTTTTTCTTTTTCTCTTCTCCTTCCTCATTCTTTGTTGTTGATCGCTGGCCACGACGGTGGCCTGTAACCGGCTGAGCGAGGTCCAGCAAGCTTGCCAAAGCCTCACCTGGCCATGGCAAGCCTCGACCTCCCCCAGCAATGCAAGGTTGGCCTCACCCTAGCCTACCAAGGCCCAACTTTGTGCTGGTTGGGGAGGCCAAGGCTCGCCGTGGCTACGTGAGGCTTGAGCCGATGACACTCCGGCGAGGTTGCTAGCCCTCATTTAGTTGGTCGCCATAGTTGTGGTGGGCGACTAGCGAAAAGGAAGAAGAAGAAAAGGAAAGAGAAGAAGAGAGAAGAGAAGAAAAAAAAATTAGATTATAGAAATTGTTGTCAAGAACAAGAAACTACTTTTTTATGCTTTTTTATTTTATTTCAAATTTATTTTCGGAAACAAAAAAAATAGATTTTTGTTTCCAAAAAATAAAAATTTTACTAAATGAATTACTATTCTTTTTTTGTTCCCAGAAACAAAAGAACATAATCAGTTGTTTCTAGGAGTGGAAGCAAATAGGCCCATACTAGTTGATGATTGCATAATTGTTTCTATTCTAATATTTGTTGTGACATGGGCAATTGAGTCGGATAAGTTAACACAGATCAAAAACTCAATTTTCAACCCATATTCAGTTAGAAACACCACCACCCCCCCCTGCGCCGGGGGGCCGGGGGGCGGGGGCAAAACCCGAAAAACAAAAACAAAAGAATTCATATTTCCACTTAATCGTGCATGAATTCACCAAAAGTCAATTAGAGTAGCAAGTCCAACTAGATATGGGTTGTAATTGGTCTGGACTAAACCCAGGTGCAACCCACCAAACAATGCCTCATCTTGTTTGGGCTGGCTGATGCAGTTTGGGCTGTTGTCGGGCCTAGCTTACAAATTCACTCGTACCTTGCACTTCCCGGACAACATGGACCATGCACATCACAGAATGCGCCCCAAGAGATATCTAACTCTTCTACGAACCAGAATCAAATTGCGACTAGATAAGGACAACCTACAGCATTCAACAGCTTCATATGATTACCACAGCCTCAAATTTCAACTAGTTGATCACCAAATAGCTTCAAACGAGTTGATTGCAGAAGGTCCAGCCTTCTCTAGGGACTTGCACCAAGAGATATCCATTAACTCCAATGTACCAAATCCTTGAATTTAATATGGACTTTTGATTTCTCGGACCATCACTTGCTTCAAACATTTTGATTGAGAAAGGTCCAATCTTCCAGGGGACTTGCACTAAGAGATATCCAAAATTTCCAAGAACTCCAGTATATGAATGCCCTAAATTTCAACTAAATTTTCACGTTCTTAACAACTTCAATCTAACAATTCTTCTATTTCAACCACATTTTCGCAATTTGCAGCAGTCAATCTCCTCAGACTATTGATTTGTGGGATCTCAAGCATTTTGATGGATGTGCAAGAAAATATTCAACTCTTCCAAAAACTCAGACTTATTATCATGGCCTCAGATTTCGGCTAGATTTTCACAAGAAGCCTTCAACTGCATTAGATGATTTAATTGTGAAAGGCCTAGCCTTTTAATCGATTTGCACAATGAGATATTTGACTCTTTCAAGAACCTTGACTTATGAAGACAGCGAATCTCAACTGTATTTTTGCAATGGCTGGCATTTAATTTCTTGAAATGATTCAATTGGAGAAAGACCCCTCGATTCAAGGGAATTGAACGCATCGATACTCAACTCTTCCAAGTTCTTAGATCTATCAAGGCCTCAAACTTTAAAGAGATTATCATGTTTTTATTTTTAAATTTCGACGGAGCATTCATTCCATCTAAATAATCAAGGTCACTGTGACCAAACGAATTTGTAACCATGCTCTGTCCAATGCTGTCATTTCGTATATTTCATATGTTCATATGGGGAATCTAGAGATGCCTAAAAAATTTTACTAAAAAATCGATAGTTAATTGACTAAAAACAAACGCTGAGTCGTCGCCTTGTTGTGGTCCTTAACATATGCACCCCAGTGGCCTTGACAACTTACCCACCATTACTTCTTTATTGAGAAGTATAAAGAAGTAATGAAAGCGAACTCATATAATTGATGTAATATAATAGACTATTTAATTGACGTTGACTTAGAAAAGTGCTGAGCCGTTGCCTTCTAGCTCTAGGCATTATCCGGTGAATGTTCCTTCCTTTCACAGCTCCAAGAGGGCCTTTCCTTTTCACTACTAGGAGAAGTCTTCCTCTCCGCGGGCGTTGTCTTTGCCTTCTAGCTCTAGGCATCATCCGGTGAATGACCCTTCCATTCACAGCTCCAAGAGGACCTTCCTATCTCGCTTCTAGGCTTATTCGTTGTTGCCTTTTAGGCGTTATCCGATGGCGGTTCTTTTTTGGTGCCGAATGGAGTTGACCCACATGAGCTGCTGTTATTGTCATTTATGCACATGCAAGTTGGCTACAACGTGCTATGCATAGGAGGATCGTTTGACTTTATGTTGTTGTCCCCTTTGGCCACAACATTAATAATGCATCTAAAAGCAAGAGAAAAAGAAAGAAAGGAAAGGATGTTATAGCTATTTTTCCACTATAATTAAATTACCATTATACTAGTCTCTAGACTCGTGCTATGCACGCTAAAATAGACTTGTGAAATAGCTTTTTTTTTTCCACTATAATGTATCCTAGAAGTATACTTGATCATTATAAGAATAAGGGCACGCATGACAACCATTATATGCTTATTCTAGAACAATTTTTCTATTCCAAACTTATTTCTAGAACAGATGCAATTTCATTTTTTTTAGAATAAATTTTTAGTCCAGAAATTGGT
The DNA here is from genome assembly GCA_017140255.1 of Eucalyptus paniculata subsp. matutina. NCBI lineage: Eukaryota > Viridiplantae > Streptophyta > Magnoliopsida > Myrtales > Myrtaceae > Eucalyptus > Eucalyptus paniculata. The sequence goes on from CM029437.1 coordinate 39,319,121, forward strand.
TTAGAACAAAAATAAGAAGCAAAAGTTTTTTGCTTCTCTATTTTTGAAACAAAATTGAAAAATAAACTATTTTTATCGCTCATCGGCCACTCACTAGCCCCTCGTCGCCACCAATCGCTAGTTGCTGCTATCCGTTGCCAATCATCGGCTACCGTTGTTCGTTGGTCTCTAGTAGTAGGTCGCCACCATTCACCATTCGCCGCCGCCGCCGCCACCATCTGCCACCTCCCAGGAAGGATAAATTTGTATCATGATCAAACGAAATTCTATTTTGGAAACAAAAATGTTGTGTCATTATCGAATACGATTTTTTGCTTTCAAAAACTTATCCAAAAATAAAAATAAAAAACCTATTTCTCTTCTAGAAATCAATTTCTAGCTAGAATAGTTATTATTCATGCGCTAAGAGATTTTGGTAATATTGAGAAAAAAAATGCCTCTTGAATTAACTAAGAAAACTTTTAGATTGATTGAATTCAAAAAATAAAAGAAAACTTTTTGAAAAAAACGGAAAGATAAATGTCACTTATGAAGAGCGTCATATGTTAGCCATTCATTAAATGTACTTTAGTACACTAATTTACATTTATCAAATAAGATAATTTAGTACATGTGATTTAGATTGATAATGATACATATTTGATTTTGTAAGCTTCACCCTAAGCTCTAAGAAATTATGCTTTTTTTTTTTATCAAGCACATAAAAAATTTGCTTTTTAATAACTTATGAACCTTAATAAAAATAATAAATTTAATTATGGGATGCTCATGTTTTTTACTCATTTTCTTTAACTTTTGGTCTTACTATTTGTTAAATTAGAAAATTTATTGGTATTGATGTACCCAAAGGCAAGTATAACGGTGGTAGTTTTGTCTTGTGGCTGAAAATTGGGACATTTTTACGAGACATTTGGGCCAGGAGTGAAAGCTGGGGGCTTTTTGGGGAAAACGCCAATGCCATTAAAATCATCTTTTATTTTTCAAGGAAAATAGTGTGTTGACAATAAAAGAAGTATCTGTTCACAATTTTTAAAAATATCTATTTTAATAAGATATGTTGTTTTAATGTATCATCTTTATTTTCACTTTATACTATATTTTTCCCATCAATATAAAGAAGAGTACTAAGTACATTTTGTTCAAATAATTAGATAAGCCATAATATTCAATTGTTAGAGCCGCAAATTTTTTTGTCCATTGTCTGAAGTATTTGCATCCAATGAACTTTTCATTTTTTTTTTTTCCAAATCTGCGTTTTAGAAAATGATAAGGGAAATGATTTCTCTTACCATCAAATTAATGAGAATGCATAAAATCATCTTCCCAATAGGAATATTTTTTCTACCAAATTGGCTTTTTATCCTATTGATACTAAAATTCCAAGGGTCAATTTGAGATTTTTAGTGATAAAAAAAATTAGTTTAGAATAAATTTTTCATGGATATGTATTAATTTGGGATTTCGATGATCAGAAAATTAGTTTGAGTTATATTTATCATAGATATATCGGTTTAGGGTTTTTAAGTAATATTAATCATCAATTAAAAATGTTTTACAATTATGCTTATTGTTCATCAATCTAAAAATACGACAATAACAATCAATCTATAATAAAATAGTGGTTTTTTAACAACATAATCGATGGTATTTTTAATTATTATCATGAATTTTGATAAGTTGACTGTGATTTTAGGATAATTTTTTTCTAAATGAATTATAATGTGTATTTGTATATTGTATTAAATTTATTAGAATCAATATCCCATTCTATTTTCACAATACATTTCTCATACAAAGCAAAAGAACCTTCATTGTATCTATCATGTAAACTTAATAAATAGAAAGTTATATCATTCCGTTTTCATTGTACCAAATACAAATTTAATGGAAATTGAATAGGTTATGGCTGATCGATGTCGCTTTTTTTTTTTGAACGAGAATGTCGCTTAGGCTTCGAACTTTGTAGGATGCCACAGATTAAAGACCACGTGTGCGTCTCCAGATCAAGTCGAAAAAAAAAAAAAAAAGAAGAATTTAATTTGCAAGGAAAAGTTTAAGGATCCCAGCGTACATTTTGGAGAAAAAATTGGGTGGGTCTTACCCTCCACGTAGGCGGAGGGTAAGACCACTCGCCGATCGACGCGTGGCTCCACGTATGCGACGGTGTCAGAGGAGATAATAACTCTGTCTCTCTCCTCTCGCGTCTCTCCATCTTCTGCACTTCTGTCTCTCTCTCCTCGTGAAGAGCAGAAAACGAGCTGCACCTCCTCTCTGTTTCCTTTTCTCAGCGCATCCCACCCCCACCCCACGAGCGGCCCCCGCCTCCGGAGGGGGAGCGCCCAAGCCGTGCGGCCGGCGGAGGAGGCGGCGGTGGCGGAGGAGGCGGCGGCAGCGCAAGCGAGGACGGGAAGGCGGAGGAGGCCGAAGCGGCGCGACGACCGTGGAATCTGAGGCCGAGGAGGGCGGTGAACCCTCCGCCGCTGTCGTTGAGGAACGGCGAGGCGTTTCACGACGCCGCGGGCGATGCGCTCGGCGGGGACAAGGAGAATTACGCCGCGCAGCGGCAGCAGCAGTTGCAGCCGCAGTCGAAATCCGTGCGGTTACAAGGGCTTCATGGGGGAGGGCGAGAGGAAGGAGAAGAAGATGAAGTTCTGGATATCGCCGTTGAAGGAGGAGATCGAGGAGGACATTTTCATCACGACGGGGTCGAGGCCTGCCTGGAGGCCAAGGAGGAGGCCCAAGAACGAGCAGAAGCAGCTTGATGTATGTTCTTCTATGTGGGATATTCATTCCTCTTTCGTACGATGAATTTTCTCTTTGTTTCATTTGGTTTTCGCTTGCAGATTGTCTTTCCTGGTTTATGGTTGGTGGGGCTCACACCGGATGCTTACCGTGTGGCCGAAGCTCTGGCGAAGGTCTCTCTCTGTGTTCTAGAACTTAGGATTATGTTGCTGTCTCTGTATGAACTTGCCATGTTCGAAAGTTAATGAGTTTCGTGGCCTATTTTGTTTCGACAACGAAGTTTGTGTTTATCACTTCTGCAGAGATAGTTTGCGCTGAGGTAGAACATCTTGCCCGTTTTCTGAGCCGGAGGTCTCTCTGTCTCTCTCTCTCAACCAAATTGTCATGCTCTGGAAGTTCTCGGTGTCTTCACCCTGGGAACTTTGATATTGAAGGCGTAAGTCCTGGAGATAGAAGGTGTTCTCGAGCCGGAAGTCGTGATGCTTGAAGGCCTATGGAGGCTCGTAAGCATCGGGCGCTTTCACACATCAACTAGAGGTAAAATTTGGTTAGTAGGTACTGGAAAGCGAAAAGTATCGAATTGGGAAAAGGGACAAAGTTATTGTTCGATTTTTTTTGTTTGTTGATCTAAATTTACTTTCCCTGCTGGGTGTTTGCTTTGTAAATAAGTTTGGTTTTTTAATTGTTCGGCAATTGCAAGTAGTACATGTAAATCTGAAAATAGGGGCCGAAGATGAACCGGCAGGGCATATTTTGGGTAATTTATGCTATGCTTCGTGCATTATGATCTCCCTTTAATTGTGTTTCGAGACACCATACTCGGTTGAATAGATTAAACTTCTTTACAGGCTTCTTCATGTGACTACGTATGCTGACAACAAAGCAGAGTAGCGAGGTGTAGTTCGGAAAATAAAACACCGTCCGCGCTTACTGCATTTAACTTGATTGGGCAATGCAGACCCATCGCAATTAGATTGTTGTTATGTATATGTGTAGGCTGTTGTATGTATTTTCTGTCTTGCATACATGAAATGGGTGATCATGTTTGTATTTAGAAGTGCCCATCACACAATTAGAATAATCTTTCATGTGTCAATGTTCTTCATGTGCTTTAAATGCTTGGGAGATTTTTTGTCTGTGGTTCTGTTGTTATCAGAAGTACTGCTCATTAGAAAATTATTGCCTTTGGGGATAATTTTTTAGACGTCTATTAGGCATTCTCTTTTGCACAATTCCCTTTGATTTAATCCTGAGGTTCGCTAACCTGCAGAAACTCTCTTCAACTTTTGCAAATAGTTTTGCAAACTTTTGGCATCTATCGGTAGATATGATGACCAGCTAATGATCTTAAGGCACTCTTAGCTGTTTTGACCTCTTTCAGCTCTGTCTCTACTCATTTGATATTGGAAATATTGTGTCGATGATCACAAATGAGTTTAGTCATGGGCATGGATATGTTCATGTGCACAACACTGTATTAAAGCTTTTTCTTCTGCTGAAAAACACTTGCTTAAGAAAATATACATACAACGGCACTTTTCAACTTCCATTGCTTTCCTTTAATCCGTTTCAGTTAAGAATTTTCCAATAAATCCGATTCCGCTTTATTGGAAGGCATATTCTTATATTTCCTTATGCCGGGGTTTGCTTAACATCGGTTGTTTTGTGTTGGAGCTTATTGAGCAACCAATAACCATGCTTGGAAATAGTGATGAACTTCAGGATCTTACCTTATTTGCTGGCTCTAGGGACAGCAGTTTTCATTCAGTCTCATATTTCGGTGAGCTCTCGTGTCATGATGCCTTTTGAGGCCATGGATTCTCTCGAGGTCCTTCCTTATCCCGCTGGAGGACAAAATCCATCACGCGTGGTGTCTTGATTACGTCCATGAATAGTTGAACTGTAGCTAGCTTTGCTAGAAGTGTTCTTGAATTTTAGACTTTTTTCTAGTGCGAACCAGTTCAGCCGGCTTGACTATTTTTCAGAGCAGTTTCCTGCAGTGGGACATTTCCCTAAGAGGCAAAATTAATGCTCCTTTCATTATCCATAAGATAGATGATCCTCTGTTTCATCTTCACCATGTGATACCTCCATGCTTGATCTGAATCGTTTATGGCGTGCGCACCCGATTGCTGAGCTATTTATCTGTTTATTTAGCTGGAGATCTGAATCACTGTGATGACATGTGCCATCGAGGCTTGAGTATCGGTTGCACATGTCGGTGTCTGTAACTTAATCGATTACTATGTGGAGAAATAAACTCCTTTTGTTCTTGTGCTTCCTCAAAATCTTGCTGACGAACTAAGCACATTCCTTGCCGGCAAGATTTTGTTGTCTGTTTTAGGTTTTGGCAGCGCTGGAAGAGTTGTAATTTGCAAGAGTTGACCCTTCTTCATTTCATACCATTATTTTAGTGTATTAGGGATTGATGAGCATCTTCGTGAAAATAACTAAAAAAGACAGCTGAGTATCTGGAGTGCAGGTTCAATATGTGCCCGATTTCCTATAAGTTAATAAATAAGTTGCACAGTTCTCTATTATATTTGTGTCAATTTCTTATCTATGGCCTCATTTTGTCATGCATGATTGCCATCAAACTAGTTTCATTTTCTATCAATAACTGCTGATTCCTGGTTAGTTTTAGCACATTCATCAACTGAGGTAAGAGTGGAATGATATACAATGCCTGCATCAACCTATAGATTTTTTGCTTGTGGCTACTGGTTAGTCATTTGTTTTTTGTCCCATGCCAGCATATAGATACTTTATCTTGCTACAGAAGGCCCCAGGTTTCTTGAATGTGTTATAAATTATTATGATTATCTGATTTGCCTGCCTGGGTGGAAGAATCAGCTTCTTTTATGCAGAGAGTTCTGGCCATAGGAAAAAAATACACACACATATATGTACATTTATTCTGTGTGTGTATTTACATACATATACAAATTGGGCATTGATTCGATGCAGAAATATTTTCCTTTTTCACATCCTTATTCCTCCAGTAAGTGGGGTTCTCCATTTACAACATGCTCACTCTTTTTCTGATTTTCTTAAGCTGGAAGTCAGTGGCTATTATCACAAGTTGTGAGTATTATTGGATACCATCCTGAAAGCAATGGCAGATTTTACAGTGAAGCCAGAAAGATTTTCTGTGATCAAGGTAATCATGAAATTTGTGCTGCAGAAAGAAGCTTATAACAGTTCCTGTGTATCAATAATCTTTCATACACTTGGTCGAGGAAAGCTAGATAAGTGCAGGCCAGAAGCAGCAACTATTTTTTACATTTTTTGACTATTGTTATATGATCTACCAAAACATTTGCATTAGTTCCTGTAAGTACTGCAAAATAAATTTTTTTGGGGGGGCCGTCAGGACTGCAGAACAATAGGAGAAGCATCCTGTTATGTGGGTTTTTTATTGGTGGAAATTGTGGATACTTCTGCTAATTGATCTAAAAGCTCAAGCTTTTATTTGAAGGAATATTTTACTGTTTAAATGTTTCAACAACCCCACATGCATAGGCTAAACTTTGACCTAAGACTGAGGCGTGGAAATTGACTACGATTGGGGGGCACAGGAAAGGTTTGTCATGACCTATTATAATACCATGTTGAAATTGCAGGACCATGTAAGTTCAAGCTATCAGATGGAGACATAACTTAAAATTTTAAAATTCTGACAAGTTTAATGTATTGAAATACTTTAAGAAATGTTGATATTATCTTTGCCTTATTCATACTCTCAAAGTGCATCTTGGCACAAAGTGCCATAAAATTGACAATCCATGTTCTCTTCGAGATCAAATAGCTTGGAGAAGACCAATTAATTGTGAACTTTGGTCAACTTTTCTCAAGAAGCTTCTACGACATTAGGCAGAAATGCCAATCATTTTGCAGAGTAATGTTTTTATCTGGTCATATAATAGATTATTATTATTTCGAGTATGCTGAATCTAATTAGGAAATCTCTTCATACATGACTAAGTTGTGAAATTGCAAAGGGTCCAAATACACTTTGCTGATTTAAGCAATACCTCTTAAAAAGAGCTGCCACTAGAGCAGTAGTTTCCAGATTGGTTCTGTTATTATGCTTTGACATAAAAAAACATCATAAAGTAATCTTATATGTCAAGTTTCCTGAGCTATGTGCCGGCTGCACCAATTACTATTATGACTCATCTTTTATTGTCTTCGAGGAGAAGTTGACAAAAGTTATCAGAATTTCAAGTTTGATGAGCCAAGATATCATGCCTCATATTATCGCTCTTTAATATTAAATGACCATTCATGCCCTTGGGAGGAAGATCTAGAAATACTTGAGACTCTTCAGCCTGAAGACCTTTCTCGGTTTGCACCTATAATGCTCTTGAGAGCATTCTTAGAGTGTTACATAGCAGGTTCAGTGATTTTAGAAGTTATACCTTTCTTTTTTAAGTTAACTCTCTCATATTTGAATCTTGATCTACTTTTATTTTGTCATCACTCACTAGGGAATATAGAATGTGATGAAGCATAGTCAATTGTTCATCATGTCGAAGATGTTTTCTTTAATAGTTCTCATCCTATATGCAAGTGTCACGGGCCGAAAGATGAACGACCCGAGAGGTTCCCCAAGGTCGACCCCAACTCGCCCGTGGACCTCCTGCTCTCACTCGGATTCCCACCAAACCTTCTCTCCAAACTGCAAGGATGGGCAAAACTGTCATTGAGCTAGATTACGGGAGTCTGTTCCTTTTATTTATGTCGGTAGATGGTAGCTCAATACTAATGTCGGTAGTTGAGGCGGTGCGATCTCGCCCGTCGATGATGAAAAAGAAGATCTATGGTTGTAATCCGAGGCCCTCAACTATAAAGGGTGCCCTCCTTCATTTGTAATCACCCAACATTTCGCTTATATCAAAGCTTCCGCTTTTTTAGCTCCTCTCTCTAGCTTTCTCTCTCAACGATCCGGGTAAGCGAGCGGGTAAGCGTTCGATCGAGCAAGGCTTGGCTCGGGAAGTCCAAATTCGCCCGAGTCGCCGCGCGGTCACGATCCCAATCGATCGGCCCGTGACAAGTGGTATCCAAATTCGCCCGAGTCGCCGCGCGGTCACGATCCCAATCGATCGGCCCGTGACAAGTGGTATCAGAGCAAGAGAGAGATCAGTTCGAGAGATCAAGGAGCACCAACTGTTCGAAGGAATGTCGAGCGAAGAAGCTGTCATGGTTGGAGAGACCGTGCAAGTCCAAGAGGATCGCGGTCGTGGAAAGAGAAGAGACGCCTCAAGGGACGTCGTAGCTGCGTTCAATGAGAAGATCTCGAATGTCCGGAGCGCTGTGCAGGAACTCATGGAAGGTCTTGACGACGTGCGAGACCGGATCATGGAGGTCGACAGTTCACTCCGTGAAGACTTCACTTCATGCATCAACGAAGCTACCGCCCCATTACACGACAAGGACGAAGCCCTTGAAGCATCGATCGATGTGCTAAAGGAGCGCGTCCAAGTCGTCGAGGAAGAAGCTCCGCGTAGGGACGAGATCGAAGCCATGAAGGCCGAGATCCAAGAGCTCAAGATCGAGCTTGCCCTGTGCAAACTAAGCATCACCAATGGTGCTGTGCCGAACCAAGCGGTGCCCAAAATCGAGGTGCCAAAGCCGAAGGAGTTCAACGGCGAACGATCCGCCAAGGAGGTGGACAACTTCGTCTGGAGCATGGAGCAATACTTTGGTGCCGTCAACATACACGACGAGTCGATCAAGGTACGAACCGCGTCCATGTTCTTGTCTGATACGGCAATGCTTTGGTGGCGCAATAGGTGCGACGAAGTTAGACGAGGCGCTGATCCCGTGTGTACATGGGACGACTTCGTGCGTGAGTTCCGGGACTACTTTTTCCCTGAGTTCGCTCAGCATGAGGCCCGTAGCAAGCTCCATCGCCTCGAGCAAAGAGGCACGGTCCGAGAGTACGTGAAGGAGTTCACCGAGCTCAAACTCCAGATCCGCAACCTGAGCGAAGAGGAGGCTCTCGGAGCGTTCATGGATGGATTGAAGCCGTAGGCGCTGCTCGAGTTGAAGCGGCGGGATGTGAGTAACCTGGCGCGTGCGTTGAGCGTAGCCGAGTCGCTCGTCGACCTTACCAAGACCGAACCAAGGAGTCGGCAAAGAGATTGGAGGAATGATCGACCTTGCGAGGATGAAGCTGGAAGAAACACTCCCCGGGTCGCGCATGATCAAGGCGGCCGAGCCAAGACATGGGGAGAAGGGTCTTCCAAGCCAGCCTTCCAAAGGGGTAGACCACCAACGGACTACGCGAGCAGGTTTGATCAACCCCCGCCTTCTCCTTGTTTCATTTGCCAAGGTCCGCACTGGACCCAAAAGTGCCCGAAGAAGGGTCGAATCAACGCCCTCCTTGCCCTTGAGGAAGAGAAGGAGGAGTCCAAAGAAGATAAGCGGCAGATCCGGATTGGGGCTGTGAAGATGATCAACTCGGCCCGAGCCCGATCGCCGACCAAAAGAGAAGGGATCGCTCCAAACACCGACATGTTCTTCGTGGAGGTCGAAGTGGGCGGCCTAACGCTTTACGCTTTGGTCGACACCGGCGCATCCAACATGTTCATGTCAACCGAGGTTGCGAAGACCTTGAGACTACCCGTCGAGCCATCCGAGAAGTCGTACAAGCCGATCAATTCGGGCGACTTCCATGGCGTAGGATCAACACCCGACGTGGATGTCAAGATTGGCGGATGGAAGGGTCGAATGGCGTTCGAGGTAATCCCACTTGACGATTATGATCTCATCCTTGGGATGCAGTTTTTCGATAGTGTGGGAGCCATGATCGACATGAGGACCAAGTGTTTGATGCTCCTCGATCAAAAATGCCCGTCGATGATCCCAATGATCAAAGGAGTGGTCGACACCAAGACCATCGCGTCGATTCGGCGCCTCGACAAGAGCTTGAAGGCCGTCATGCGCATCAACAAGCTGTCCGAGGTGAAGCCGAAAGTTGAGTTGGATCCTACTCCAACGAACGCTATGCCCATCCAAGCGCTCTTCCCCGAGGTTGAGTGCGCGCCGCGTGCCCCATCCAAGCCGAAGATCGAGCCGCGTGCGTCCGACTTCATCATGGAAGGATGCGGCCCTTCGTTCATGAGCGTTCGAGCGAAGAGAAACAAGAACAAGAAGGCTCGTGCCAAGACCCGCAAGGCTGCTCGCCGAGCTGAGAACGACGAGGACGTCACTCGAATGAGTGGGGGAGAATGTCACGGGCCGAAAGATGAACGACCCGAGAGGTTCCCCAAGGTCGACCCCAACTCGCCCGTGGACCTCCTGCTCTCACTCGGATTCCCACCAAACCTTCTCTCCAAACTGCAAGGACGGGCAAAACTGTCATTGAGCTAGATTACGGGAGTCTGTTCCTTTTATTTATGTCGGTAGATGGTAGCTCAATACTAATGTCGGTAGTTGAGGCGGTGCGATCTCGCCCGTCAGATGAAAAGAAGATCTATGGTTGTAATCCGAGGCCCTCAACTATAAAAGGGGTGCCCTCCTTCATTTGTAATCACCCAACATTTCAGTTATATCAAAGCTTTCGCTTCCTTTTCAGAGCTCCTCTCTCTAGCTTTCTTTCTCAACGATCTGGGTAAGCGAGCGGGTAAGCGTTCGATCGAGCAAGGCTTGGCTCGGGTAGTCCAAATTCGCCCGAGTCGCCGCGCGGTCACGATCCCAATCGATCGGCCCGTGACACAAGCCTGTGCTCCAATCCAGCTCATGACAAGCAGACTCGTCACACTTGACGAGGGTGCAAGTTACATACTCAACTGAAGGCCTAAACCCAAATGATGAGAATTCTACATTGCTTCACTATATTCAGGTACTTTTACTCAACAATATTAATGAAAAGAACAAATTTCTGTCCGCATAACTTTGTCATAAAATCTTCTGGCCTGTCTTTTGCCTGAATAGACGTTCAAGATGGCTCCCGGCTCCAATGAACTTAATTGGCCTAGGCCACCTTTGATCTGCTAGTATGTTTCTCTGGGTATGTAAGGTTGTGTTTTGCTTGTAATTTTGGCCAAAAATCTATCTGGTGACACATTGCGCATGGTTTACCCCTTGGGGTAGGTTCAACAATTAGAATTGCACATGGTTTACCCCCTTGGGATGGTTGATTTCTGACATGCCAATTCACTTTGAGAAAATATATGTTTGTACATTAGCAAAGACAGAAAATTCATCAGATTACAAGCATTAAAAATCGTGGAGTAACTCATTTTGGTAGGTCTACTTAGTCTTTTTCTGTATGTATTTGATTACAATCCCCATGGATAATTGCAGATCCATCAAGATGACATTACTTTGAACGTACAACTTCAGCTTTTGGCTTTTATTGCAAGGCATGAAGCCTTCCACCAGCTCAGAACAATTGAGTAACTTGGTTATGTCTGTTTGCTCACACATCGGTAAAACCATTTCATTTCTCCTTTCTTCTCCCCAGATGTGTGTTCTGCTAATTATTCTAAGGGTTTCGTGCAGATATGACCTCGGTGTGCATGGCCTGCAATTCACTGTTCTGTCTGCTGTGAAGGTATACCACAAGGTTCTCTGTGTTCTGACTGCCTCATCACCTTTAACTCCTTCACTTTGTTAATCTTAATTACATCGACACATGGGTCCAGAGCTTTCTTGAGTCTTTCGAAATTAAACTCCTTAAGATGAGTGAGGTTGATTTCAAGGTGAGTTGTTTCTCCCGTGTTCCATCATGAAAATCATGTCAGCTTGTCAAATAATCTTTAAACCATTACATCGAACCTGCAGAATTTTTGCCTATGACAGAGCCATTTAAACACACTCATTGAATCAAAGATGGAGAAGGACAAAAATTTGTGGGAAGAATCTGAGCGTCACTGGAAAGAGATAATTGATAGAACTTTCCTATTTGACGAATAGAAACTGAGGTAATAGATATTGCCTCTCTCTCTCTCTCTCTCTCTCTCTCTCTCTCTCTCTCTCTCTCTCTCTCTCTCTATTGTAGACACCAAATCCTAGTCTTCTCAGTAGGGACTGACCAGATCAACACTTTTTTTCATCTGCTGTTGGTTTTGCCTACATTCATCTTCTGCTTGATCTATTTTTATGGAAGTAAAGTTACCTGTATACAATTGGCAGTATGCCCTTTCCCTCCTGTCAGCTGAAACTACCTAATTTATCTTCATAAAGTTGGACATGCAAAGCAACTCACAAAAATTCACTTCGTTTGCATTGGATCAGGTCGCAGCATTAAGGAAGTTGCTTAGCGTACGAGTTTATGGGAGCAAGCATTCGTCAAATTTTGAAGTGGATAACAATGAAGCAGTTGGACCAAACACAGTACGAATATATGACATTTTCAGCTTCAGCGCATCGTAACCTCTTTACGGTTCACATAGAAGAGGGTATGAACATGTGGAAGTTCACAGCAGTTCTAAATAAGCTAGAAATGAGGATCTTGGATAATGTACTCCTGAAATTTTTCTCCAAAATCTATACTACTACGCCACACTAACCCTGTGGCATTTGTACCTTATACCGTTTTAGTGTTTGGTGTGTGTAAATGACTAAAGGTATTACTTGGGATTTTACTAGACAACGGAACACAAGAATAGGTGTTTGCTCCAGCTCAATGTTCCTAACTGAGTGAGTAAAACTGCTGGTGCTGGAGTTAGGGTGTAATGCATATACGGATCTATACCATTGAGAGTTTCATAGCAAAACAAGTTCATAAACTATGAGAATTTTCAAATTAAAGAATGTCTTAGTTGCCAATTCTCCATAAAAGCATACTTGCTCTGTAGTGAAATGCTGGCTCTTCCCACAATTAAGTACTAGAGGCATCTAGAAATAATGAGAGCTTGGCCTCTTAGCTCCATAAAACATTATCCAATTCATGTTGAGGATGTCTGTCAAGAGGCTGCATAACCTCGAACATGGGAAAATGCTAGCAAAATGCTAGCAAAAGGCCATGAATTGATGAGACAACCTAGATCGCAATGCAAAATGCGACGAATGATGTAGTTATGGTGCCACGCGATATTGTTCCATTGTCCTCCGTGGTCAATTTGTGGATGCTATAGAGCAACTTCTTGTTCTCAAATTAGACAACAATGCTTGTTTTTTAGATCTTGTATTCTAGGAACATTTAGGGCACAACACCATAGCGCTTGGGGACAACAATTATCGATTTGGACATTGTCAAACCGTTGACAAAAGATTGATTGAGATCGACTATCGATAAATTGGTCGAGAAAAACGAACTAAGAACAACATTCATTCATTCAAAATAATGAATCACTGCTACATGAATTATCAATTTAAACTATCTAGAACCAAATTGAACCAATTGAATAAAGACACAATCTATGTGAAAAAAAAAAATATGTGAGAAACAGGAAACAACTTGATTTTTTGGCTTGATGTCTAGGGACAAAATTGACAATGGAGATACAATTCGTGTTTGAAAATATATGCGAGAAGACAGGAAACAGCTCCATTTTTTGGCTGGATGTCTTCCCTATAAACGCTCAAACACATCCCAAATAGAGAAATCTAAACTCTTCCTCACACAACAGAAAAAGCATGAGTTCAGTAGTCGATTCTGAACCTGTGGTCCAGATGAGGACCATCGCCTGTGCCGCCACTCAAGGAGTGGTGGCGGTGGTGGTGGTGGTGGTCGTCGTCGTCATCATGGTTGGAGGGAGGATGGTAATACAAACGTGCGGTTTGTGGGCAATGAGAGTGGAACCTTGCAGCCATCCTCACCCATAGATCCAGCTATTCCACGTACTTTCCCATGCAGTTACCATAAAGGAAGAGATGCAATTTGTAATTAGGGCTTTTAAGACGTCAAACCTTTGAGAAATGGCAATATCAGCAAGCATCTGGAGACTGGGAAATAATTGCACAACTTAAACAAGAGAGAAATGGACTACAAGAGTGACGAGCTGTTTAGTGATGCAAGAGCAAAGGATCTTAAGTCAAAAACACTAACCCTTTCCAGTACATCAAAAGCTTTCTTCCTTAGCACAACATCCGATGTGTACATGATGATGTTGTCAATCCCAAGATTTTGCACTTTAATGATAAGACGAATATACAAAATGAAATGGCATAAAATCAACATCTTTAACTATAATACCTGCAAGGCAGCAAAATGGCTAGGAACAAATGATGAGAAATCTAGAGTTTCACTCACTCTCCTGTGAGATATCTCCTTCTGTGGTGCAAAGTAAGAAGTCAATGGCATGTTTTTATAATCTCCAAGGTACAGTAGCTGAACAGAACATGCCTTAGGATGCCAATTGCTTGCCACCTTCTGGTTTGACTACCCCGAATTTCATTCTTCACAGCATTAAATCCTCCTCGATGGGCAACAGTTGGTTTGACTACCAACAGTTATGGTGCTGGTCATCATGTCAATAGTAGACCTTGTTATCAAGCCAATGTAAGATAAACAGCAACATCTCAAGAAGTGTGAAAGTTCAATCACTGGATACATGACCTGATCCAATGTTATGAATGTCAAGATGGTGGATTAGTTCAAAAAGCACGCCAAATGGACCTAAGATTGATCAGACCACCTTGTCAGTCTTCTTGAGGGACAAGTCAGTGGCAATAAACTGATTAGCCACTGGCAATTCAGAGCTCGCTGCACCCACTCCTGATATATAATAAGGAATCAAAAGCGAACACCAAAATGCATTCTTTGGAAGTTGACTATACAGTAACAAACAGTTAAGGTCTATGAGGACTACATCTTTTGATACCTGGATTGTCGAGTCAGTAAGTTTATCTACACAATTTGCAGTTGCATACCATGGCTCGACCATGTTAGTTTCCCCTTCAAATTTCTTTGACACCCAAAAAAATTCTGTTGGTCACATGAAAGAACGTGATGAAAGTTCTCCAGGCTCAAGCATATGAACACAATTAGGCTAATGGAAGTATTTCAGATAGTCATGACAATGAAATCTAACTCTTTTGAACTGCGTTCATTAAGACGGAAGCTTAGGAAGACAAAAAAAAAAAAGATTGACAATGCAATCCTATGTCACTCAGAGTAAAAATAAGCGTTTTATCCTTTTCCTGAATGCAGTAACTTTCATAAATATGGAAGTAAATAAATGATGAAAATTTGATGGTGTACCAGCAAATCCATTATGTTGATGTATTTGAAACATTCACGATGCTTTCTAGTTGCTATGGTATATATTCAGAAACAAAAATAACTAAGGACTGTTATAGCCCCTTTTCTCCAAGATGCCCATAAGAGAAAAGGACATATCTAATATACGCATATCAACGGATGTAGGATGAGACGATCTTACTGGAAGTTTTTTTGAAGAAAGCTTCTTGAGTACTGCATGGATGATGCTGGGATTAAATTTAGAAGGCAAGGATGACTTCACAAGCCAATCTTTTGGTGGGTACAACTGACAAAAAATTGATATTAAAGTAAATATTCCAATGCTTTTTGGAGTTATGTATTTTACTGAAATAGTTATCATATGCCACTTTTCTTGATTCATATGCCAAAAATCAAATTTAGCAGGAAAAGAGAGAGCTGTAAATAAGTAGACGAAAGTAATGGAGTGAGTGGAGAAAGGGGCAAAAAATTTGTAGAAGCTATATGCTAAAGTCCAATATTTTAAGGCTGGTCTGAATAAAAAGAGGAAAGTAAAATCAAAAGTTTTGATACTGCCCCGGAAAAACATCCAAGTACAACCAGATATACTTATTGTCTAGCAAAGGAAATTGATCAAATCGTATGACTTCCATCGGGTATCATTGTAACTCAAAAATCAAAGTTACATCTAAATAGGACTTTATGTTATCTCATCACACCAATTCCCTCTAACTCCTAAACTTCCAAGAGAAAATCTAGTATCTACATCGTATGCTATTCCAGTTTACTTGAAGAGGACCAGTAGGATTGGTCTGAAGTTTGAATAGGAAAGATACAAATGTTTTCCTTAGAATGCATGCACATCATCAATTTAGAGAGGTAAATGCATTATACAAGAAAGTTTGGATACCTTCATATTTGATGCTATAGAGACCACATGACTAATTGGAGAGATCTTATCCTGATTGTGCAACAATTGTCTCTCTTACAGCTGCAATCTTCACCGAAAGATTAAATTAGGATCCACACAGAACCTCTGACATTCATATATAATCACACAAGATGAGGTGCTCATACAGGGTGGGTTCAGAATCCTTTAATTCCAATTCAAACTTGAATCACATTCACTCATTCCATGCCATTGCCATTTATGATCAATTCGACAGATTTAATGTACTTTGCAATTTGGAAATGTTATGCCTAATTTTCTAGTCACGTATCAAATGCAAAAATTTACTCATTCCTTTCTTCTTTTTGGTGCAAAAGACAGATTTAAAATACCATTTTACCCATTTCAAAATATATTAGACATGGAAACATGTACACATGGTAGTGTCTACAAGTGTGTTTAGTTACTGCTCAACAAATCAATGACAAAGATTAGAGAATTACGATCTCTTTCTTTTTTATCAGGCCCGTAAAAAACCAACCTTGATGCTGTTAAAATGTCCAACCCAAAAGTTTAAGCTGGTAAGTGTAAGGAGACCACATGAATATAAAGCCCATATAAACCCAGTAGACATGCGATGTGAGTTACTTCAACAGATGCATTATTCTCTTTTAACACAAATGAGGTAGTGCTTTCTTATTTGACAAACTAAAAGCAACTATTCTAGTAAGAAAAGTACCCTCGACAAGCTTCTTGAACTTGTAAGCTTACATTATAATGCATTACCATGTTACGAAAGTCACAATCAAAGATAGAGCTGCAAGGACCAAAATTTAGATGATTTCCCTTCCATTGAAGCCCTAATGGATACATCTGCCAGTTCTACCCGTATTCAGAGTCATCTAATAAATTTTTTCTCCACATTTTGTAGAACTTTTGCCATGATGGAAACATCATCACATTTGTGACAGCTGTTAAAGGACAGAGGGATGTTTAAGAAGCACAATTGTCATCAAAAGGTTGATTTCTCGCAACTGTTAGAAGCTATTATTTATTTAACTAATACAATTGATAATGTATTAGTTAAATGCATTATCAATTGTATTAGTTAAATAAATAATACCATTGATAATGTATTTAAATAAATACATTCTCTTCGCAAAGATGTCTTCTGCTGCCAAAACGTAAAACAGACAACAAAATCTTGCCGACAAGGAATGCGCTTAGTTCGTCAACAAGATTTTGAGGAAGCACAAGAACAAAAGGAGTTTATTTCTCCACATAGTAATCGATTTAAGTTACAGACACCGACATGTGCAACCGATACTCAAGCCTCGATGGCACATGTCATCACAGTGATTCAGATCTCCAGCTAAATAAACAAATGAATAGCTCAGCAATCGGGTGCGCATGCCATAAACGATTCAGATCAAGCATGGAGGTATCACATGGTGAAGATGAGACAGAGGATCATCTATCTTATGGATAATGAAAGGAGCATTAATTTTGCCTCTTAGGGAAATGTCCCACTGCAGGAAACTGCTTTGAAAAATAGTCAAGCCGGCTGAACTGGTTCGCATTCGAAAAAAGTCTAAAATTCAAGAACACTTCTAGCAAAGCTAGCTACAGTTCAACTATTCATGGACGTAATCAAGACACCACGCGTGATGGATTTTGTACTCCAGCGGGATAAGGAAGGACCTCGAGAGAATCCATGGCCTCAAAAGGCATCATGACACGAGAGCTCACCGAAATATGAGACTGAATGAAAACTGCTGTCCTTAGAGCCAGCAAATAAGGTAAGATCCTGAAGTTCATCACTATTTCCAAGCATGGTTATTGGTTGCTCAATAAGCTCCAACACAAAACAACCGATGTTAAGCCAACCCCGGCATAAGGAAATATAAGAATATGCCTTCCAATAAAGCGGAATCGGATTTATTGGAAAATTCTTAACTGAAACGGATTAAAGGAAAGCAATGGAAGTTGAAAAGTGCCGTTGTATGTATATTTTCTTAAGCAAGTGTTTTTCAGTAGAAGAAAAAGCTTTAATACAGTGTTGTGCACATGAACGTATCCATGCCCATGACTAAACTCATTTGTGATCATCGACACAATATTTCCAATATCAAATGAGTAGAGACAGAGCTGAAAGAGGTCAAAACAGCTAAGAGTGCCTTAAGATCATTAGATGGTCATCATATCTACCGATAGATGCCAAAAGTTTGCAAAACTATTTGCAAAAGTTGAAGAGAGTTTCTGCAGGTTAGTGAACCTCAGGATTAAATCAAAGGGAATTGTGCAAAAGAGAATGCCTAATAGACGTCTAAAAAATTATCCCAAAAGGCAATAATTTTCTAATGAGCAGTACTTCTGATAACAACAGAACCACAGACAAAAAATCTCCTAAGCATTTAAAGCACATGAAGAACATTGACACATGGGAGATTATTCTAATTGTGTGATGGGCACATCTAAATACAAACATGATCACCCATTTCATGTATGCAAGACAGAAAATACATACAACAGCCTACACATATACATAACAACAATCTAATTGCGATGGGTCTGCATTGCCCAGTCAAGTTAAATGCAGTAAGCGCGGACGGTGTTTTATTTTCCGAACTACACCTCGCTACTCTGCTTTGTTGTCAGCATACGTAGTCATATGAAGAAGCCTGTAAAGAAGTTTAATCTATTCAACCGAGTATGGTATCTCGAAACACAATTAAAGGGAGATCATAATGCACGAAGCATAGCATAAATTACCCAAAATATGCTCTGCCGGTTCATCTTCCGCCCCTATTTTCAGATTTACATGTACTACTTGCAATTGCCGAACAATTAAAAAACCAAACTTATTTACAAAGCAAACACCCAGCAGAGAAAGTAAATTTAGATCAACAAACAAAAAAAATCGAACAATAACTTTGTCCCTTTTCCCAATTCAATACTTTTCGCTTTTCGGTACCTACTAACCAAATTTTACCTCTAGTTGATGTGTGAAAGCGCCCGATGCTTACGAGCCTCCATAGGCCTTCAAGCATCACGACTTCCGGCTCGGGAACACCTTCTATCTCCGGGACGTACGCCTTCAATATCAAAGTTCTCAGGGTGAAGACACCGAGAACTTCCAGAGCATGACAATTTGGTTGAGAGAGAGAGACAGAGAGACCTCCGGCTCAGAAAACGGGCAAGATGTTCTACCTCAGCGCAAACTATCTCTGCAGAAGTGATAAACACAAACTTCGTTGTCGAAACAAAATAGGCCACGAAACTCATTAACTTTCGAACATGGCAAGTTCATACAGAGACAGCAACATAATCCTAAGTTCTAGAACACACACAGAGAGAGACCTTGGCCAGAGCTTCGGCCACACGGTAAGCATCCGGTGTGAGCCCCACCAACCGTAAACCAGGAAAGACAATCTGCAAGCGAAAACCAAATGAAACAAAGAGAAAATTCATCGTACGAAAGAGGAATGAATATCCCACATGGAAGAACATACATCAAGCTGCTTCTGCTCGTTCTTGGGCCTCCTCCTTGGCCTCCGGGCAGGCCTCGACCCCGTCTTGATGAAAATGTCCTCCTCGATCTCCTCCTTCAACGGCGATATCCAGAACTGGATCTTCTTCTCCTTCCTCTCGCCCTCCCCCAAGAAGCCCTTGTAACCGCACGGATTTCGACTGCTGCTGCCGCTGCGCGGCGTAATTCTCCTTGTCCCCGCCGAGCGCGTCACCCGCGGCGTCGTGAAACGCCTCGCCGTTCCTCAACGACAGCGGCGGAGGGTTCACCGCCCTCCTCGGCCTCAGATTCCACGGTCGCCGCGCCGCTTCGGCCTCCTCCGCCTTCCCGTCCTCGCTTGCGCCGCCGCCGCCTCCTCCGCCGGCCGCGCGGCTTGGGCGCTCCCCCTCCGGAGGCGGGGGCCGCTCGTGGGGTGGGGGTGGGATGCGCTGAGAAAAGGAAACAGAGAGGAGGTGCAGCTCGTTCTCTGCTCTTCACGAGGAGAGAGAGAGACACGAATTTCGGAAGTGCAGAAGATGGAGAAGATGGAGAGACGCGAGAGGAGAGAGACAGAGTTATTTTCTCTTCTGACACCGTCGCATACGTGGAGCCACGTGTCGATCGGTGAGTGGTCTTACCCTCCGCCTACGTGGAGGGTAAGACCCTAAGTTTCAAGTTTATTGGTGTTCATATATATATATATATATATGAGAAAATATTCAGTGACTTTTAATTTTTGACACATGGATATTGACATGGAAATGAAAATTAATTTTTTCCTGTTTTCCCGTCCATATTCATATTCGACCTCCCCTCCGCCTGGGCTCGGCTATCTCCACTGGCCAAGCCGCCGCCACCTTGAACCCTTGCCTCACCGTGGCCGCCACGCCCTGCGGCAAAGCTGTTGAGCTCGTTGCCAGCAACCATGGACAAGCCAAGACTCGGGCTCAAAGCTGTTGAGCAGCAAACTGGATCTGGAGATTCAGAGGAGCATTGCAGTAAGATAGATCTGGAGATGCAGACGAGCGGTTGGCCATGGACGACTTCTCGGTCTGCGGCAAATTTGTTGAGCTCTTTGCCGGCAGCCATGAACGAGCCAAGACTCGAGCTCAAAGCTGTTGAGCAGCAAACCAGATCTGGAGATGCAGAGGAGCGGTCGGCCATGGACGGCTTCTTGGTCTGCAGCAAAGCTGTTGAGCTCGTCACTAGCAGCCATGGACGAGCCAAGCCTCGAGCTCAAATCTATTGAGCAGCAAAACAGATCTGGAGATGCGGAGGAGGGGTCGATCATGGACGGCTTCTCGGTCTGCGGCAAAGTTGTTGAGTTCTTCGCCGGCAACCATGGACGAGCCAAGACTCGAGCTCAAAGAACAAACCAGATCTGGAGATGACCTCCGCATCCACCCTCTCCGTCATCCCGTCGGATTTGGAACTCAGGCTCGGGCGGAAGAGACGGCCAAACTGGTTTGATGCGGCGCTGGCAACTCCGACTCCGCTGGTGGCGACGACGGAAGGAGGGGGCGGAGGTTGGGCTCGTGCGTGCTTGAAAAGAAAAGAAAAGAAAACCACTAAATATTTAATTGGTTAATAAGCACACGCGACATCAGCTATTGACCTAGCGCTCGCAAACCACTAAAAATTTTCTCATATATATTGTATTCCCGTCTGACAATGCTCGGCAGGTTTTTTTTTTTTTTTTTTTTTGTGACAATGCTCGGCAGGTTAGAAAGGTCCCTATGCATTCGCAAACCACTAAATATTTTCTCATAAATATACATATATTGTATTCCCGTCTGACAATACTCGGCAGGTTAGAAAGGTCCCTATGCATTCGCAAACCACTAAATATTTTCTCGTATATATACATATATTGTATTCCTGTCTGACAATGGTGGCAGGTTAGAAAGGTCTCTATGCGTGGATGAAAAGAAAAGAAAAGTAAAAAAAAGCGTCACAAAAGGAGAGCATCTCATTTGCCCTGAGCCGTGTCTTCCCAGACAAAGGGTGAAGTTCTCCGATATTGCTTGCTTGAGATTGGAAGTCCCGAGAAACCTTGTGTTGAGATCAACGAGATAAATTATAACTAGTCCTTCCGGCTTTAATTGGCAGTGACAGTTCTACCTGTCCAGTAACTTTCGGCTGTTGGAAATTTCTTATAATATGGGCTTACATTAATTAATTGATTTTCTATTTTAAATAATCGGGTTAATGGATATTTCAATATTTATCAACCCTAAAGTGATCTGATTGAATTGACGGTGATCTATTGTTAACGCCAGTTGAAGCGCAAAGTGTAAAGCAATTGTGTTTGATCAGTTCTCAGAATGGGAAGGCCCCAATTGACACGCTATTGATTAGGGTTTGCCCCTTCTCTACTTATATAAAGGGTAGGTTATACCTATCATTCTTTAATCCCATTGAAAATCGCTATATCGAAATAGGTCATAGAGAGGAAGATTCTGCGATTCCGATAGATCCCCGATTATCGAGTGATCTATTTTTCGTAAGTGAAGAATTGGCCAAAATGCAGTGACGCTTTAATTCCGCTGTATTTATTGATCTCGGTGTTTTACAATCATGTATGGATCCGTTTGTTGTTAATTGATTAATTGTTTATGAGAATAAATTTCTACATGTGGTATCAGAGCCGATCGTATATGATTGTAGAACCCAATTTTTTTTTATGGACAAATTCGAAATCCTCCTCTTTGAGCCGGATATAGGCATTATTTTTTCGTGTAGATTTTTTGCTTGATTAATCCCGTAACCATAGGGCTTTTGTTCTACATGTTGAGATCTTTCCAACCATATATAATTTTCATAATTTCGTTGAGAATTGAGTGAGAATTTTAGATTTGAAATTCTAGGGTTTGTATGTGAAAAAGTTTTAGAATTTTCGAATTACTTGCAATTGATTGATGTTCGATGCAAATCGTTGTATGAGTATTGTTATATATTTGTTTTAGTATCCTTTTGTTGTATTAAATTGAATTTTTAGGGCTTAAATTCAAGAAAACTGAATTTTCGGCCATGGGAGGCTTGGTTCCGAAGCTTTGAAGCTTACTTGTGATAGATTAACTTGGTTTTTCGTCGTTTGATTGATTATAGTTAATCATATTGATGTTAGAAGCAAAACCCATGAGGAAATTTCATCAAAAATTAAGTTAATTTGAGTGTTTAGAGATTCGGGTTGAAACCGAGTCGTATGACCTGTTTTTCTGCAAATTCGTGACCCGGCTGGAGGTTGAAGAAGACCTCCAGCCGGGCTTAGGCCTGAATATGGGCTTCTGCCCATATTTTTTTAATTTCGTAGCCCATTTTATGGGCTAATTTTAAATTAAAAGGAAGGTGAGCCCACGCGAGAAGAAAGCCAGGCTGGGTTTTCTATTGGGCGTAAGCCCATTTTGTTTTTCCTTGCTGGTTCATGGGCGTGAGCCCAAAACCAGAATGAAAACAATTAAAAGAAAAGCTTGGGCCGCGCGCACGTCAGGCCCGTGGTCCGATTAGGGCTGCTCGCGGGTCCTGGGCCCGCGGGAGTCCGTAATATTTAAATAATATAATAAAATAATAAAATAATAAAAAAATTAAAAAAAAAGAAAAATTGTTGTTTTGAAAAATGCAATATGATCATTGGAAACACATGTTGTGTAGTGTTTCATATTATTTGATGAATTTTGGGCATAAATTTTTTGAAGATTCCTATTGATAAAAGATTAATATATACAATTACTCGCCCAAAGGGAGTTATTGTGTATATTAATTTGGAAAATAGCATGAAATTTATTCCCATATTTAAAAGATGGGGATGTATAATTGAAAAATATTTATCTGCCCAAAGGGGATAAATGTTTTGAAAATTATATGTAATTCCCCTCTATGTTGATATTATGGAGATGTATGATTTAAAGGATTTGTCTGCCCAAAGGGGATTGATCTTTGACAATTATATGTAATTCTTCTTGTTGTTTTATAAATTTCATGCTAAGAAAAATAATGGTGCATTATACACTCTGCCCAAAGGGGAGTTTATAATGTACTAATTATTTTTGTTGAGTTGCTTATTGCCCATTATTGATCTTATTGCATTATGTGTGTTAAACAGTTACCTTTGCTGTAAATAACAACAATGCCACGGTGGAAATGTTAATTGGATCAAACTTTAAAAGATGGAAGCAAGATATAGAGTTTGCTTTGGGCATCGTTGATATGGACTTAGCTCTACGTGAGGATGAACCTGCTAGGCCCAATGATCAAAGTACTGCAGATCAAAAGGCCCATTATGCTAGATGGGAAAAATCTAATCGACTGAGCCTCATTGCTATGAAGAGGTCCATTGCTTTGAGCATCTGATTAGTGGTTTGCTTAAAGATACAAATGCCGTATAGCCTTCCTTGAAGCGGTGGGAGAAAGATATAGAGTCTCGAGATAAGGTCAAGCGGGAATTTGCCGAGTGAGTTAACGAACATGAGGTATGATGCTACTATGGGTGTTAGAGAATTTATACTGAAGATGGTCCACATTCAGTCTAAACTTAAGGCCCATGAGATTGTTCTTTCTGAAAATTACATTGTGCATCAAGCCTTAAATGTTTTGCCAGCTGAATTTAGCCAGATAAAGACTGCTTATAATGCTCAGAATGAGACATGGAGTGTTAATGCCTTGATTACTAAATGTGTGGCTGAGGAAGAGAAATTAAAGAAGGAAAAGTATGAGTCTGCCCACTTAACTACCAATGCCAAGTTGAGTTCGTCTAGAGGCAAATGGAAGCCTAAGGGGTCAAATGCTCATGGCCCAAAGAAATGGCAAGACTTTAAGAAAAATGGAAACTATGGGAGAAATGGAGATAAGGATTTTAAATGTTTTCACTGTAAGAAGCAGGGTCACAAGAGAGCCAATTGCTACAAATTCCAAGCTTGGCTAAAAACAAGAAAAGAAAGTCACCAAGGTGAGTTATTGGTTTGCTTTGAATCAAATTTGGTTGATGTTCCTTTGGATTCTTGGTGGCTTGATTCTGGTGCTACTGTTCATGTGACTAGCACCTTACAGGGTCTCACAAATCTAAGGAGTCCAAGTCTGAGGGAGTCAAAGCTTAAAGTTGGAAACAATACTGGAGTTGATGTGGAGCGCATAGGGACAGTTGTTTTGAATTTAGATTCTGGTTTTCAGCTTGTCTTGAACAATGTCTTTTATGTTCCTAATTTTAGGAGAAACTTAGTATCTCTTTCTTCGCTTGACAAAGCTGGATATTGTCTTCATTTTGCGAATAAAAGAGTGGATTTGAGTTATGATTCCAGAATTATTGGGAATTGTCTTTTGTCTGATGGATTATATCGATTATCCTTATCTCCCGATAGACCATATTGCTCTTTCAATGTTGAGAATGTTGTTGCTAAGAGATCTTTAATCAAAGATAGATCTTCAATGCTATGGCATAAGCGATTGGGGCATATCTCCAAAGAACGGGTAAAGCGACTTATCGTGGCTAATATTCTCCCTCCTCTTGACTCAGATGATATTGAGACTTGTATTGATTGTGTGAGGGGAAAATTAACTAAAACAAAGAAGAAAGGCGCTACTCGAAGTCAAAGTCTATTGGAGATAATTCATACTGATATTAGTGGGCCATACTCAACCACCTTGTGTGGAAATAAATACTTCATCACGTTCATTGATGATTTTTCCCGTTATTGTTATCTTTATTTAATTAAGGAGAAGACTGATGCACTTGAAATGTTCAAAGTGTTTCGCACTGAAGTTGAGAAACAATTGGGAAAAATTATCAAGATTGTCAGATCTGATCGCGGTGGTGAGTATTATGGACGATATACTGAGGCTGGACAACAAAAGGGACCTTTTGCAAAATATTTGCAGGACTGTGGTATTGTTGCTCAATATACAATGCCTGGGAGTCCTGAGCAAAATGGTGTAGCTGAACGACGAAATCGCACACTCATGGAGATGAAACGAAGTATGATGGGCAGTTCTAATTTGCCTGAATACTTATGGGGTGATGCGATTAAAACGGCAACTTATATATTGAATCGTGTACCTAGTAAATCGGTGCCGAAAACACCTTTTGAATTGTGGACTGGGAGGAAACCTAGCTTGAATCATTTTCGAGTTTGGGGTTGTCCTGCAGAGGTGAAAATTTATGATCCTTCTCTGAAGAAGACGGAATCCAGGACTACTAAATGTTACTTTATTGGATATCCTGATCATTCTAAAGGATATCGATTCTATTGTCCCACTCGAGGCACTAGAATCGTTGAATCTCAAACTGCTAAATTCCTGGAATTAGATGTTGCTGAAAAGAGTTCCTCTCAATCTTTTGAAAGGGAAGAACCAAACAAAATGGTCTCTATTCCATTGCCCATCTTGCATGATGATTCTATGCAAGATCCCAGTAGAGTGGAAATTCAGCAAAATGCAAATACCGAAAATATGACAGTAGATCCTCCCATTATAAATGAAATTCCCCAGATGAATGATGCAGTTCCAGAAATGCCTGTGCGAAGATCACAGCGACAAAGAAGACTAACACTTTTAAATGATTATCATGTCTATCTTGGAGAAGCTGATTTTGACATAGGAAGAGTAGTTGATCCGACGACGTTCAAAGAAGCTCTTAATAGTGATCAGGCAGATAAATGGTTAGGAGCGATGAATGACGAGATGATGTCCATGTCAACTAATCAAGTGTGGAAACTAGTTGATTTACCTGATGGGCATAAACCAATCGGCTGCAAATGGGTATTCAAAACTAAGAAAGACAATAAAGGCAACATCGAGAGATTCAAGGCAAGGTTAGTCGCAAAAGGGTACACAAAAGAGAAGGTATTGATTATAATGAAGTCTTTTCCCCCGATCTATTAAAGACTCTTTTCGGATAATCATGGCTTTGGTGGCTCATTTTGATTTAGAGCTTCACCAAATGGATGTCAAGACAGCTTTTCTAAATGGAGATCTGGATGAAGAAGTTTATATGCAGCAACCTGAAGGGTTTAAAGAAGCCGAAAAGGAGCATATGGTGTGCAAACTTCAAAGGTCCATATATGGTCTCAAACAAGCATCACGTCAGTGGTACTTAAAATTTCACAAAGTTGTGAGATCATTTGGCTTTGAAGAAAATAAGTTTGATCAATGCATCTACATGAAAGTAAGTGGGAGTAAATATATTTTCTTAGTACTTTATGTAGATGACATTTTACTTGCTAGCAATGATGTTGATCTTTTGAATGACACCAAAAATTTTCTATCTACAAAATTTGATATGAAAGATCTTGGGGAAGCCTCTTTTGTTCTAGGCATTGAGATTCATCGTGATAGATCTAAGAAGGTTCTGGGGTTATCTCGAAAAGTTATATAGATCGTGTTTTGAAAAGATTCAATATGCAGACACTGTAAGTCGGTGAAGCTCCTGTTGTGAAAGGAGATAAATTGAGCATAGATCAATGCCCCAAGAATGATGTTGAAAAGGAAGTTATGAAAAATGTTCCATATGCTAGTGCAAATGGTTGGCAGTCTTATGTATGCACAAGTATGTACCAGACTTGATATTGCTTTTGCTGTGAATACTCTTGGAAGATATCTCGAATCCAGGTCAAGAACATTGGGTTGCAGCTAAGAAGGTGATGAGATATCTACAACGAACAAAGGATTTCATGCTCGTTTATAGTAGAGTTGAGGACCTAAAAGTGATTGGATATTCGATGCTGATTTTGCTAGTTGTTCGATGATAGAAAATCAACTTCTGGATATATTTTTATGATGGCTGGAGGTGCTATTTCTTGGAAGAGTGCAAAGCAAACCTTGATTACGAACTCTACAATGTATGCTGAGTTTGTAGCGTGCTACGGTGCGTCGGTTCAAGCAGTTTGGCTCAGAAATTTGATCTCAGAATTGCGTGTTGTGGACTCTATTGCTAGACCTATGGTGATCTACTGTGACAACACTGCAGCTGTGTTTTATTCCAAGCATGACAAGATTAGTAATGCGTCCAAACACATGGAGATCAAATATTATACTGTTAAGGACTTGGTCAAAAATGGAGACGTTGTAATTGAAAATATCAGAACTGAGTCCATGTTGGCTGATCCTCTAACAAAAGGTTTACGACCCATTTTGTTTAAAGAACATGTAAAGAATATGGGTGTTTTAGAATCTTTTGATTTCTTTTGTTAGTGGGAGTTATATAGTTTGTATATCTGGATATTATAATTATATGTGGTGATAATGCTTTTATGATATCTATTAAAGCATTTATTTTCGATGATTGTTATTATTGATTCTGTTGTTATTTTTTCTCATGTTGACTGAGAAATGTAAGTATAAAACAGTATCTTTAAACAAATTTTAGTTTAAAGATGACTGGATGTCACTGATTATGAGATCTCATGTTGGATTGTGACATAATTGTGCAATTTCATGTTGTTTAGAAATCGCACTGAGGCAATTTCATGTTGTTTAGAAATTGCGCTAATGCAGTTTCATGTCGTTGAGAAATTGCATTGAGGACCGATAAGAAATAGTGTATATCTTGATCACATGTTGGCACTATTTCTTACTACACTACTAGGCCCATGATCCATGAAAATATAATACTTATTATATGTGATTATGGAAGGTCTTGTGTTGTGGTATTTTCTTAACACATTGATCTCTATAGTCCTATATTGAGGTTATATAGGATTGGATTGGTATTGAGATGCCATTATTGGAATATTATTTTAAAAGTTGTGGCCACATAAAACAAAATTTTCAGTTATTAACCCGATAGTGTCGTTTTCAATATAAAATCTTTTTCAAAATAAAATAAGTTAATTAATGTAGCCCAAGTGGGAGAATGTTGGAAATTTCTTATAATATGGGCTTACATTAATTAATTGATTTTCTATTTTAAATAATCGGGTTAATGGATATTCCAATATTTATTGAACCCTAAAGTGATCTGATTGAATTGGGTATTGGCATCTATTGTTAACGGGCCTAGTTGAAAGAAGAAAGTGTAGGCAATTGTGTTTGACTCAAGCCCGTAATGGGAAGGGCCCATTGACACGCTATTGATTAGGGTTTCTTGAGTCCCCTCTCTAGCCTATAAAAGGGTAGGTTATACCTATCGATTCTTTAATCCCATTGAAAGCTGCTTTATATCGAAATAGGTTATAGAGAGGAAGATCTGCATTCCGATAGATCCGATTATCGAGTGATCTATTTTTACGTAAGTGAAGCAATGGCTCAAACAGTACGCTTTAATTCCGCTGTATTTATTGATCTCGGTGTTTTACAATCATGTATGGATCCGTTTGTTGTTAATTGATTAATTGTTTATGAGAATAAATTTCTACATCGGCTTCATAGAGCTCAGAGATCTGCTTTTGCTGAATTGGTGCGACTCTGGTGCTTCATTCTCTCTGCGATCGGTCGCGATGCAAGGGGGCGACTATGAAGTGTTCTTGAGCTACAGAGTACCAGACACGCGTGAAAGCTTCACTGATTTTCTCTATACCCACCTCGTAGATGCAGAAGTCCATATATTCAGGTTCGAGGAAACATTCTGGATAGGTGAAGAGTTCGGCTCGGAACTGCTCCTGGCGATAGAGCAATCGAAGATCTCCATACCCATCCTCTCTAAAGGTTATGTTTCCAGTACATGGTGTCTTAGGGAGTTGACCCAAATGGTGGAGTATAGGAAAAGGAAGCGACAGATAATCATGCCCATCTTCTATGATGTCGAACCATCTAAGGTTCGAGAACAAACCGGATGTTATGGTGAGGCCTTTCTTTCGCACGAAAACAAGAAGCGATATGATGATGAGACCATCCGAGAGTGGAGAGCTGCTCTCCAAGTGGTTGCAAGTTTGCAGGGATTCAATCTCACAGCTAACAGGTACCTAATTATCTTCCACCCTTGATGAACGCCGTAATACAGGAGACCACGAAATTTAAGTACAAACCTTTGCATCTCATCATACTGTGCTTTGTCTGTGTTGACTTAGTAAAAATGTGTGCCACTACTTGCGTGGCCTGTTTGTCTATAAAGCTAATTGCTTTGTGATAGTTTTCGAAAGGAGAGCGTGAACATTCTAGTGCAAGCTACTTCAGAGTTCAGACATTTTTCAACTTTCGGTAATCTTTGTGCATGCGCACATGTGCGCGCATTGATACAGGTCATGCAGCGAACTATCAACCATCAAAGAATTGATCGCAGACGTGTTGAGCGTATTGAAGAGAAACTTTGTTGGAATTGAGCCTCATGTGAAGAGAGTTATGGAATTACTAAATGTGGAATCTAGTGAGGTTCGTGTAGTTGGAATACATGGCATCGGAGGCACCGGGAAGACAACGATAGCAATGTCCGTCTACAAAAGAATATTTCATTTCTTGAATGGCTGCAGCTTTCTGGAAAAGAAAATGCCAAAAAACAAGGAGGCTTAGTTGATTTGCAAATAGGTGCAAAGCATACACAAATTCCTTCTGTTGATGACAGGATTAAGTCCATCAGAAGCAGATTCTTCCGCAAGAAAGTTCTCATTGTCTTCGATGATATCGAACCGGCCTTTGAACTTACTCCAATTTTAGGAAGCCTTGATTGGTTAGGTTTTGGAAGCAGGATCATAATTACCACAAGAGCTGAGCAAACTTTAGATAAGCTTGAAGTGATCCTGAAATATGAGGTTGGGGGAATGCAACGAGATGAAGCCCTTATACTTTTCCACATCCATGCCTTTAGGGAGAAATCTACTCCGGACGAGTTTGTTACTCTGTCCGAAAAAATAGTATCAACTATCGACTAGCTTCCGTTGACTATTGAGGTTGTCGGGTCATATCTATTTTCTAAAGGCAAGGACGTATGGATGCAAACCTTAGACGAGTTGGAAAAAGTACCTGATCTACAAGTTGAACAGAAGTTGATGGTAATCATCAAAGCATTACCTGACAAGCAAAGACGGATATTTCTAGACATTGCTTGTTTCTTCATTGGAGAGGACAAAAGCGTAGCATGCTTCCTGTGGTCTGATTGTGATTCTGCTAGTGGATTGGAATTACAAGTGCTCCTTTGCTCCTCTATTGTTAAGATTGAGAACAATAAGCTGTGGATGCATGATCAACTTCAAGACCTAGGTAGGGATATCGTCCAAGGGGAACATCATGAACCTGGAAACCGCAGCAGATTGTGGTTACAAGATGAAGCCTTGGATGTGCTGACAAATGAAAAAGTACGATAAAAGTTCATCACTGCTTTTACCTTACGATTGTGTGCCTTACAATTCAGTGATCCTTTTTTCATAGAGGAAAGACACTTAGGGTGTGTTTGTTTCTTGGGAAATGAATTATTTGAAAAATATTTTCTTAAAAATGATCGCTTATATTTCTTGAAATAATTAGTCATTGATAATTTTTCATTATTGATAACAATTTATATATACATATTTTCGTAGACGATGAAAATATTTTTTGTTCATTTGTTTTTGTAAGAGATACAAGCGATCATTTTCAAGGAATTTTTTCTAAATCATTCATTTTCTATGAAATAAGTGGACTTTTAATAAAATATTTTATTTAGTTTGAAGTCTCTAAGCATTTATTATCTTCACATATCTTTCTGGGGAAATGCAAAGTCCCTTGGTAATCCTATATTCCACATGTAGGGAACGGACAGCATTCTCAAATTTGACAGTAGGTCACAGTGCAGTTTTAAACCAGCACATTTTGCAGGTATGTCGAACGTAAGATCCTTAGATTGGATCAGGCGAACCTTGAAGGAAAGTTTGAGCGGCGTCTGTCAAGTTTAAGATGGCTCCACTGGCAAGGTTGTCCTCGTAATCTTTGTGCTGGAAATTTGGATTTGAAGAAATTGTTTATTCTAGATCTTTCCTGGAGCAAGGTCAACGAAAAATGGAATGGTTGGAGAGAAATCAAGGTAGGGAAGTCTATTATTTTTAATTTCATTTGTCAGATTGTAGCAGAAAAGTTGACTCTTTTGTTATTCTACTTTCTGACAGAAAGCCGAGATATTGAAAGTTCTGAACCTCACCGGTTGTGTTGACTTGATCAGAACTCCAGACTTGTCTTGTTACAAATGTTTAGAGAGATTGATTCTTAACAGGTGCATTCGATTGGTTGAAATCGGTTCATCGGTAAAAAGTCTGGAGAGTTTGGTTTCACTGAACTTGATGTCTTGTACTGAACTCAATAAGTTGCCTGAAGAGCTGGGTTCCCTCATATCCTTGGAAGAGATTCTTATAGATGGAACTGCTGTTCAAGAAATTCCTGCCTCCATCGGTCATTTGCAAAAGCTTAGAATATTCAGTGCCTGCAACTATCTTTCATTGATCCAGCTGCCCGATTCAATTAGTCATGTGAAATCTCTGAGAGTCTTCGCACTGAATGGCACCAAAATAACTAAACTTCCCCTATCTAGAGAGTTAGAAGTGCTACAGCACTTGTCAATAAATCATTGTACGACAATATTGAAGTTACCAACGTCCTTGGGGAGTTTGGCTTCATTGATCGAACTTGATTTATCAAGCACTGGAATTGTTGAATTACCTAATACTATCAATAAGTTATATCTTTTAAGAGTGCTCAAAATTGATTTTACTTTTGTACGAGAGCTGCCTAGTGCTATATGGAAGTTGAAGAGCCTTGAAGAGCTGCATGCTTCAAGATGTCGGAGTTTGGCTGGGGAAATTCCTAGAGATATTGAGGAGCTTTCAAGATTGAGGGTCTTGAGGCTTGGATACTCTCGGATTCGTGGCCTACCAGATAGCATTTCTAGACTTCCCAATCTGCAAATGCTTGATCTACTTCATTGTGACAAGCTCCATAGAGTGCCCAAACTTCCTTCCACTTTAATAAGCCTATCTGTCAGTTAAATTGATGGATACAATCCCGACATCAGTAGCCTGGTTAAGTTGGGAGAGTTATTCTTGGCTGATGGATCCCAGGAATGGGTGTTACCTAACCAAGTTCAAATTGAGGCCGAAGGACACACTTATTTGGAGCTTGGGAGTTTGTCAGAGCTAAAGATATTGCAGCTATCTCTGCTAAAGATCCAACTACTACCTGTTGGGTTGGATCTCCTTTGTAAGCTCACAAAGCTCTCCCTTTGCTGCATTCACTTGAAAAAGCTACCACAGCTTCCTCCAAGTTTATTCACTCTCTCACTTCGCCAGTACAAATGACAGACAGGATTGCCAGATCTTTCATATTTGGAGCTCCTGTCAAAATTCGAGCTTTTTGACTGTGCTGTAATAGAAGCTGTAGGCCTTGGGCAGTTCAAATCCTTGCGAATTTTCAGAATATCTCACTGCAACCTGCAACAGCTGGATGAGCTGGAGAACTTGATATTTTTAGCATCGTTGATTGTTTCGTACTGTCAAAGTCTTGAGAGACTTCCCGATTTATCAAAACTGAAGAAGCTGAAAGATATTAAAATCAAGGGCTGTCCAAAGATTCATGATATTAAAAGCGTGGAACACCTGCATTCCTTTGAGAAGCCAAGTAGTGCCATAATTGAGACGGAAAACTCATCCGAGGTAACCAACACTATGATTTTCCCTCTGGACCACATAGATGGAGGTTGGCACTTGATTAGCTCGTGTCATCTTTGGAATTTTTACTAAGATGAATGAATTCCTTAATAATAACAAAAATGCATGACATGATGAATTACGATGGACAGGATATTTTCTCCCATTAACACATGCAGAATAATTTTTCAAACGAAATTTGAGTCATCAAGACTTTGTATTTCTTTCATCTTTTTTAGTTGAAAAATGGGTCCAAATTTGTAAGGACTCCACTTCTTTAAAAGAGCATTTTACTTTTTCTAGTATTTTTCTACGATATACAACCAAAGAACTTCTGTTTATGCCAGTTAGTTTAATCATGCTTTTGGGAGGTGTTGTTATGTATTCAATCCAGAGTACTGAACATTGTATTGGTATCTTAAATCTTTGATGTGGTGCGGAAAAGCGCTAGCTGCTGTACTAGTATCTTAAATTTTGTATGGGGGTGCTTCTGTAATATTCAAGTACTTAATCCAAAGTACTTGGACTAAATTGGGATGAGTAGCTCATAGAAGGTATTCAATTCTTCAAACTTTCTCTTTTAATTCAGACCTGTTTGACGAGCTACTCTTCCAAGGATATAGTATGATTAATACCGTTAATGAAATCTCAACACTCATTTGGTCTCTTTTCACGTTCAGGCAGTTTGAATCTAAGCATCAGTCTTTATAACCATTTGGCACGTGATAGAAGTCTTATTTGATGCACTGAATACATGCTTACACAGGTTTTGTCATAGGTGGAGTTTAGCAAACCAGCTAATACCAAACATTCTTCCATTCATGGTGTCAAATGCAAGGATGAAGGTGTGCTGTACATTGAGATTGTCAAATCTGAGTTGTCCTATAAGATTTAAGTATGATTTCAACCTTGTAATGGAGAACCCTGAAAGAGGTCATGGCTAGAAAGCTGCCTGACCATAAGGATAGGCAGTCAAAGGATTATCTCCAGCTATGCCATATTGTTGGAACTGATTAGAAAATTTTACTCCTTATTTAATGCTCCTCTTCCTCCTAAAGCACAAGCAAAATCTTCCGATTCTGTCAAGTCAATAACTAAAACTACGGGCGCTCTTCTAACTTGCAAAATTCTCCCTCTATTGCAGGTTCATCAACCACGTGGCATAGAGTGAAGGTAAACTACAGACGTCTTGCTTTCGATCTCACTCGTCAATGAATAATTCTGTATTTCTTTCAGGCTGTTGCTTCCAAATTCAGCGGTCAGATGATTTCCAGAACCAAGCCAACACACTCTTTTCCACATGAATCAAATTCAAGTGTTGAGCCAGACAAGAAATCTATGTTGTCAGTGGATCCGACAGGGACAGAAACTACTGGCATCTCGCCATCGACAGAGCAAGAAGATATGCCACTTGATAGGGCATCAATGATCCCTTCTTTGAAAACAATTGGTTCTGCTGTGCCTCCTCCTACTGCTCAACCAAAGTCATCATCAGCAACAGACAAAGATAAAGCCCCTATAATTGTCGAGGCAGATTTATGCGGTGGTGGAGAGGAATCTCTTTTCTCAAAGATCGAGTCTCTGTTGAGTGGTGACTCAGGAGCAAAATACTGGGACAGAGATGTCACAAGCAAGTCATTTTGATCTTCAAGCATACCAGAATGCATCGCAAGAGGTGGAAATTATAATGAGTCAGGGACTCCAGGCAATTATGTTTAATTTCAAGCTACTTGGTCATTTGCAAGAATTACTGAACTTCTTAGTCGAACAAAATGTGCCAGAGGTCTCTACTATTGGACATCAATATGTCTATCTCAAATTGCATAACTTTATTTAGCCCGCAGGTGACTCCTCTCTTCCCAATAAAAGATCCTCATTGAATGTGAGAGGTTAGAAAGGGAGCTCAAAATGGAAAAGTATATTTTGGCGTCTGACAAGGATGAAGTTCGTTTGATCAAGAAACAATGTGAAGAGTGTTGGAGAAATCTTTCCAGAATATTTTGAAGCTGACAAAACGTTTCTATCAGTCTAGTATGGATAATCGCAGACTTTTAGTTTTGAGTCTGAAGACTTTCCGATTACCAGACTCAGTACTCAAGACTCAAGACTCAAGACTCAAGACTATTCTCATTGACAGTCTTTCTGATCCAGTGACAAAGGAAATCCAGAGCCTAAGTATTTGGTTTAGGATTTAATCCTATCCTCTGGAGAAGATTTCTTGGTTGGATAAATATAACGGAATCTTTTATTCGTATCTAAATCAATTGAAGATCCGATGGTCGACGAAGTATTTTTGGAATGTTCTATTCTTGGAAACCAAGATCCTGATTGTATGGGTGAACAGGATTGATGGGCTATCGTCAGGTTCCTTTAATAGCTCGAATGATCTTCTTGATTGATTCCGTCCAACAGGTTGATTGGAGGAATTCCTTTGGTAAGTGCCAACGGGTATGAAGGCATAAAGGAGTATAAAAAGAAGACGTTCTAGTTGTTTTAGTATGTGATCGATAGAGAAATTCCAGAGTCTGAAGCACCTTGATTATTAGTTGATACATTTTGAACGAAATTGTATACACAGAGAGTGTCTATACTTAGTGATACCTTGAGCGAGCGTGGTAGATCATCTACACCGAGAAATCAAGGAAGATCAACACTGTAACATCTCTTTGTTCATAGTGGAATCCAGCCAATAGGCTGTCAGTGCAGAAGAGTGGACGTAGGCCTGAATCAAGCCGAACCACTATAAACCGCGTGTTCAATTTTTTCTTTCCTTTACTCAGTTTTACGTTGATTATCATTTGTTGCAAATCCTTCAACTGTTTAGTATTGTATAATTATCAAGAAAAATCTTTTATATACCTATTCACCCCCCTCTAGGTATTCATACTAGTTATATCAATTGGTATCAGAGCTCGTGTTCTTACTTTATTTGAAGTGTTTTACTTCAAAGTAAAAGATCCATGGCTGGTATGCTAGCACCAGGGCTGGTGGAAGAGCAAAGCAATACCAGACCACCCTACTTTGATGGAAAGGATTACAACATCTGGAATAACAAGATGAAAGCTTTCCTACAATCAAAAGATCCTCTGGAATGGGACGTTGTAGAAAAAGGAATTACTCCTACAGCTGCATCAGTCTCTGAAAGAGGGAAAGAAATTGTTGAGACCAACGGAATGACTCAGGAAGAGATAAACAAGAGACAAACACTTGATGCAAAAGCAATTTACTCTTTATGTTGTGCTTTGTCACCAACTGAATATAACAGAATATCTTCTTGTGTTACAGCAAAAGAAGTATGGGACATATTACATATCACCTATGAAGGAACAGATCGAGTGAAGGAGACCAGAATTAACATTCTCCTCGGTCAATATGAAGCCTTCAAAATGAAACCAGGAGAATCTATAACTGACATGTTTAGTCGTTTTACAGATATTGTCAATGGTCTTGAGAACCAAGGACAAAAAATTTCTGATCCCATGAAGGTAAACAAGCTACTGTGTGGACTCTCCAAGGATTAGAATCATATAAAGACTTCAATAAAAGAGACGCAAAGAATTATGCCACTGTCTGTTGACGAGCTGATTAGAACTCTTCAATCTTATGAAGTGGAACAATTTAATGAAGACGAAAATTCAAGAGGTAAGAAATCCATTGCATTAAAATCAAATAATGATTCTGATGATACAGATTCTGAAGATGATCTGGACGATGAGGAGCTTGCTCTTATGATAAGAAGATTCAGAAAACTGAATAGAAAAGGAAGAAGGTTCAACTCAAAGAAACAAAATTTCCAAAGACAGCAGACTAAGTCTGTAGATGATGAGGAACCAAACAAAGATGTAGTTTGTTTCGAATGCAAGAAAAAGGGACACATCAGACGCAACTGTCCTCTTCTAAAGAAGAAGAAAGGAAAAGCTGAAAAGTTTTGTAAAGCTCTCAAAGCTGAAATATGGAGTGATACAGAGTGTGAAGAAAGTGATGAAGAATATGCAAACTTGTGTCTGATGGCACAATCAGACTCAGACTCAGATTCTGGATCAGACTCAGACAGTGAATTTAAGGTAAGTGATTTTAAAATTCCTCTCAAAGTCTCTAAATACATTGATGAACTGTGTTTTAGTCTTAAGACTTCTCTCAAAAGAATTTCCGAACTTAAAAAGGAAAACTCAGCTCTAAAACAAAAGGAAAACCTTTTAGAAGAAAGAGTTAAAAGTTTAGACTTGAATGTTTCTACTCTTAAAGAAAAAGAAGATAATCTTTTGAAAGAAAATGTTTTTTTAAAAACTGACTTATCAAATATTTCAAAGAAATTCTCGATAGGGTCCGAAAAACTTGAAAAAGTTCTTTCAGCTCAAAGACCCTATTTCAATAAGTCCGGTCTAGGTATAACAGCAGAAACAATTCCCTTGATTGATTTTCCTAAAGTAAAAGAAAGAATTAAGAAAAGACCGTCGAGAGAGGCTTACAAAAATCATTTCAAGAAAATTTTTGTAAAGTCTGTAGGTCGAAATGCTCTCAGGTGTTCAAAGTGTAACAGTCAGGATCACTTTGAAAAAGAGTGTCCTATGGTTTGGAAACCTGTTAAGAAAGTATGGCCTAATAATGTTTATCCTACTAACACCAAAGGACCCAAGAAAATTTGGGTACCAAAGAAAGTTTGAGACTCTCTTTTAAATGCAGGTCTCTGTCAAGAAAAAGGTAAAGTGGTATCTTGACAACGGATGTTCAAGACACATGATAGGAGACTCAAATTGCTTTATAAAGCTTGTT
The DNA here is from genome assembly GCA_017140255.1 of Eucalyptus paniculata subsp. matutina. NCBI lineage: Eukaryota > Viridiplantae > Streptophyta > Magnoliopsida > Myrtales > Myrtaceae > Eucalyptus > Eucalyptus paniculata. Next base: position 39,356,701 of record CM029437.1, read on the forward strand.
CAAGTAAATGGTGGAAAAGTTTCATTTGGAGGAAACGACAAAGGAAGTATTGTGGGATTTGGAACTGTGAAAATTGGAAATCTCACAATAAGCAATGTTTCTCTAGTGGAAGGACTCAACTATAACCTTCTCAGCCTTAGCCAATTGTGTGATACTGGTTTCAAGATCTTATTTCAAGAAGGGATATGCTCTGGAATCAGTAAAGACTCTACTCAGTCTTTCATGGGTCGAAGACATGGAAATATCTACCTCTTAGACATGAATCTAAATGAATCGCAATGCCTAATCTCAATTCAAGATGAAGCAAGCTTATGGCACAAAAAGCTTGGTCATGTCAACATGAAGCAATTAGCTAAAATCTCATCAAAGCAACTTGTTCGAGGTCTACCTAAATTACCATACCAAAAGACCGATCCATGCACACCGTGTATTCTGGGAAAGCAGGTAAGAAATTCATTTAAGTCAATAAATCATGTCTCTACTAATCATGTACTACAGTTGCTACATATGGATCTCTTTGAACCAACCAGAACCTAGAGTATTGGAGGTAAGAAATATTGCCTAGTAATTGTGGACAATTACTCCCGCTTTACTTGGGTATATTTCCTTGCAAGTAAGTCAAACCTTCTCGTATTTTGAAAAATTTGCTAAAAAGGTTCAAAATGAAAAAGGATGTGCTATCTCAAGTATAAGAACAGATCATGGAGGTGAATTTGAAAATCAAGATTTTACAAAATTGTGTGATGAATCTGGATTTAAGCATGTGTTCTCCTCTCCATATACTCCCCAGCAAAATGGAGTTGTGGAAAGAAAGAATAGATCTCTTCAAGAAATGGCTAGAACTCTTTTAATTGAAAGTAAAATTTCTCCACGATTTTGGGCTGAAAAGTTTCAACAAGCATGCTATATTATCAATAGAGTCTTCCTAAGACCTATTCTAGAGAAAACCCCTTATGAGTTATTCAAAGGTAAGAAGCCCATTATTGCATACTTTCATGTGTTCGGTTGCAAATGCTTTATATTGAAAAATGCAAAAGATCAAGTTGGTAAGTTTGAAGAAAGATCAGATGAAGGCATCTTCCTTGGATATTCTACAACAAGCAAAGACTACAGAGTCTATAACAAAAAGAGCCGATCGTGGAGGAGTCAATGAATGTCAAATTTCAAGACTCTACGCAAGATGAATCGATCGAGACTTCGCATGAAGAGTCGAACACCTCCTCAGACACCTTCCAAAGCTCACAACTCAAGAAGTATCTCAGACTATGGAAGATCAGCATCAAGATGTTCATGAAGATTCAAATAGAGAAAGAGATCATCTTCCAGACAAATCAACTAGTAACTAGAAGCATAAGTCCAGTCATCCTAAAGATCTCATTATCGGCGAAATTAATGAAGGAATTTGCACCAGATCCAAAAGACGTGAAGAGTCTAGTGCTGTGGCTCTTATTTCTGAAATTGAACAAAAAAGCATAGAAGAAGCTTTATCCGATGAAAGCTGGATCGAAGCTATGCAAGAAGAGCTCAGACAGTTCAACATTAATGATGTCTGGGAATTGACATCTAAACCAAAAGGTAAAACTGTTATTGGAGCTAAATGGGTGTTCAGAAACAAGATGAATGAAAAAGGAAAAGTCGTACGAAACAAAGCAAGACTCGTGGCCAAAGGATATACGCAAGAAGAAAGAATAGACTATGATGAGACTTACGCTCCTGTAGCAAGGTTAGAAGCTATTCGACTATTACTTGCGTTTGCTTGTTATAAAAATTTCAGGTTATTCCAAATGGACGTCAAAAGTGCGTTCCTAAATGGATTTATCCATGAGGAAGTTTATGTGGAACAACCACCTGGGTTTGAAGACCCAAAGAAGCCAGACTCAGTCTTCAAACTGAAAAAAGCCCTATATGGTTTAAAGCAAGCACCTCGAGCTTGGTACGACAGACTAAGTAAGTTCTTATTACATAATGGTTTTGTCAAAGGTAAAGTAGATACTACTTTATTTATCAAAAAGGAAAACAAAAGCTTTTTACTTGTTCAAATATATGTGGATGATATTATTTTTGGATCCTCTAATGAAAGTTTATGCAAGAAATTTTCTAAGTCTATGCAGGATGAGTTTGAAATGAGTATGATGGGTGAATTAACATGCTTCCTTGGTCTTCAAGTAAAGCAATTGAAGGAAGGAACTTTCATTTACCAAGAAAAATATGCTAATGATCTTGTCAAAAGGTTTGGATTGGAAAATTGCAAAAAGACTGATATACCAATGTCAAGTTCTTTGAAGATAGACAAAAATGAAGAAGGGAAGAAAGTTGATCAAAAGCTGTACGGGAGCATCATTGGTTCACTTCTTTATCTTACTGCTTCTAGACCTAACATTTTGTTAAGTGTTTGCATCTGTGCTAGGTTTCAATCAGATCCTAGAGAATCCCATCTCAGTGCTGCAAAACGTATTATTAAATACGTTGCTTCATCTTCAAGCATCGGTCTTTGGTATCCTAAGAATGGAGATTTTAATCTTCTGGGATATTCAGACGCAGATCTGGCCGGCTGCAGAGTCAATAGAAAGAGTACTTCAGGAACTTGCCAGTTGCATGGAAGTAGGACAGTGTCTTGGTTTTCAAGGAAACAAAGCACTGTTGCTCTCTCAACAACAGAAGCAGAGTATGTAGCTCTTGGAAGCTGCTGTTCGCAAATTCTATGGATAAAACAATAGCTACAAGACTTTGGGATTGAAGACTCATGCACAGAAATCAGATGTGACGACACCAGTGCAATCAATCTCACCAAAAATCAAATCCTTCATTCAAGAGCAAAGCATATAGAGATTCGACATCACTTCATTAGAGATCATATTCAAAATGGAGAAATCTCGATTCAATTCGTTGATTCAAAAAGTTAACTAGCGGATATATTCACAAAGCCTTTGGAGAAAAATCAATTCGACTTTATCCGTTCCAGACTCAACATTTTGAAGCTCGAGGAAGTTAAAGTCTAGAGACTCTCTAAACCGTCAGACTCTAAACCGTCAGACTCAGACATTCTTGGCTATAGACTGTAAGTTGATATTATATCCAAACTCGAAAAGGTACGATCTTTCGCTCAGTTAATTTATAATTTTTTGTGAAAAACGGAATCGCGTCTTTTCAAAAGGATTAATTTTGGCAGTTAATGATTTTAAAGGAGATGTTCGTACACTTTCCTTGCGTCGATTGAACTTTCCTTTTCAAAAACTGAGTTATATATATACAGTTTTCTTTTTCACCAAATCTTCAAAACCCTAAAAGGCATTCTCCTCCCAATCCTGTTTCTACTTCGTGTTCATCTTCGAGAAAGTTGTCATCTTTTCTTGGGAAAGCAAGTAAAGGAATCTTTCAACGACAAGGAAAGATGTCTTCTTCGAGGAAGTCTTCAAGAATCGCGAACAGGGGACCACAGAGAATGAAGGAGGGACCTACCCATTTCGATCTCACCGAAGAAGAAGAATTATCGAGTCAGCAACAGAGCCCGATTCACTCTCCACCACGTCACTCAACGCCATCTACCCCACAAGATGCGGGTCAACAACCAGAGGAAGAAATAATCGAGGACGCAAACCCTGTAAGAGTCCAAAAACCCTCTTTTATTTACAAGCTTTACTGTGCGTTGAAAAGCACTGGGACTCCGTTGAGTTACGTGGATGATTTTCTTAAAGATAAGAATTATGGGAATGAGTATATCTTTCTGCATCGAATGAAGGATTTGGGAATTGCTCCCAGAGGAAAGGCTGAGGAAGCACTTGCGAACATTCCAAGTGACCCTTGTATGTCGCGACCAAATTCGACCGACGGGAACGATGATGATAAAATGTTCAGTGATTTTCAACCTAGAATGGGTGTTGCTGCGAAAGTGAAGGGAAAAAGAATTGAGTTGTTTAAATCGAAGGAACAGGAGAATCTGTTCTTCAGACTGCTGAAACGAGGGGTGATAAACCCTAGGAGTGTTGATTTCAACTTCTTAGATGCCATTAATGTGAATTTAAGGGAGAAGTTCAATTTGCTGCAACTTGAGCAATTCTGCACCGATACCACAGACGGTTATGCGCAATTGACAGCGTACTTCTATTCGAATCTCAGCTTTTTAGATGCGAATAGAATATCATTCAGTGTTCGAAACCAAGACTATGTGGTAGACGTGGACATGTTGGCGGACATAATTGGAGTTGAACGAGGACGCTATCAACCGATTAAAGTCTCAATTGCTCGTGCCTCATTAGAACTTGTCAAAGATAGAGATGTAGAGGGAAGAATCATCTATTCAAGGATGCGTGCCATCAATATCGTGCTGCACAAAATTGTGATCAATTGCATCAGGCCCAAGTCTACATCAAAGATTGATGTGTCTAATTCCGAGGCAAAATTGATGTACGCAATCAACTCAGGGAAGAAGTTTTCTCTCCCTCACACCATTCTCTTTCACATGTACAGAGCAATGTCGAAGGACAAGGGTCAATTGCCTTACCCAGGTCTGGTGACCAAGATCTTTAGACACATGAATATTGAACCGCCACATACACTTTGTGTTCGACCGTGCGATAAGATGGTGGTAGGTTTGAAGATGTTGCTGAAGATGCGTCTGAAAGAACTTTCCAAGGCAATGGAGAAATTCAGAGTGAAGACTCCAGTACCGCCTGCTTCAAAGAGAAAAGGGAAGGAGGCCATTGGTGCCCATCCAAAAAGAAGAGAACTCTCATCTTGGAGGATGAAGATGAGGAGGAAGATCTCACAATCTCTGCCTTGATAAGGACCAAATGTTCTGTGCCTCAATCGACAGAACTTCAGAAGAAACAGAGAGAAGAAGAGGAGCAAGCCAAGAATAGAGAAGAAGAAGAGCAGTGAGAGAAGGAGAAAGAAACTGAAGAAGAAGGAGAAGAAGCGAAAGAAAAGTCTGCCGCTGAATCTGGAGAGAAGGGGAATCAAGACACAGAAAAGCATGATCATCACTCTTCCCCATTTGAGGTCCTAGAGACAGGGGGAGTTGGCAAGCAAGAAAGGTCCACACCTCATGCTGCCAATAGTGAAGGTCTAAGATGATCACCAGCAGATTTAGAAGAGTTTCAGGCTTCTCAATTGCCTGAAGAAGGACACAATACGTCAACACCAAATCTGCAAGATTATACAGAAGTTCCATCATCTGCATTCACTTCATCCGAGAAAGCAAATGCAAGTACACAGACGGATAATTCAGCAGATTTTCGTCGTATTCTTGATGTTCTTCTGGAAATGCGGGGCCAAATCTACGCTCTGGACTGTGAAATTCAAGTCATGAAGAATGCTGAACAAGCATCTTCGGTTACCCTGGAGGACAAAATGAAAGACCTCGCTCTACAACTTCAAGCCAATGCCAAAGGAGAGAAGGTAGCTCAGCTAAGGGAAGACTTGAAGAGGCTAGAAGGCATAGTCCAGTCGATGGGAGATTTCCAGATCGTGCGCATTCCCAAGCAGACCTGACGCTTTTCTCACCTTTTTAATAATGACAAAAAGGGGGAGAATTGCAATTTGAACGAATTTTAAACTGAACTTTGACTTTAAATTTGTGGTTGAATGTTTTTTTTATGTTTGCTTTTGAGTATGACTTGAGTGAACTTGGGTGTGAATTGAATTTGACTGAAGTAGACTTTGATGCTTGATTGTTTGCATATGGTATTGAATTTGACTGAAGTGGACTTTGATGCTTGACTGTTTGCATATGGTATTACTCATGAAAGACTAACCAATTTTCTGTGGATACAGAGTCTGGTTGTTTTATTAATCTTTATGAAATAGCCATATTGCTTGAGAAATGTTTTTGCAGGTCAAAGTTGTTCAAATCTACAAGAAAGTTTTGTCACCATCAAAAAGGGGAGATTGTTGGAGAAATCTTTCCGAATATTTTGAAACCTGACAAAACGTTTCTATCGATCTAGTCTGGATATTCGTAAACTTTCAGTTTTGAGTCTCGAAGACTTTCCGATTACTGAGACTCGACTCACTCAAGACTCAAGACTCAAGACTATTCTCATTGACGGTCTTTCTGATCCAGTGACGAAGGAAATCCAGAGCCTAAGTATTTGGTTTAGGATTTAATCCTATCCTCTGGAGAAGATCTCTTGGTTGGATAAATATAACAGAATCTTTTATTCGTATCTAAATCGATTGAAGATCCGATGGTCGACAAAGTATTCTTGGAAGGTTCTATTCTTGGAAACCAAGATCCTGATTGTATGGGCGAACAGGATTGATAGGCTATCGTCAGGTTCCTTTAATAGCTCGAATGATCTTCTTGATTGATTCCGTCCAACGGGTTGATTGGAGGAATTCCTTTGGTAAGTGCCAACGGGTATGAAGGCATAAAGGAGTATAAAAAGAAGACGTTCTAGTTGTTTAAGTGCGTGATTGATAGAGAAATTCCAGAGTCTGAAGCACCTTGATTATTAGTCGATACATTTTGAGCGAAATTGTATACATAGAGAGTGTCTATACTTAGTGATACCTTGAGCGAGCGTGGTAGATCATCTACACCGAGAAATCAAGGAAGATCAACACTGTAACATCTCTTTGTTCATAGTGGAATTCAGCCAATAGGCTGTCAGTGCAGAAGAATGGACATAGGCTTGAATCAAGCCAAACCACTATAAACCGTGTGTTCAATTTTCTCTTTCCTTTACTCAGTCTTACGTTGATTATCATTTGTTGCAAATCCTTCAACTGTTTAGTATTGTGTAATTATCAAGAAAAATCTTTTATATACCTATTCACCCCCTCTAGGTATTCATACTAGCTATATCAAAGAGAAAGCTAAGAGTGTGGCTGACAATGAGCGAGTTATGACCCAACTTCAAGCAGAGATTGAGGCAGGCACGCAGACAGTTGAGAACGCAAAGTCAGAAATATCATATCTATCGACAATGAGAACACGTGGCTGACAGCGTTGGATCCGTATGGCTGTCCTCTATCTTGTGGTGAATTTATTTTACATGTTTGATATTTTATGGATGTGAAAATACATATGGAATCCTAAATACGTGTATTTTTAGTGTATTTTTGCGTAATTTTCTTATATTTTTTGTGATTTTGAAAATATAAGTATTGTGTTACAAGTATGTTATCACATAAACATTATAATGGTGTGATTCATTAATAAAAATTAAACTTTATTATGAACTGAAGCTGGCTTAATGATATACAACCATTATGGAATAGTAATTGAGCTATGTATTGAGCTGATGAGAAATAGTAAATGTTATGAAACTTTGCTTATTCAAGCATACTCCTTGACACGCTGGTAATCTTTGAATGATGGACGTCTTAAGAACTTGTGACCAAACTGATTGTATTGATTAACATATCTGCTATATGTGGGTAATGCATGTCAATTAAGTTACTTCATATTGTACATGAACTCATCTGGTCACTTGTTAATGTCTATCAAGTTGAATATTTTTATGGTTAATATGTATGACAACATTTACGCAGAGCAATAGTATCTACTGTTAAATTTTAGGTATTTTGTTCTCTGGTTTGACTCAATTAATAGGCCACTGGTTGATTACAATGATAATTTGTTACTTAAAAATTGGCTAATAAATCAGTTGTTGGCCTTGGAGTCATGTTTTGCCGTATAAAACTCATGAGCAATAGTTGATTAGTTATCAAGCTTATGTTGTTCTAGTAATATGTAATTGGGGGTACATAAGAGATGTTTTATTCTTTGTTATGAGAAGTTTCTTGTGTTATTGTGATCAATGATCTCATTGGAATTTGTCTTTCAGGTTCGCTATATATATATTTATATATATGCATGATTAATTTTTATTAATGAATAAAGCAATGTAATTAGCATGATATGTGATTTTGGTGATATGCTGCCCCTATCACTAAAGTTAAAATCACATGTATATGGTGTATGTGAGAAGTTTATATCCCTGGTATGAGAGAATTTCAATAATTCAATTGAGTAGTGACCGCCAAAGTGGCACGCTTGATTGGGTTTGAGAAATTTCGGTCTCGTATAATGATTGGGATGTCTCATGATCTAATGCGTAGTCATACTCCCAAAGAAGGTGATTATGTATTAGTTCATGGAGGGATACATGATAGTGTGGTGGAGGAGTGACTGATTCTAGTGATTCATATGCCCAAAGGTGATGAATTCACGAAGAATTGGAATATATTCTCATAACCGCTATCATGTGGGGAGTGTACAACTGCATGTCATGTATTTTGTCCAAAGATGATTATATGATTATGCGTGTAACTCTCTGGATGTGTACTTGTACGTCAAGTTACACGGTACTCATATGATGCTAATTATATATATATATTGATTGGTTTTCTGTCACATTTTCTGTAATTAATAACTTCATTATTATTGAGATTTTTACTGCTTCAAATTTTAATTTGTAGACATACGATTTGTTGCTTGAGAAAAGAGCAATTGAATTTGCTTACTATCCATGAAGCGTTCCATTCTGGAACACTTGAAAAGAGGTTTGTCTGCGGACTACACTTGCTAAAAGATAATGGAAGCCTTAGTTGCTTGAAATTATGTCTTGTTTGATATTGAAATTAGGACATATCTGCAAAGATTGTGTTTAAGTCCTAATGATATATACATCTTGTATATGATTAAAAGGTTGTTTCTGAAAGTTTTTTATTTAAGGAAAATGACAAAGAAAAAGAATAAAACAATTACAATTAGTCTTAAAAGGTTGTCAGGTTTAACAATGGCCGTGAGTATTTTGGCAAGTACGACAATGCAAGATAGCTTAAAGGGTCATTTGTCAAATACTTGGTAAATTCTGGGGTGGTAATTTAATTATTATACTTGAAAATTCTAACATTAAGATTTGGCCGAAAGACATAAATGCACCATAATGAACATGGTGATGAGTATGATTAGTAAGATTAATTTATCTGCTTTTTTGTGGGCTGATATTATGAAAGCAATTTTTTCACATACAAAATGTATCTCTTATCAAAGTTGTTTCATAAACTTCTTTTGAGTTATAAATTGGACATAAATTATTTGAATAATATGAAATTTAGAGGTGTCATGCAAGAGTGAGGTTATCTAATCCAATATTAAGTGTGTTGGAATTCAGATCCACTCGAAATTATTTTGTATATTATCTAGATTGTTAAAGGGGTATTGATTTTATGACCCTAAAGAAGGTACAAGAATTATGGAATCACATACTTTAAAGTTTCTACAGTTCAACGTAATTGTAGAGAATAGTTGCTTTCAGACTATTAAGGATATCAGTATGTCTTTGTCTTTGCCTATATAAACAATTGTGGTACAGATAATTGTAGAATCTCATATACCATAAACTAAACTTGTTGAGGTTCAAGTTACTATTATTGATATAGTAACCTCTCAAATATAGAACGAAGTGGTGGTAACTTTACTCTGGAAATTTGTTAGGGAAAGACGATCAGTTATTCCATTAAATTATATAGTTTATTTGTGAGAGCATGAATGCAATATCCACTATATGGTTGATGTAGTAGAATATTTATAAATGTCGTTTCTTGTTCTCAATCAAGTATGTGATTAGATGCCATAAAAGGCGATATACAATCTATGAAACATCATAGTATTTGGAAACTAACTTACTTACCTAAAGACCATAAGTTCATTAGTTGTAAATTGGCATACAAAACTAAAAGAATTTCAAAGAAAGATTGTGGAATTTAAAGTCAAATGGGTAGCTAAAGTTTTTACTCTGAAAGAGGGGTGGATAGTTTTTTTTTTTTTTTTTTTTTTTTTTTTTTTTTTTTTTTTTTTTTTTTTTTTTTTTTTTTTTTTTTTTTTTTTGGTAACCTAGGGAACCTCCGCATGCCGCTTCGAGGGGGAGAGTAAACCCTAGGGCGCCGGGGTCCCCACCGCTGACCCCTAGATACGCGGGTAAGTCGCGTGTTATGCATTGAAGCATCGCGTCCACGAAGTTTCGAACTCCTCCCCTCCCGGATAGGGTACTAAGCTCAAACCAGCGCGGCCACCGCGGGCGGTGGTAAGAGTGGTGGATAGTTAATAGTGAAGAAATAAATATTTCTTTCTACTATTTTTAAAGATTCTTTCAGAGTGAATGTGGCATTAATAATTTATTTTGATATGGAGCTACGCCATATAGATACAAAATCTATATAGTGCAACTAGATGATTTTGCAGCAAATTCAAGTAAACTTGTGTATAGACTGAAAAATCTTAATTCATGGCCTTAAGCAAGTTTCCAAAAAATATTATTAAAGTTTCATAGTGTTGTTACTTTGTTCAATTGGGAACAAAGTAATTCAATATATTGCAAGGTTAGTGGGAGGAAATTTATTTTTTCTCATACTTTATGTACATAATATTTTGCTTACAAGTTGTGACATTGATACATCTTATATCCTAGGTACTGAGGTCTATAAAAATTGTTTTTCCCATATTATATTAGATTTTCTCGAATAAAATTTGCTGATTGTATATTGGAAATATTCAATATACATTATTGCAAATCAGGAATTGCTCCTGTTGTTAAAGGTGATGGACTAAATCTATCACATTGTCCTTATTTAGATATTGAAAAAATCTAATTAAAGGGAGTACCTTATGTCAGTGCACTTAAAAGTATAATGTATGCTCGAATTTGTATTAGATTAAATGTTGTCTTTGTGACAAGACTTCTAGGCAGATATCGGTCAAATCCAAGACATGATCACTGGGTTGCTGTCAAGAAGGTTTTAAGGTACTTAAAGAAGACAAGAGATTATATGCTAATTTATAGACATGTTCAATTCTTGCAGTTAGTAGGGTATTTAGATGTAAACTTTGCTGGCTGTTCTGATGACATGCAATCAATAACGGAATACATATTTATGTTAGTAGTAAGTGCAGTAAATAAAATTCTATGTCATCTTCTACTATGTAAGCAATGTTAGTAACATTCTTTTAGGCTGTTATTTAGACTTTTAGGCTCCAAAACCTCATATAGGAGTTGATCGTTTTAACTTTATGGATAGATCCATACGGTTGTATTGAGATAACAAATTTGTAGTATTATTTATTTACTACAGAGGTCTCATGGAGTCTAACTATATGGTGGTCAAAATTTTTTACCAAAAGCAAACGGTACAGAAATGTGATGTTTTAATATAATATATTTTCACAGATGATATGATTGTAGATCCACTTACTAAAGGCCTACGCCCATGTGTATTTGAGTGACATATCATTAGCATGGGCCTAAGAGCATCATGAGATGCTGTTGTTTAGTGGGAGCTATTTTGGCTTTACTTTGATAAATGTTTCATCTGTGTCCGTTACACTTTGTAACGGTTTGATATGTATCAACTTTTACATTCAATAAAATATTTTTGAATGTATTGTTATTATGTTGAATACATATTGATAAAGTCTCAATGGATTGTATAAACCTTGAGTGAAGACTAGGGGCATCCGGGCATTCGGTTATTAGTCTTGTGCATATGTCTTGTGATACATAAAGAAAGGCTAACCATAAGGACAAGACATATGTGGGTTCATTGGAACCATAAAGCATTCTCTAGTGGCATAAGTTTTTGTGACGCCAAGGTAAGAGAATGGTGACTGACAAATGAGATCTCTCTATAAGAGATGTTATCCATTTGCCACACTACCATATTGAATCCATATCAATAAAGTTGAGAACATTCATGATCATGGAAGGCTCTGTGTGTATACATACAGTTACCGCCATGATTCAGTGTTTAAGACTTTATGGGATAAGATTGACTATTAAGAATTATCTCTAGACCAATATGCGCACATACGGGATGATTTCAATTAATATAGTCCAAGTAGGAGAATGTAAGATTTTTTTCTAATTGTAGACTACATTAATTGATATTGTAATTTACCAAGGTTTGGTCTAAGGTGAGATAGAAGGTTTCTTAATTAGTCTAATATGGACTGGCTAGTGTGGGCCGAGTTGAGCCTGGCCCGTAATGAGGGGGACTGGCTGGAAACTCTATAAATAGTGCTCAAGTCTCTCCTCTAACCCTAATTCTCACATGTATCCTCACCTAAGGGGCGTTTACCTAACGCTACACGTGAGGGGGCCGCCTCATCGAGCCAGTGATACGGAGGGTAATAGAGGAGAAGGACTTGCGTGTGGAACATTGTGTTTCCGCTTCCACTTCAAGAATAGTGGATCCCCTTGATGAGTGGGTAATCCATTTTTTGCTTCCGCTTTATATTCGATGGATTCCAAAACAGGTGCGTTAATCTTTCTACTCAATTATATATGTTCTTGTTCTAGTTATGGAGATCTTGGGGTTGCGCAATTTGCGTCCAACACACTGTGCTTCTCGCTCTTCTTTGCCATAGTCTCTGTGATGATGTCGGTGAAATTAGCATAACGTAGATAGTCTAAATTTACCCATGCACGCAAAGACATGGTTTTGTCTATGATGCCTTGTTCTCCGGGGGCAATCCGTATCCACCATCCAAGTATTTCAAGAGAAATTCATAACCCTGTCGATAGAGTTGGCGACAGGGTATCCAAGATATAAACAATTTTAGGCTCCAAAGCACCATAATTTAAAATAATGGAAAGACCACATAGCAGGAATTGAGACATAGCATCTAGGTTAGGACCTTATTCTAAGTAGCGGGTATACCTTTAGTACGCCAAGCACTATGTTAACTTATATGACGGGTTATATTCATGTTGGTGTGACAATCAATCCAAGTAATTATTCAAGTTGCAAAATTCTAGGTCATGTGCGATTCAAAATTGGAAAATTTCGGCGTCACTAGAATTTTAAGGTTGCTGATAATTTTTTATCTTGTTAAAAAAAGAAATATCACCAATAACTTGCTTATCATATCACTCATTAGTAAGTTATCATCGTTATCAGAATTATCATCAATACAAATTTATAAATTATCAACTTGTTCTAAGGGCTGATGTTATGCTTGTCTATTGATATTGAAATTCCATTTACCAAATTGAACAGTGATGAATAGAGCAATGCAATTATCTATAGCAAAATATTAGTTTATTCCGTGGGGTGATGACTTTGGGCTTGTTTGTTAACGCTCCAAACAGTGCCTGATTCAATTCTTTTGTTCCTTGGAATAAATAAATAAATAATCCGTTTGGTAAATTTTTTGTTTCCATAAATAGATTTGGGGGAAAATTCCAAATAAATAGCCTAAAGTGCCATCATTTTTTTCAAATAAAGGCTCAAAATAGACCATATTTCAAATAAAAGTCTGAAGTGGTCAAATTGCCTTAAATAAAGGCCTGAAGTAGAACTTGTTTCAAATAATGGCATGAAGTAGCCATATCAATTTAAAAAAAGGGCCTAACCTATTAGATCGAATATTATTTTCGTCTTTTAATTTATTTTTCTATTTATTTCTTTTTCTTTCCTTTATTTCTTTTTTTTTTTTTTTTTTCATTTTCTCCCTTCCCTCTACCGGCCATGGCAGAGGTTGCCAAACTCAAGTGAGGGCTGTTGGAGAAATCTTTCCAGAATATTTTAAAGCTGACAAAACGTTTCTATCAGTTTAGTTTGGATATTCGCAAACTTTCAGTTTAGAGTCTGAAGACTTTCTGATTACCAGACTCAGTACTCAAGACTCAAGACTCAAGACTATTCTCATTGACAGTCCTTCTGATCCAATGACGAAGGAAATCCAGAGCCTAAGTATTTGGTTGCGGATTTAATTCTATCCTCTGGAGAAGATTTCTTGGTTGGATAAATATAACGGAATCTTTTATTCGTATCTAGATCGATTGAAGATCCGGTGGTCGACAAAATATTCTTGGAAGGTTCTATTCTTGGAAACCAAGATCCTGATTGTATGGACGAACGGGATTGATGAGCTATCATCAGGTTCCTTTAATAGCTCGAATGATCTTCTTAATTGATTCCCTCCAACGGGTAGATTGAAGGAATTCCTTTGGTAAGTGCCAACGGGTATGAAGGTATAAAAGAGTATAAAAGGAAGACGTTCTAGTTGTTTTAGTGCGTGATCGATAGAGAAATTCCAGAGTCTGAAGCACCTTGATTATTAGTCGATACATTTTGAGCGAAATTGTATACACAGAGAGTATCTATACTTGGTGATACCTTGAGCGAGCGTGGTTACGTTGATTATCATTTGTTGCAAATCCTTCAACTGTTTAGTATTGTGCAATTATCAAGAAAAATCTTTTATATACCTATTCACCCCCTCTAGGTATTCATACTAGCTATATCAAGGGCCACCCTCACCAAGGTCTGGCAAAGGCGTGCCTCTGCCAGATTGGGCGAGGGTAGCCCTCGCCTTTGCATGGCCTCACCAGCTCAAGCGAGGGTAAGGGTTGCCTTCACTAGTGTTGGGCAAGGGCCGCTTTCACTTGATTTGGCGAGGGCAACCTCATTAGTGTTGGGGGAGGGTTGCCTCGCCTAGGCTATCGTTGCACGCCTAGCCCAAGCGAGGTGGCCCTCGCTTGATGCCTACAAGGGCGTCCTTTGCTTGAGGCAAGTGACCTCCGCTGGCCATTGACAAGATGGCCAACAGACAAAAGAAGAAAAAAGAAAAAAAATCAAAAAGTTAAAAAAAACTATAGTTATGATTTTTTTTTTTACTAAAACATCCCTTCTTCGATGGTTGGCATACTCAGTGGCTAGCCAAAGGTCCTTATTGAGATGATTTGACAACTTCATGCCATTATTTGATACGATTTGACCACTTTAGGATCTTATTTTGGGTTAATACCTGATAATCCTTAAACTGGTACACATGTAACAAATTTACCTAAAACTAATTTTTTAACCATGAAAAGCCCCAAACCGATACATCTGTGACAAATTTACCCCAGCTAACCATAAAAAAAAAAACTCAAAACTAGTATACTTATGACAAATTTACCCCAAACTAATTTATTTGACTATTAAAAACCCTAAATTTGTACATTTGTGACAAATATACCCTCCATTAAATTGCATTAATATTGCAAAAAATCACAAAAATTGTATAATTGTGACTAATGAAGAGTAAAATCCCAAATTAGTATATCATTCAACTGTTATGTGTCATTTAACTTAATAATTTGACATTAAAATTTAACAAAAACTAACAAAGAGTAAATTTGTCACAAATGTACCAATTTTGGGTAAATTTGTCAAAGGTGTACCAGTTTGGGGTTTTTGATAATCAAAAAATTAATTTGGGATAAATTTGTCATATGTGTACTAGTTTGGAGTTTTTTATGGTATTAACCCTCTTATTTTAAAATAAAATTCATTTCAAGCTTTTATTTGAATAAAGGAGGGTACTTTAGGCTTTTATTTATAATTTTCCCATCGGAATAGTTATCGGCTGGCCAAAGGCCCTTATGTAAGATGTTTTGACAACTTCAAGCTCTTATTTCAAACGATTTGGCCACTTCATGCCTTATTTGAAATAATGTTTACTTCAAGTTTTTTATTTGAGAAAATAAGCGCACTTTAGGTCTTTTATTTAAAATTTTCCCTAAATTTGGAGTAGAATTAAACAATATAAAAAAAAAAAGTTACTTCTTGCTCATGAGAACAATTCCAAAATCAAGGAAAATTATTTTCTTTTCTTTTTTTTTTTGATCTCTTTTCTTTTCTTTTCTCTTCTTCTTCCTCATTGCACGGTCACACGGCCATAAAGGATAGTGATGTCCAAATGATCGATTGGGCGAAGGTCCAAATGAGCTTGTCGAAGCCTCTCCAGTGACTGGGTGAGCTTGCTTAGCCATTGACAAGGCTGACCTCACATTAGCTAGGCGAGGCTCCAGCGAGGTCACCAAACCTCACTTGGCCTGGTGAGGCTCTAGCAAGGTCATGGGTCATTGCCATCGATGGACTAGAGAAAAGAGGGAAGGAAAAAGAAAAAGAAAAAATACAAAAATATAATAAAAATATTAAAAGAAATTTTAAGTCACAAAAAAAATTAAGAATCACATTAAATACATTTTTATTCCGGAATAGAAATTTTGGGCATTTCAAATGCTCGAATCTCATCCAGAGAATAAAATAAAATAAAAATTATTTATAAGTAAAAATTATTTTCGGGGAACGGAATGATTACCAAAAGTCAATTTTTGGCAATCAACCCACTATCAAGACAAATAATTTTTTGAAAAATCCAGATGAGGGTTTTTCCAAATTCATGTTGCTTTTTGCCACAGTAGCTTGTGGATGCTCTTACATATGTAGATTTTCCATCTTCCATTTGCTCTAAAGCTCATTCACTTTGTGCATTTTATTTCATTGTAGAAAATGGAGGAGCACATCTTTCTAAACCATTAATGAAGATGAAATATGTTAAAATTAAACTAATCTTCTTGTGTAAGCTATTGAATATTGATAATTAACTTTGTAATTTAATAGTGACTACAAGCAGTAAGCACGCGATGGGACATTTCCTGCCCTTGGACCTCGAGCTCCATCCAATGTATCATTTGACCACATCCTCTAACAAGAATCTACCTTTATCTTCCACAAAAATGAACTAATTAGAGTATAATAATTAAAGGAGAATCATACTTGAATATTTGGCTTTCAATATTTTCTTTTGGACGCACTTGAATTTTTATTTTTGATCAGAAATTCGCACTTGAATTCACCTCCTCATTTTTTGCCATTTCTCCCCCTTTTTCGTTAATTTTCTTCCCTTTTGCCTTTTTTTTTTTTGTAATCGTATGATGATTATATACTCATAATAGTTAACTTTCAAGGGATATATTTCTATGTTACATATGCCATTTGGTCAGAGTTTGAAATAGTTATTAAATAAAAAATATTTTCATTATCGATAATTATTTATATCTAAATATTTTTTATTTATTTATTTTATAGAGGTTTCAATCTCAAAATGATTTATTTTTCGCAAAACAAATGAGGCTTTGTCAAAATTTATAATTAACACTTAACAAAAGATTGAATCAAATATGAGTAAAACTACGACAGAGATGTGGAAATGACAAATGATTTCACACACCCAACGGTCATTGTAACCTTGCTTTGATCCACTAGTTCTTGGAAGCCTTCATTGGAACTAGAATTAAGCACGCCAGATTGCCCAAATCACGAACCGCTTGGACAAGATCAAACTAGCTAGTTTGGTCCGATTTCCAAAGGAATTGGTCCAGTTCTTGGTTCCATAAAAATGGAACCAGTGATTATCAATCTGGTTCTCGATTCTGGGGAGGAAGCAGACCAGACTAAATCGAAACTCAATTGGATTGACATTTCTTAAAAAATATATATATTTTTAAATTTCTTAAAAATACAAATAAAACTTAAAAATAGTAACATTTGTTGTATTTTTCTTTATTATTTTTTTTTTTTGCTAAGTAATCGATTCCATAAGGCTGGACCGAACCGGACCAAGTCCTAGATTCCTGATTCCAAAAATTGACAACCGGTTCTCTTAATTTGGTTCTCGACTCCTAGTTGGAATCGGACCGGATTGAGATCCGATCTCCCCTAATTAGATCTTGTCCAGTCCCAGCAACCGTTTAACTGCAGAAATCCCGCACGGACGGAGCACCTGCTTCCCCATTAATCAACCAGGGCGGAGCGTGGCATTGTCAAGAGTCTGTCCGAGGGAATTTTCCGAGCATTCGTGAGTCTCCTTTGCAGCTGCAGATGGCGAAAGGTCCTTACGGCGGTTCGAGCTCTGCATCTTTAGCTTCGGTGACGGGAAACAACTTCGACGTGTTCCTGAGCTTCAGGGGAAGCGACACCCGACATGGGTTCACCGATGTTCTCTACAGAAGCCTCGTCGATCACGGGGTTCGCACCTTCTTAGACGAAGAAGAGCTTTCCGATGGAGAGTACATCAAGAAGCAGCTCCCTGAGTCGATCAATCTGTCCAAGATTGGCATCCCGATCCTGTCCGAGGACTATGCCTCGAGTAAGCCGTGCCTTCGTGAGCTTGCTCAGATGGTCGAGTGGCGCAAAGAGGGAAGAATGATCATCATGCCCGTCTTCTTCTTGATCACGGCGTGGGATGTGGAAATGAAGGATGGGAGGGGTCCCTACGCCGATAAAATTGCGGCACACCAGGAGAAAGGAGTTGATCCGGACCCGGTTCAGAAATGGGTGGATGCCCTCAAAGAAGTGACCTCTGTGAAAGGGCGGCAACTGACCGAATATACTAGGTAAGGTTGAAGAAGGATCTGTTACTAGTTTGGCTTTGTTTTCTTTTCTTTTCTCCCTTTTTTGTCCTGAATAATGTGGCACTCTCATGCTCAATTCAATTGATTTCACGGCAAATTGCCCCGCTATACGAAAGTGACGGTCTGTTAAGGGTTGCGATGGGCATGGCCGATGGTCACTCTGAATTGACCGGGGCACACTCTTGCATTTGTACCGAGCGTTTAACCATTCCGTCCCATTCACGTTTCATCAGTTTCAGATCTTTATCCCCAGATAACAGTGTCCATGACTTCGTGTACTTTCCTTCTTTCTGAAACTTTTTCTGTTTTCTAGGCAAGGAGAATTTGCAATTATGATGGTCTCAAAAGTTCTGAAGAGATTGAGAAAGGCTAAGCTCAATTTGTCCGACAAATTAGTCGGGATTGAAGACCGCTTGCTTGAGCTGAGAAGAATGTTGGATACTGACTCTAGTGACGTGCGGATGATTGTCATCTCCGGTATTCCAGGCATTGGTAAGACAACCCTCGCAAAATCTCTCTACAACGATTTCTGCCACCTCTTTGACCGTCACAGCTTTCTCGGTGATATTGGAGACACTACTGACAAGAAGGCTCTTCTAGCTTTGCAAAATCAGTTGGTCTCTGACATCGTCCAAAGGGACTCGGCAAAAATCAAATCGGTTGAGGAAGGAATCAGCTTCCTCAAATTAAGATTAAGCACCTGGAAAGTCCTCATCCTTTTGGACGACGTGCATGAGAAGTCTCAGCTTGAAGCTTTGGTTGGAAGTCTCGATTGGTTCGGTTCAGGGAGTAGGATCATTAACACAACCAAAAGAGTACTCAATTTATGTGAAATGGCAGAAACTGATGACGTTGAAACTTACAAAGTCCCAGAGATGGAGGATAGTGATGCTCTAAAACTTTTTGTAGATATGCCTTTGCTAAGGATTGTCCAGAACATGACTAGGTTGATCTGTCTGAAAGAATTGTGTCTGCTACTGGAAAACTTCCATTAGCTCTTGAGCTCATAGGTTCACACCTGTCTCTGCTTCGGGATAAAAGAGGAGCTTGGGAATCTCTACTGGAGAAGTTACAAAATGTAACTGATGATAAAGTCGAGAACAAGTTGAGAATAACTTACGAACAATTAAACAGTTTCCAACGGCATATTTTTCTCGACATAGCTTGTATTCTTTTTGGAGAGGATAAAAGAATCGCATCTTACATGTGGGATGAGCTTCAATTGTATCCTTCTTTTGAAGTCGAGATGCTTTGTCTCATGTCCATGGTAAAGATTGGAGACGACAATAGGATGTGGATCCACGATCAGCTAAGGAAGCTGGGCAGGAAAATTGTTCAAGAAGATTGCATGAAACAGGGGAACAACAGTAGACTATGGGCCACTGAAGCTCGGAAGATTTTTAAACAAGATGAGGTCAGATTTGACATTTCCTTTTTTGGTCTGTCTGTTGAATATATAACTCTCCTTGTTTTGATCCTTTTGTAAAGAGTGAAGCATAAATGATCCTCAGTTCAATTATTGTATTGGGGTTTCATTGGCTTCTGTCTAACAATAGTGTTTGACCAACAGAGCCAAATGAAGGTTGAAGCTCTGTGGCTTGAGATGGATAACACTGAACAAAAAGACATGGATGGTCGATCGCAGACCTCTTTGACTGGTGACCAATTTAAAAGAGTACCAAATCTCCGTCTTCTCATTTTGGATCACTTTGACATTAAGAAGGATTTTAGAAATCTTCTTTCAAAGTTACTTTGGCTCCGTTGGCATGGCTGTCCGAGAGCTTTTAATGTAATCAATTTGAACTTGGAGGTCTTGGTTGTTCTTGATTTATCGTGGAGCAAGGTAACTGAAGGTTGGGAGGGTTGGAATAGCATAAAGGTAACTCAAATACTTTGCATTTCCCTTTTCACTTGAATACTTACTGCAACATTAACAGTTTCTGTCTATTTGTATTGCTTGCAGTTGGCAAGGAAGTTGAAAGTCTTAATTCTCAGAGGTTGTGTTGACTTGATACAAACTCCAAACTTCTCTAATTTCGAGTCTTTGGAGATGCTGATTTTAGAATATTGCTCTCATTTGGTTCGAATCGACCCATCGATTGGTCAGTTGCAACGTTTGCAAATTTTAGATCTGAA
Organism: Eucalyptus paniculata subsp. matutina; assembly: GCA_017140255.1. Taxonomy (NCBI): domain Eukaryota; kingdom Viridiplantae; phylum Streptophyta; class Magnoliopsida; order Myrtales; family Myrtaceae; genus Eucalyptus; species Eucalyptus paniculata. Next base: position 39,377,028 of record CM029437.1, read on the forward strand.
ATTTTGCACTGACCTCGGTAACTTGCCCAGAGAACTTGATTCTCTGGAAGCTTTGACAGAGCTCCGACTTGATGGAACTTATATAGAAGATATTCCGGTCTCCGAAGATATGAAGCATCTTAAAATTCTCAGCGCCTGCAACTGTAAATCATTGGCACGATTATCCAGTGAAATTGGTGACATAAAATCTCTAGAATTTCTTTCGATTGATGGCTCTGAACTTACCACACTCCCGGACTCAATTAAAAGGCTAGAAAAGTTGAAACAACTGTCTTTGAGAGATTGTCGGTTGTTGTGGAAACTTCCAGATGCCATTGGAAAATTGACATCATTAGAGAACCTGGATCTCTCAAGTACCGGAATAGACAAATTACCACAGGCCATTGGTAATATGCATAATTTGAAGGTGCTGAAAATGGACGGAAGTTTCATTAGAAAGTTACCTCGATCTATTGGAATGCTGAAGAAGCTTGAGGAGATTCATGCATCACGCTGCAGGAGTTTGGAAAAAATTCCTGAGGAGATCAAAGGCTTGTCTCGTTTGAGAAATTTGTTGTTGTCAGATTCCAATATTCCCAGCCTACCAGGGAGCATCTCTAGTCTTTCCCACCTTCAAAACCTTGATTTATATGGCTGTGACAATCTTCATGAGGTTCCTCTGCTTCCCACTAGTTTAGCCACTTTGCATCTCACTTATGACTCAAGTAAATTGAAGTCTTTGGATATTTCAAATCTGACCAATCTCAAAGAGTTGTACCTTGCCAATAATATGGAGGAGGAGGCATCTCCCGGCACAGACGGATATCTGATGGTGGAGCCAATCAGCCTTTCAGGGATTGGCAAAGTGACAAAAGTTGAGACCTTGAAATTGTGCCTCCCAGGCTTCGCTAAACTACCGGAAATGGATGCTCTCAAGCAGCTAAGGAAGCTTGATCTTCAATGTCCAGACCTACAACATCTTCCACGACTACCCAAAAGTTTGAAAAAACTAACCCTCCGGGACTGCAAATCCTTAAAGACATTGCCGGAGCTTAAGTATCTCAAGTCTCTATCTGGATTGGAGCTTCTGTTATGTTCTGTAATGGAAATCGAAGGACTTCAAAATCTCTCATCCTTGGTAGCCTTGCTTATTTCTCACTGTGAGCTGGTAAAGCTAGACGGCCTCGAATGCTTGACATCCCTGAGAACATTGACCATCTCATACTGTGATTCCCTTCAAGGACTGCCAGATTTGTCGAACTTGAAAAAGCTGAGAACATGTCATATCCAACATTGCAAGAACATAACTCAAAAGGACAGCCTCTAGTAGTCGAGCTCCCTAGAAAGGCCAGATATTTGCGAAGGTCATGGTACGCCTCTGGTCTAAATGAGGACTTGAAAGAAATCCATTTCATGCTTCCTCGAGCAAGTCTGAAGTTTCTGAGGCCAATGTTCATTCTAAAGGTCATGCGTCTTTTCAATTTAATGATGATCCATAAGTTTCACTTGCATCGTTGGACTTCCTTGTAACTGGAATGCCTTCTTCTCCGATATTTCCATTTTTCTTTTCACTTCTTTAGAGAATGCAATATTTTTCCTTTATGAAGTTATTCTCAACAATGCCCAGCAATTGCTTGGTATACCACTTAACACTTCGACTTCATTGTACCGTTTTCACAAATATGTGAATGAGTGCATGAATCAGCATTTCTGAATTCCCTAATCATTCGGGTCATTGCTGTTCTTAATTTCTTCCATCTAACTGACTGATTATCCTTAGTAAGATGATATGCCCATTTATTCAATATACATGGAGTATTCGCTAGCGGGAGTATTGTAATGGAAGAAATAACCGGATGCGATCTCTGTTCATTTCTTTTGCCCATCGATGATGTATAGAATAGTCATATCTGAATGCGATGCAGAAAGGCCAAATATATGCTCATACACCTCTGCATAGACAATACTGAGGGAAAAATCACCATGGCATGCACTTTTTATGTGGGAATTATTTATGTGATTAACGAGAGGCACCCAATAACCCTGATGATCTAGATGATTATAGGATGAAAAATTCAAAAAGAATGATGAATTGATGTTACTGAACATCATCTAGCATTAGTTTGTTGTTTTTCCCCCTTGAATAAATTTTACATGCTAAGTAGTTTATCTACTTGAATGAATATCATTCGACTAGTTTTAGTGTTTTCTGGGTACTCTGAAATATCTCTGTGAACTAATGTCTCGGGCTGAGCAGCCAACTTAGGCTGAGCAGCAGGTACAAAAGCCCCACCATGAATAACCCAGATTATTATAGCACATTCCAGGACGGTCCTGCCTTTCACAACCAAATAAAATGCATCTCTTTGTTGCCAGGCCTGATCAGACTGAAGATTCGGAACCTGTGAAGAGACCTGCATACATCATTACAGGACCCACTTATTATAGTTTCCTTCTTGGTTAGTCCGTGGTAGTAAAGACCAGGCTGAGGAATCTTATGTCACATGGGTAGATGAGCAAGGCGTGACTTCACTCAATTACATGTTTCTGAATCTTCTTTTTTCAACATAGTTGATCTTTACTTGCGTCTCTGCATGATTCAGGCATCTGCTTTTGATATTTACGTCCTGCTTCGTTGGATGATCCACGCCAAAGAATGTAACATCTCTGGATTTCCTTTTGCTTTCTAGACACATTCCATAGAAGTGTTTCCCTTGCATTTCTATTGGCTATTTCTACGATTTATTTTGTTGAAATCTGCGAGATCTCAGCACCCACTCTGTCATCAGTTTATGATCTCTTAATTCCTAGATTTCTGCGAATGTACCATAATATGGTTGTGTGGTGTCAACTGTCAACTTAAACACTCTTCTGGGCGAGAATTGAAAGAAGAAAAAGGCAAACAGATTTCCTGAGAATTGACCGCCACAGGTTAGTGCCATTCAAACATGAGGCTTCCCGATGTTTCTATGAGCTACAACAATGAAGAAAGTCATGGATTAACAAGAACGGTATGGAAAGTTTGTGACCCGACGAACTTAGATTCAGAAGGGTAGCTGGTCGTCTTACGTCTGCCATAACAACAAATGCTATGCCAAGTACCTTTTGTTAGACTAAACAACATTAGGAATATGAAGCCCAGGAGAGTGTTTCCGAACTTTTCCTCTTCCCATTATATGCCCTTTGAAATTTGTACCACTTGATATCCCAGAAATTGCATCCTTCGAGATCTTCATAGAACACCCTTCCTGTACATTCGAGTTCGTGTCATCATCAATGTTCAAATTCAAAAGTATCATCAATGTTCAAATTCAAAATTATCTTTTGACTTCATAGTTTTCAATGTCACAAGCATCTCTCTTTAGAGAAAGTAATCACCAACATTTTCCGACGGAAAATTATTCAAGCAGTTATGTTCGATTTATGTTTTCATGAAAATTGAATACTGGCACGGTGAAATATGTCGTGAATTAAAAGAACCGATCTTTTTGTTTCCTTCCAATTTTTTATTGTACTTTTATGCCATTAATTTATTTCTCTCATTGCTGCTTAGAGTGCGTTTGGTAATATTTTTTTTCAAAAATTGTTCCAGGATCTATTCTGGAAAACAATTTTTGAAAAGAAGAACGCGTTTGGTAACTGCACAAAATTTCTATTTTGTTGGGAAAAATATTTGTGGAGAACGCCTAGAAAATTTTTCCCGATACTATTTCTGTGAAAATTAAATATGATAAAATACTAACTGAAAGCAGTAAAGATAAATAATAAATAACACCAGAATTTAATGTGGAAAACCCTCCAAGGTGAAGGGAAAAACCACGGGACTGTAGTCCACTTCAAACTTCCACTATGATAAATAATGGAATACAACTTCACCCAAAGGTGGATCTCTTTCATCTTCATTTGTGGATCCGAATCTCTCACAAATCGGATAACTCACTCAAAGATGACTCTTTTTCTTGGAAGAAGAAAACTGTTTCTTCCGCTACGCTGCTATGATATTCTTGCTTTTGTGCAACCTCTTCTCCGCTGAGGAGGACTCCTATTCATAAGAGCAAATACAATCCCAAATAGGAATTATACGATACAAAATCACGTAGATTTATCTCATAATCTCTCATGATTTTGTATATATGAGAATATCACTTTGATTTCTTTTCCAATCTCCATTGATTTTCTAGATGTGAAAATCACGTTGATTTATCTCTCCATCTCTTTTGATATATTTTTTTTCTTTTCCTTTTTCTCCCTTTTTTTTTACACACTCACACTATACATATTCTACTGCAGATATACATAACTGCATTGGCCTCTCCAATTGGGAGTGACCTACTCAACATATTCCTAGAATAAAAAAAAGAATAGAAACACGAATTTCTACCCCATGCTTCATCCAATGTTGTCGTTTCATATATTTCATATGTTAATATGGAAAATCTAGAGATGCCTTCAAACTTTTACTACAAAATTCATTGTTAAGTGACTGAAAACAAATCTGTAGTCGTTGCCTTCTTTTGGTCCTTGATGTACGCTCCCTAGTGGCCTTAACAACTAACTCACTGTCACTTCTCTATTGAAAAGTAATTACAGTGAACTCATATAATTGATGTAACAAAATAGACTGGTTAATTGACCTTGACTTAGAAATGTGCTGAGTCGTTGCCTTCTAGCTCTAGCCATTATCCTGTTCTTCCATTCACAGCCCCAAGAGGGCCTTTCCCTTTCACTTCTAGAAGTCTTCCTCTACGCGTGCTTAGCCATTGCCTTTCAGGCATTATCCGGTGGCGGTTCTATCTTTGGTGTTGAATTGAGTAAACCAACGTGCGCTTATTTTATTGTCATTTGTACACCGACAGCTTGGTTGGCCCGTCTGCGCATGGGAAGGTCGTTTAACCTTTGCATGTAGTCCTCTTTGGCGGCGACTTTGATAATGTATCTAAATGCAAGGGGGAAAAAGAAAGAAAAGGACGTAATAGCTATTTTTTCTAAAAGCGAACCCTAGATTGGCTGAGCAAGGCAATCACTCTGTTTTCTCCCTCCAAAGGGCCGCAGTCGCTTTGGTAGTGACGAAGTGCTGATTGGATCCACCGCGGAGGAGGAGGCCCCCCAACACGGAAACCATTTTTCATTTTGGAAGTAGATGGACATCCAGACTTATCGCAAGAGAGCAGAAAGTGGAGGAGGTTCCTCCGAAACAAGAGAGCAGAGTTACGATGTGTTTGTGAGCTTCACAGGACAGGATACTCGCAAGGGCTTTGTGAATCATCTCTACGATAGGCTCTTACGAGAGGAGGTCCGCGTGTTCAAGGATTATGAGAAACTCGACTTTGGAGAGGAGTATGAGCTGTCGCTTCTCCAAGCGATCGGGCATTCCACGATCGCCATTCCGATCCTGTCAGAGGACTACCCATCGAGCCCATCGTGCCTTCGAGAGCTGGCTATGATTGTGGAGTACCACAATTCGATGGGCCAGATCATCATGCCAGTCTTCTTCAATGTCACGCCATCGGTTGTGAAAAACAGATCTCACGGTTACGGCGAGGCTATCAAGTGGCATCAAGAGCGCGGAATCGACGCAGAAACCCTCCAGAAATGGAAGGACGCTCTCAGATATGTGGGATTCATCCCAGGGTTGGAGATTGATAGGTGAGTGTAATTGAGTAAGTTCGATTGAGTAACCTAGCATCCAAATCCCAAGGTAGCGCTTACTTCAATTTTGGTCAATCTAATTAGACTAATGCTGCTAGGTGTATCAATACCTGATGTAGCTCCCTCTGATCTGGTAGTGGATATGATCCGCTTGTTAACATTCACTCCCAGCTTGCCACATTACTTAATGTTTCGGTTTTGTTGATAAATTTCAGTGTTCTAGCTTTACACGTATCTTATAACTCAGTTTTTCCATGTTCGATCACTGCATTAGATGGGAGGCAGCGGTTATGGTTGTGATTGATTTGCTTAATTTCTATGGATGCAACAGGCAGCCTTTGCATCTCATCATACTGTGCTTTGTCTGTGTTGATTTAGTAAAAGCATGTACCACTAATTGCATGGCCTGTTTGTCTAAAGCTGATTGCTGTATGATAGTTTTTGAAAGGAGAGCGTGAACTTTTTCTTACAAACTACTTCATAGTTTAGATATTGTTGGACTTACATTAATCTTTGTGCGTGTACCTTGTGCACACATGCACGCATGATACAGCTGCTCCATAGAGGCTTCAGTCATCGATGTTCTTGTCGCAAATGTTTTGAGGGCACTGAATAGATACTTCGTTGGCATCGAGCATCATGTGGAAAGAGTTATGAAATTACTAAATGTGGAATCTAGCAATGTTCGTGTAGTTGGAATTCATGGCATAGGGGGCACCGGGAAGACAACAATTGCAAGGTTCATCTACAAAAGAATATTTGATCTCTTTGATGGCGGTAGCTTTCTAGAAAACGTTAGAGAACATACCCAAAAACCAGGAGGTCTAGATAATTTGCAAGGTCATTTGGTTTCTGACCTTCTAGGTGTAACACATGGACAAATTCATTCTGTTGATGATGGGATTAAGGCCATCAAAGCAGATCCTTCCACAAGAAGGTTCTCATTGTTCTCGATGATATTGAACCAAGCTCTCAACTTAACCGATTTTAAGTATTCTTGATTGGTTGGGCTCTGGGAGCAGGATCATAATTACCACCAGAGATGAACAGGCTTTAGATAAGCTTGAAGTGTCCCTGAAATATGAGGTCAATGCATGAAAAGATGAAGTTGATGAACTATTCCACACTCATGCCTTCAGGGAGAGACCTATTCCAGATGACTTTGCTACTCTGTCCAAAAAAATAGTATCAACTATTGGCCGGCTTCCTTTGACTGTTGAGGTTGTTGGGTCGTATCTATATTCTAAAAGCAAGGAGGTGTGGGAGCAGACATTAAACGAATTGAGAAAAGTACCTGAGCCACAAATTCAACAGAAATTGATGGTAATAATCAAAGCATTACCTGACATGCAAAGACTGATATTTCTGGACATTGCTTGTTTCTTCATTGGAGAGGACAAAAGTGTTGCATGCTACCTGTGGTCTGACTGTGATTTTGACTGTGATTCCACAAGCGGATCGGTATTAGAAGTCCTCGTCAATTCATCTATTGTTAAGATTGAGAACGATAAGTTATGGATGCATGATCAACTTCGAGACCTAGGTAGGGATATTGTCGTAGAGGAACATCTTGAACCTGGAGAGCGCAGTAGATTGTGGAGTCATGAGCAAGCCCGGGTTGTGCTGGTGAATAAAAGAGTAAGATACAAGTTCATCACTGTTTTTACCTTACAATTGTATGCCTTATGACTCATGTTCCTCTTTTCATAGAAAGAAAACTAATTGGGGTGCATATTTTTAGCGGAAAAAATGATTTGAAAAATATTTTTCTAAAAATGATCATTTATATTTCTTGAAATAATTAGTTAACGAAAACTTTTCATTATTGATAACAATTTATGTCTACTTATTTTTGTGGATGATGAAAATATTTGTTGTTCATTCATTTTTGTAAGGGATCAAAGCCATCATTTTTTAGAATTTTTTTCCAAATCATTTTTTTTTTTGAAACAAATTGATCCTTAATAAAATGATTTCTTTAGTTTGAAGTCTCTAAGCATTTATCATCTTCACATATTTTTGTGTGGAAATGCCAAGTCCCTTGGTAATCCAAATCCTGTATTCCACGTGTAGGCAACGGAAAGTGTTGAAGGAGTTCTTCTCAAATTTGGTAGTGGGTCACAATAGTTTTGGACCAGCACATTTTGCGAGGACGTCAAACATAAGATTCCTTCGATTGGATCAGGCGAACCTCGAAGGAAATTTTGAGCAGCGTCTGTCAAGTTTAAGATGGCTCCATTGGCAAGGTTGTCCTCGGCATCTTCTTGCTGAAAAGTTGGATTTGAAGGAGTTGGTTATTCTAGATCTTTCCTGGAGCACGGTCAGTGACAAATGGAATGGTTGGAGTGAAATCAAGGTTAGAGAAGTACATTATTGTTAATTTCATTTGTCAAATTGTTGCGGAAAAGTTGACTCTTTTGCTATTCTATTTTCTGACAGAAAGCCAAGAAATTGAGAGTTTTGAACCTCACTGGCTGTTTTGATATGATCAGAACTCCAGACTTATCTCATTACAAATGTTTAGAAAGATTGAATCTTGAAAGATGCATTCGATTGGTTGAAATCGGTTCATCGGTGAAAAGTCTAAAGAAGTTGGTTTCACTGAACTTGAGGTCTTGTGCTGAACTTAATAAGTTGCCTGAAGAGCTGGGTTTCCTCATATCCTTGGAAGAGATTCTTATAGATGGAACTGCTGTTCAAGAAATTCCTGCCTCCATCGGTCATTTGCAAAAGCTTAGAAGATTCAGTGCCTGCAACTGTCTTTCATTGATTCAGCTACCTGATTCAATTAGCCATGTAAAATCGCTAAGAGTCCTTGCACTACATGGTACCAAAATAATTAAACTTCCCTTGTCTGGAAAGTTAGAAGCGCTACAACACTTGTCAATAAATCATTGTAGGTCAATATTGAATTTACCATTGTCCTTGGGGACTTTGGCTTCATTGATTGAACTTGATCTATCAAGCACTGCAATTGTCGAATTACCTAGTACTGTCAATAAGTTATACTTTTTAAGAGTGCTCAAAATTGATTTTACTTTTGTGAGAGAGCTGCCTTGCGCTATATGGACATTGAAGAGGCTTGAAGAGCTGCACGCTTCAAGATGTCGGAGTTTGGATGGGGAAATTTCTGAAGATATTAAGAAACTTTCAGCATTGAGGGTCTTGAGGCTTGGATACTCTCGAATTTGTGGTCTACCAGATACCATATCTGAACTTACCACCCTCCAAAAGCTTGATCTGCTTCACTGTGACGAGCTCCGTAAGGTTCCCAAGCTTCCTTCAACTTTAATAAGCCTATCTGTCAGTTCTAAATTGATAGATACAATCCCAGACATCAGTAGTCTGGTTAAGTTGGAAGAGCTATTCTTGGCTGATGGATCCCAGGAGCTGGTGTTACCTGAGCAAGGTCAAATTGAGGCGAAAGGATGCACTTATTTGGAGCTTGGGAGTTTGTCAGAGCTGAAGATATTGCAGCTATCTCTGTTAAAGATCCAACTACAACCTGCTGGGTTGGATCAGCTTTGGAAGCTCACAAAGCTCACGAAGCTCTCCCTTTGCTGCATTTACTTGGAAAAGCTACCACATCTTCCTTCAAGTTTATTCACTCTATCACTTCGCCATTACAAATTGCAGACAAAGCTAGATGTTTCGTATTTGAAGCTCCTGTCAGAATTTGAGCTTTTTGACTGTGCAGTAGCAGAAGTTACAGGCCTTGGGAAGTTCAATCCTTGCGAGTTTTCAGAATATCTCACTGCAATCCGCAGCAGCTGGATGAGCTGGAGAATTTGATATTTTTGGCATCATTAAATGTTTCATACTGTCAAAGTCTTGAGAGACTTCCTGATCTATCAAAACTGAAGAGGCTGAAAGACATTAGAATCAAGGGCTGTCCAAAGATTCCTGATATTAGGAGTGTGGAACACCTAAAATTCTTCAAGAAGCCAAGTAGTTCAATAATTGAGGTGGAGAGCTCATCTGAGGTAACCAACGCTATTGATTTTCCCACTGGACTGCATAAATGGAGGATGGCACTTGATGAGCACGTGTCATGTTTGGAATTTTTATAAACATGAATAAATTGCTTAATAATAACAAAAGTGCATGACACGATGAATTATGATGTACAGTATATTTTCTCCCGTTAAAACATACAGAATAATTTTTCAAAAGAAATTTGAGTCGTCAAGACTTTATATTTCTTTCATCTTTTTTAATGGGAAGATAGGTTCAAATATTTAAGGACTCCACTTGTTTTTCTTCTTTAAAAGGGCATTTTTTACTTTTTTTAGTATTTTTCTGCGATATGCAAATAAAGAACTTCTATTTGTGCCAGTTAGTTTAAACATGCTTTCCGGAGGTGTTGTTACAGATAAAATCCAGAGCTTTGAATGTTGTGGTATTCAAACTTTGATGTGGTGTGGAAAAGCGTTGACCGCTGGACAGTATCTTAAGCATTATGCAAGTTAATACTTAATCCAAAGCGCTGTGAATAAATTGGGATGAGTGGCTCATAGAAGGTATTCCATTCTCCAAACTGTTGACCGCTGGACATAGTTTGATCAATACTGTCAATGAAATCTCAAAATTTGTTTGTTCTCTTCACATTCAGTGATTTTGAAACTAAGCATCAATCTCCATAACCATTTTGACAGATGGTAGAAATCTTGTTTGATGCACTGAATACATGCTTACACAAGTTTTGTCACAGGTGGAGTGTAGCAAACCAGCTAATATGGAACATTCTTCCATTCAGGGTGTCAAACGCAAATACAAAGGTATGCTCTACATTGAGATTGTCAAATCTGAGTTCATTCTATAAGATTAAGTATGAGTTCAACCTTGAAATGTAGAACACTGAAAGAGGTTCATGACTAGAAAGCTGCCAGACCATAAGGATAGCCAATTAAGGGATTGATTTGAGCTATGTCATACTGATGGAACTGACTAAACTTTTGACTAATTTTTTGGGCTATATAGTAAATCTTACACCTTAACTATTTCTCCTCTTGCTATAGCAAGTACATATGATCCGTAAGACTGTATTCTACTAGAGCTGACAAATCATCAGCCCCTTTCATCCTCAATTGTTTTCTGCTTGGAAATGGCATTTCATTTATCCATCCAAATAGGCAAGGTGAGTCTCTGTTTGACACTTGTCTCCTTTCACAACAGAGGAGTGACACACCTCTTTTGTCTGACAGCTGATTTTCAAACCTGTATGACTACATCAGAGAAGGATGATGGCAATGGTTTCCCTGTCGATGATGAAGAGAAGGATGAAGATAACATTTTAGGAAGGAAGAAGAATAAACCTGCTAAAAGCATTGCCTTGGCAATTTCTGACAAGCCCTCTCATCCTCCTAAAGCACAAGCAAAATCTTTCAAGTCTGACAAGTCAAGCACTGAAACTATGGGCGGTTCTTCTAACTTGCGAAGTTCTCCCTCTGTTGGAGGTTCAACCACGTGGGCTAGAGTGATCGTAAAGCTACTGACATCTTTTTTTCCTATTCCGATTGACTCTGTCAATGTTAATTCTATATTTCTTTCTGGCCGTTGCTTCCAAATTCAACCGTCGGTTGATTTTCAGAACCAAACCAACACACTATTTTCCGTATAAATCAGACTTTTTGATGTCAAGCCTGATAAGGATTCCAGTTTGTTAGTGGATCTGACAGGGACCAAAACTACTGGCATCTCTCCAATGACGGAGCATGGTGATTTGCCATTTGACAGGGCATCAACCATCCCTTCTTTGGCAACAAATGTTCCTGCTTTGCCTCCTCCTGCTTCTCGACCAAAGCCATCATCAGCAACAGATGAAGACAGAGCCCCTATTGATGCTGAGGCAGATTTATATGGTGATGATGAGGAGTCTCTTTTCTTGAAGATTGAGTCTCTGTCAAGTGGCGACTCAGGAAAGCAAAATACTGGTGCAGGGATGTCATGGTCAAGTCAATCTGATCTTCAAGCATACCAGAAAGCATCACAAGAGGTGGAAAATATAATGAGTCAGGGGCTCCTGGCAATTATGTTTAATCCCAAGCTACTTGGCCATTTGCAAGAATTATTAAACTTCTTAGTTGAACACAAGATACTAGAGGTCTCTACTTTTGGACATGTCTATCTCAAATTGCAGCACTTCATTAAGTCTGCAGGCGACTCCCTCTCTTCCCAACGAAAGATCCTTATTGAATGTGAGAGGTTTGAAAGAGAGTTCAAAAAGGAAAATAATTTTTTGGAGTATGACAAGGATGAAGTTCTTTTGCTCAAGCAGCAAGTTGAAGAAACGGCTAAGAGTGTGGCTGACAATGAGCAATTTATTGCCAAACTTCAAGCAGAGATTGAGGCACGCAAGCTCCTACTTGAAAATGCGAAGTCAGAACTGTCATCATTGTTGACAAAGAGATCAGAGAAAGTTAAGGAACTGAAGAATAAGTTCAAGCGGGTCCTTAGTATGAAGAGCGAGAATCCAAGCATGGAAAAGAAGAGAAATCAAGCTGAGGAAACGATTGGCAAAATCAATGTAGAGTGGAATGAATTGCATGCGGATATTAAAGGCCGATTGGCCTTTAAATAGGCTGGCACTTTTAACTTTCTTTTATTTGAATCCTTCATGTATTGAACTTTTCCATTCTAGCAGAAAACCGGTATGGAGTTTCATTCTTAGTTATTTATCATTTCTGAAAGCGTGAAACAAAGTCTATTGAAACAAAGAGAACACTTGCGCAAGTGACTGCGCTTTGAAGGAAAACCATTTGAGCAGGAGAATTAGTGTGCTCACCGTGCAAACTCAGCATGCCGCTCGGCTTGGTCTACAATCTCTGAAGGCTTCCTGTAACTAGTCATGCCATAGGAAAGATTGCCGGTTGCAGGAGGCAGCAGGCCATGCAGAGTCCTCTATGCAGTGCAGTGGCCCACTGTGCTTCTCGTTCTTAATTGCCATAGTCCTTCTTGGTAGAGAAGCCGATCTCCGTGATAATATCGGCCGAAATTAGCATAACGTAGATATTCCATGCGTGCTCTCTCCAGGTCGAATTTCAGCAAAATCCAGATGTAACCATGCACGCAAGGTCGTGGCTTTGTCTATGATGCCTTGTTCTCCGTGGGCAACCTCATCCACCATCCAAGTATGTCGAGAAAGACCACATGGCAGGAATTGAGACATAGCATCTAGGTTAGGACCTATTCTAAGTAGTTGCAGACCTTTAGTACGCCAAGCACTACACAATTTATATTATGGGTTATATTCATGTTAGTGTGACAATTAATCCAAGTAATTATTCGACTTGTGAAATTCCAGGGTCTTGTGGGATTTAAAATTGGAAAATTTCAGTGTTGGTAGGATATTAAGGTTGCTGAAAATTATTAATCTTGTTAGTAAAAAATTATGGTCAATAACTTATTATGTCACTCGTTAGTAAGTTATCATCGTCATCAAAATAAACGTCCATACGATTTAATAAATTATCAACTTGTTCTAAAGGCTAACGTTAAATATATGAACTTCTATTAATACAAAAATTCCAATTATCAATTTGAACAATGATGAATAGAGCAATACAATTATCTATAGCAAAATATTATTTTATTCCATGTGTTGTGAGGGGTGATGGACTTTTTGGCCACTGACCTATTGTCAAAAAAAAAATTTTTGTGAAAAATCCAAATGAGGGTTTTCCAAATTCATGTTGCTTTTCGCCACAGTAGCTTTTGGAAGCTCTTACAGATGCAGATTTTCTATGTCTCCCATCTGCTTTACAGCCCTTTCATTTTGTGCTTTTTATTTCAGTGCGGAAAATGGAAGAGCACAACTTTTTGAACCGTCAATGAAGATGGAATCTGTCAAAATTAAACTAATCTTCTTGGCTAGGGTCTTGAGTATTGATAATTAACTTTGTAATTCAACATTGAATAAAAGCAGTAAGCACGTGGTGGGTCACTCCCTCCCATTGGACCTCGACGTCCATCCAATGTATCATTTGGCCACATCCTCCAATAGGAATCTTCCTTAATCTTCAACAAAAATAAACTAGTTAGAGTATGATAATTAAAGGAGAATCAGACTTGATATTTGGTTTTCAATATTTCCATTTGGACGGACTTGAATTTTTTTTTTTTGGGTCAGAAATTCGCACTTGAATTCACGTCCACATTTTTCGCCATTTCTCTCCCTTTTTCGTTAATTTTTTCCTCAATTTTCTCCCCTTTTGCCTTTTTTTTTTTAAACCCAAGACGATTGCATACTCATAGCAATTAACTTTCAAGAAATACATTTCTAAGTTAGTCAACTTGGTCATACTTTGAAATAATTAATAAATAAAAATATTTTCATTATTGATAATAATTTATATCTAAATATTTTTATTTTTTATATATTATAATTTTAAAATCATTCATTTTTTGTAAAATAAAATTTATAATTAATACTTAACGAAAGATTGAATTGGACAGGAGTGAAACCGCGACCGAGATGTGGAAATGACAAAAAATTTCACTCACTTAACGGTCGCTGTTACTTGTTTACGTCCGGTGGTTCTTGGAAGTCTTCACTGGATCCAGTCCAAGGAACCATTTTGACCGTACAAATTCCGCACAGACGGAGCACCCGCTTCTCCGATAATTAACCGGGCCCAGAGCGTCGCATTGTCAAGAGTCTGTCCGAGGAAATTTTCCGAGCATTCGTGAGTCTCCTTTCCAGCTGCAGATGGCGAAAGAAGGTCCTTACGGCGGTTCGAGCTCTGCATCATCAGCTCCGGTGACGGGAAACAACTTCGACGTGTTCCTGAGCTTCAGAGGAAGCGACACCCGATATGGGTTCACCGATGTTCTCTACAACGGCCTCATCGATGCCAGGGTTCGCACCTTCAGAGACGAAGAAGAGCTTTCCGATGGAGACTCTCTCGAGAAGCAGCTTCCTGAGGCAATCAAGCTGTCGAAGATCGGCATCCCGATCCTGTCCAAGGGCTATGCCTCTAGTAAATGGTGCCTCCGAGAACTGGCCGAGATGGTCGAGCAGCGCAATCGTGGAATGGTCATCATGCCCGTCTTCTTCGAGATCCCGGTGGATAATGTGAAAATGAAGGACGAGAAGGCTCCCTTCGCCACTGACATTAAGGCACACAAGGAGAATAGAGTTGAAGAGGCGACGATTAAGAAATGGGAGAGTGCCCTCAAAGAAGTGGCGTCTTTGAAAGGGCGGCAAATTGATCGTGGGTAAGGTTGAAGGATCCCTAGCTACTTCTGGTTTCTTTATTTTCTTTTCTTCTTTCGTTTGTTTGTTTTTTTTTTTTCCTTTGGAATGATGTGGTACTCTCATGTTCACGGCAAACCGCCCCCGTATACGAATGGCAAGGATCTGTTATGTGTTGCGATGGGCATGGCCCAGGGTCAATCTGAGTTTTTTCTTATGGGGGTTGGCCAATGGTCGCTCTGAATTGAATGGCAGACACTCTTGCATTGGTACCAAGCCTTTGACCATTCACGTTTCATCAGTTTCAGATCTTTATCCCCAGTTAACAGTGTCCATGTCTTCGTGATCTCTCCTTCTTTCTGAAACTTTTTTCCTGTTTTCTAGGCAAGGAGAATTTGTAAAAATGATGGTCTCAAAAGTTTTGAAGAGATTGAGAAAGGCGAAGCTCAATTTGTCCGACAAATTAGTCGGGATTGAAGACTGCTTGACCGAGCTGAGAAGTATGCTGGATACTGACTCTAATGACGTGCGGATGATTGTCATCTCTGGCATTCCGGGCATTGGTAAGACAACCCTCGCAAAGTCTCTCTACAATGATATCTGCGACCTCTTTGATGGTTGCAGTTTTCTCGGCGATATTGAAGAAACTTCTGCAAAGAAGGGTCTTGAAGCTTTGCAAAATAAACTGGTTTCTGACATTACCCGAAGGAACTTGGAAGCCTTCGATTCAGTTGAGGAAGGAGTTAACTTCCTAAAGATAAATTCAGCATGCAGAAAGGTCCTCATTCTTCTGGATGACGTGAATGAGAAGAAGCAGCTTAGGGCATTGGCTGGACATCTCAAATGGTTCGGTTTAGGGAGTAGGATCATTATCACAACGAAAGACAAACGAGTTCTCGATGTACATGAAGTTAACACAACCAAAGACAAAGGAGTTACCAAGGTACATGGAGTAATAAAAACTTATGAGATCCAAGAGATGAAGGATAGCGATGCTCTAAAACTTTTCTGTAGATACGCATTTGCAGAGGATTATCCAGAACATGACTATGTTAAGCTCTCTGAAAGAATTGTCAGAGCTACCGGAAAACTTCCATTAGCTCTTGAGCTTGTAGGTTTACAATTGTCTACCCTTCAGAATAAAAAAAGAGCATGGGAAACTCTAGTGGAAAAGTTAGAAAGACAACCATATGGTGATGTCCAGAACAAGTTAAAGATACTTTATGAACGATTAAACAGTGACCAACAGCATATTTTTCTTGACATAGCTTGTTTCCTTATTAGAGAGGATGAAAGAATCGCGTCTTACATGTGGGATGAGCTTAAAAGGAATGGTTCTTTTGAAATCGAGATGCTCTGTCGCATGTCCATGGTAAATATTGGAGATGACAATAGGATGTCAATGCATGATCAGCTAAGGAAGCTCGGTAAGCAAATTGTTCAAGACGATCGCACGAAACATGGGAACAACAGTAGACTATGGGCCACTGAAGCTTGGAATATTTTTGAACAAGATAAGGTAAGATCTGACATCACCTTTTTAGTCTGCCTATTGGATATTTGACTCGTTTTTTTTTCCCCTTTGGGAAGAGTGAAAGATCAGATGATCCTCAGTTCACTTCTGTATTTGGGATACATTAGCTTCCATCTAACAATGGTGTTTGACCAACAGATCCAAATGAAGGTCAAAGCTCTGTGTCTTGACATGGATCATCGATCAAAGACATGTTTGACTCCTGACAAATTTAAAAAAGTACCAAATCTCCGTTCCTCATTATGGATCACTCTGATATTAAGGATGATTTTAGTGATCTTCTTTTGAACTTACTTTGGCTCCGTTGGCATGGTTGTCCAAGAGATTTTGATGTAACCAATTTGCATCTGGAGAATTTGCTTGTTCTTGATTTATCATGGAGCAAGGTAACTGAAGGTTGGGGGGGTTGGAACCATATAAAGGTAGCTCAAATACTTTGCATTTCCCTTTTACCTCAAATACTTATTGCAAAATTAACAGTTTCTGTCTCTTTATATTGTTTGCAGAGGTCAGGGAAGTTGAAAGTTCTAATTCTCAGAGGCTGTGTTGACTTGATACAAACACCAAACTTCTCTAGTTTCAAGGCTTTGGAGATACTGGTTTTAGAACATTGCTCTCATTTGGTTCATATCGACCCATCGATTGGTGTGTTGAAATGTTTGCAAATTTTAGATCTGAAGTTCTGCACTGAGCTTAGTAACTTGCCCGGAGAACTTGATTCTCTGGCAGCTTTGAGGGAGCTCCATCTTGATGGAACTTCTATAGAAGATATTCCGGTCTCAGGAGATATGAAGCAGCTTAAAATTCTCAGCGCCTGTAACTGTATATCATTGGCACAAGTATCCAGTGAAATTGGTGATACAAGATCTCTAGAATTTCTTACAATGGATGGCTCTGAACTTTCTGTGCTCCCAGATTCAATTGGAGAGCTAGAAAAGTTGAAACAACTGTCTTTAAGGGATTGTCGGTTGATGTGGAAACTTCCAGGCACCATTGGAAGATTGACATCATTAGAGAATCTGGATCTTTCAAGTACAGGAATAGATGAATTACCACATGCCATTGGTCATATGCAAAAGTTGAAGGTGCTCAAAATGGAAGGAAGTTTCATTAGAGGGTTCCCTCCCTCTATTGGAACACTAGTGAATCTTGAGGAGATTCACGCATCATGCTGCAGGAGTTTGGAAACAATTCCTAAGGAGATCAAAGGCTTGTCTCGTTTGAGAATTTTGGTGTTGTCACATACCAATATTCGCAGCCTACCAGAAAGCATCTCTAGTCTGCCCCATCTCCAAAACCTTGATTTATATGGCTGCGACAATCTTCATGAGGTTCCTCCACTTCCCTCTAATTTAGCTGCTTTGCGTCTCACTTATGACTCAAGCAAAATGAAGTCGTTGGATATTTCAAATCTGACCAATCTCAAAGAATTGTACCTTGCCAATTATTTAGAGGAGGAGGCATCTCCCGGAACATACAGAGATGCAATGGTGGAGCAGCGCAGCCTCTCTGGGATTGGCAATGTGACAAAAGTTGAGACCTTAAAATTGTGCCTTTCAGGCTTCACTACACTACCAGAAATGGGTGCTTTTTCACAGCTAAGGAAGTTTGATCTTCGATGTCCAGACCTGCAAAATCTCCCACAACTACCCAAAAATCTGAAAAAACTGACCCTCCAAGACTGCAAATCCTTAAAGACATTCTGGATTGGAGCTTCTCTCATGCTCAGCAATGGAAATCCAAGGGCTTGGAAAACTCTCATCCTTGGAAGCCTCATTTATTTCTCAATGCGAGCTGGCAAAACTAGACAGTCTCGAATGCTTGTGAAATCCCTGAGAACATTGACCGTCTCACACTATGATTCCATTCAAGGACTGCCAGACTTGTCGTACCTCAAAAGGACAGCCTCCAGTAGTCGAGCTCCCTAGAAAGGCCAGAGATTTGAGAAGTTTGTTTTAGGCCACTGATCTAAATCGGGACTCGAGATAGATCCATTTCATGCTTCCTCGAGCAAGTCTGAAGTTACTTAGGCTGAGGTACATTCTAATGTTCATGTGTCTTTACAATTTAATGAAGATCCATGAGTTCAACTTCCATCATTCTGACTTTCTTGTTACTGGAATGCTTTCTTCTTCAATGTTTCTTTTTTCATTTTCCTTTCTTTAGAGAATGCATTATCTTTCCTCTATGGAGTTATTCTGAACAAGTCCCAGCAATTGCTTGGTTTACTTAGCTAGCCATCAAGACAATGTGTACTGTGTCTGACGAGTTAGAATGCAACGTATACTACCCAAACAGTTCAACTTCATTTTATCGTTTTCATAAATATTCAAATAAGTGCATGAATCAGCGTCACTGAATTTCCAAATCATTCTGGTCATTGTTGTACTTAATTTCTTCCATGTAACTGAGTGATTATTATTAGTAACATAATATGCCTATTTATTCAATATACATGGAGCATTCGCTAGCGGGAGTATTGTAATGGAAGAAATAACTGGATGGGTGGTGATCTATTTAGAATTTTTTTTTGCCCATTGATAATGAACAGAATAGTCATTCCCGAATGGGATGCAGAAAAGCCAAATATATGCTCGTGCACCCATATATAGAGAATACTGAAAAATAAAGCATGGACTTTTTATGTGAGAGCTATTTATGTGATTAATGAAGATGATAAATTTCAAAAAAAAAAAAAAATTGATTATATGATTAAAAATTACTGAATATCATCTCGCATTAGTTTTTTTTTTATATAAATTTGCATGCGGTGTAATTTATCTACTTGAATGAATATCATTTGACTAGATTGAGTGTTTTTTGGGCACTCTGAAATATCACATGAACCTAATGTCTCGGCTAAGCAGCCAACTTAGGCTGAGCAGCAGGTAAAAATGCCGCATCATGACTTACCGTGATTAATATAGCACGTTGCAGGATGGTCCTGCCTTTCACAATCAAATAAAATGCATCTCTTTGTTCCCAGGCCAGATCAAACAGAAGATTCAGAAGCTGTGAAGAGATTTTCATGCATCACGGTACTAAAAAGCCCCCTGTGAAATCTTATTTGACATGGGTAGTGGTTTGAGGAGCGAGGCACAACTTCAGGGAAGCACTTGTTTCCAAATCCTCTCTTTTTAACATAGTGGACCTTTACTTGGGTCTCTCTGCATGATTCAGGTGTCTGCATTTGATATTTACGTTTTTTTTATTGGATGTTCCAAGCCAAAGAATGTAACATGTCTGGATTGTTTTTTCTTTGGGATGCATTCCACTGAAGTGTTTCCCTCCTATTTCTACTGGCTCTTTTTGCAATTCGTTTTGCTGAAATTTTGCAAAATCTCGGTACCTACTCCATCACATTTCGATCGACTATGTGATTTCTTACCTCCCAGATTTCCAGGAATGTAGCATAATATGTTTGTGTTGTTTCAATTGTCGACTTAAGTAGACTCTTTTGGACAAAAGAGCAAAAGGAGAAACTTAAACAGAGGTTTCTAAGAATTGACCATTACAAGTCAGTGGCATTCGAACATGAAGTTCCACGATGTTTTCATGATTAACAACAATAAAGAAAGCCATGAATTGGCTAGAACAGTACCGATGATTTGTGACCCAGCGAATTTATATGCAGAGGACTGGCTGGTCGTCTTACATCTGATAAAGGAAGAAATGCTCCATCACGTAACTTCTTTTAAATCTAAATCTAGACACCAGACAAGAATACGAGATCAACAGAGTGTGTCTGAACTATTCCTCTTCCCATTATGCCCTTCACCGGTTGCATCATTTGATACCCCGAAAATTGCTTCCTTTGAGATCTTAATAGAAGACCTCTCTTCTTTTTAGTCCTCAATTATAGAACTTAAGTTCTAAATTGACCAATACCAAAAGTATAATACCTGTTAATGTGCTTATCCCGAATATAGGAAGATAGTCTATTTGAAACCATCATGAAATATCAGAATTTTTTTATCCTTCGATCATCTGTTTAGTGAACATTTATGGAAGTTTAATGGACCTCTTTTTTTCTGAAAAAAATAAGTAGCAGTATTTGTTCTCACGGTAGTAAATTAGAAAAGTTAAATTCACATTGCATGCAAAAAAAAAGAAGAAAAAACATGAAAATGAAAAAAAATAAAAATCGGATAGTATTCTTTTAACTTCCTAATTAAATTTGTACGAGTTTTTCCTCTCAAATATACAACTTTCAACAAGCATGATAAATGTTAGTTGTAGGAGAATTTGGATTTCACATCGTTGAATTTCTAAAATGATGCATTTGGACTTTAACTTTTATACACGACATATACTCTTTATGTCATTACTATTAAAAGCATGAAAGAATCTTTCAACTTTTTAATATTTCAAAATTATCTTCGCCTTGCTCTTTGTTTAATTTTTGTATTCCCGCTCTTTGATTACATTACATTGGCAAGATACTCGAATTTTGTCATCATTTTAGTATCTTGCCATTTTTAATCAACTTGTTCTCCACTTAGTACATACTAGATTTTTTCTAAATGATTCATATCTGATCATAGTGTCGCAACCTACCCCTCGGGGTATTGCCTAAATGACGGACCTAAGGCCCATGATTAGGCACAAGTTCTCCCAAGCCCATATCTCGCACAACATTGAGGTATTCTTAAAAATTTTGGAATAAAGAGTCGCCACTAATTTATTGGAGTCGGGTAGAAATCAAGTGAAGTGGGGAGTGTACCTCACTTTTTTTTGTAACCAAAGAATCTAGAGTTGGGGACTTGATTATACTAATTAATCAATTAATGCTCTTTTGATACCTAATCTTGTTTATTTTAAAAAAAGATTTTCGTTAGGCAATTTGGATTAACTTTAGACTAATCCACTAATATATGAGGTAATCATGCGAGTGCGCAATCATTAAAATAGCAATTAACAACCAAGGAAAGCATTAAATAAATTGCATGAGAGAGCAAATAATTGATACTATAGAGAAGACAAATGCTAATCCTAACTAGACTAAAGAGAAGACAAACTCAATGTATCAATATTATGCATTCAAATGCATTTATTCCTAAGGACAATCGAAACCCTAAGGTAAAGCCCTAAAGGCTTAGTCAAACTTAAGCATAATTCTAAATTGAAACACTTCCAATTTTTTAGGAGAAAATAGCCCAAGAAATTAATTTTAACATTTTTGAAGATTTTTTTTTAAATTTTTTTTTACATGGCCATGTTATGAGCCTCAAGACATGATCTCCATGAGTTAGAACCAAGTCATATTCAATTTCTTTCAAAGGATACTCCACTAGAACTAAATTACATAGTCAGGTGAAACCAGGCCACATCTAATGCTAAAACTCAAAAATTCAATGAAGACCCATTTCCAAGCATTTTCTAATTTTTTTTTAATTTTTTAATATTTTCTAATTTTTAATTTAATTTAGAAAAAACTATTTAAAAAAAGTTTTAATTCCGAATTAGGGACTCGGGCTGCGACTTGTCTTACGAAGCTGGCCCCAAGGACTCAATTAGGGCCTCCTGCAGCAAGCCCTCTCAAATTCTGTAGCCCATACTAAAACCTCCTTTCTTTCAAAAATATTCCTGGCCCAACTCGGAAAAACCAAAAATAAATCAAACCTAGCTCAACTTCAACATTCATTCCCACTCTCATTAAACCTACTGTTTATTAAGCTCATCTTCTTATTGCATTCTCTCTCACTGCCTTCGAGGATTGTCCAGACACATTCAACCTACCCATCGCCAACCCACCATCAACCAAAAACGACGGCCTCACGATCACCTCGAGACACCATTGCCGACCATCCAAAGCCATTCGTTATTCACAGCCAAAGTATCCAGGAGGCCAACGGAAAATGAATATAATGCGGCCAATCTCAAGGAAACTCATTGCGGATCATGTATTTCTGAAGGAGTGCAAACCGATCATCTCAACCACCGTTGGCCGCCGACACCTCACATTTATGATCACAAAACAGCGAATGTACAGAGTGCACAGACAGGAGAGGCAACCCAACATAATATCTTAGACTCCGAGTGCAAATTGATACAGGTCATATAAGACGCGAGCCCCTCCTCAGGCGGATTCCCCCTTTTGCTCCTCAGCCTACGGGGTATTAGCAGCCGTTTCCAGCTGTTGTTCCCCTCCCAAGGGCAAGTTCTTACGCGTTACTCACCCGTCTGCCATTGGAAACACCACTTCCCGTCCGACTTGCATGTGTTAAGCATGCCACCAGCGTTCATCCTGAGCCAGGATCGAACTCTCCATGAGATTCATAGTTGCATTACTTATAGCTTCCTTGTTTGTAGACAAAGCTGATTTGGAATTGTCTTTCATTCCAAGGCATAACCTGTATCCATGCGTTTCATATAGAGGTGAGCAGCGGTCTAGGGTCGACCCTGGACCGGCCCAACCCTGCCGGTACTGGTCCGGTTCCCAAGGGGACTGGGTTGGTCCTTGGTCCTGAAATTCCAGGACCAACACTGTACGGGTTGGTCCTCGGTCCTAAGAGTTTTGGGTCGGTCCAACCCTGGACCAACCCTGTATATTATATTATATTATTTATAATTATTTTATATATTCAAACCTAAGTAAAAAGTCTGTTATATTATATTATAATAGTAATTTCAATTTAAAACTTTTGTTGAATATTAATTATGTGTCGTTTGTTTTGTTTTCAGGTGTTTAGAAGTTCAAGTGAATTAACAAGATGTGAAGTTATATATTCATGGTTTATATTAAGTATTTTGAACTTTTTATGGTTTAATTGTATTTTACTAATAATTTCAGCTGCACTTTGCTTTTCAATTTGTGTCAAATGGTAGACGTTTTTGAAGAGTAGAGTAGTACTGTAGTTGCTACGGTGATTTGCTAGTCAAGTGGTGTAAAGCTCATGTTTTGGTTGAGAGGACTCTACATGATCAAATGTAGGAAAACACTTTTGCATATGGTGTTATGATTATTAAAGATAGATGATTACAATAAATTTCCATCTTGTCCCATATCTTAATGAGTAGTTAACAGGTATGAAATTTCTATTATTGTGTCATCTTAAATTTGCTAAATGTGTATTGGTATTTATAGTTTAGTTGCACAATGCCGCATAGTTTACTTTTTTAGGGAGTATAAAAAATAAGACGAAAAAAATTATCGATTGGTCCGGGTTGACCCTGGAACTGGACCAAACCCATTGGGTCGGTCCGGTCCTTGATCTCAGGCTCAATAGGGTCGGTCCTCGGTCCTAAAAATTGAGGACTGATACTGTACGGGTTGGTCCTAGAGTTAGGGGGTGGCCCGGACCAACCCGGACCATGCTCACCCCTAGTTTCATATTCGCCTAGAGTTCGCTCCCAAAAATATAGCCATCCCTACCCCCTCACGTCAACCAATATTGAGCTCATCTTATATAACCTGTATCAATTTGCAAAATGGATAGTGGGAACAAAAAAAAAAGTGAACGCCCAATTTGATCCAAGGATGCAAATGTTGACCAAGAAACAACAAGAGGTTTATAACACGTGAAACCTGCCTATACGTGTTCAAGAACAACCAGAAATCGGCAACGCAAGCGCCTAGGCTGGCTTGGACATATCGTCAAATGCGTGGTGAGCATGGACTGCTTGCCGGCCGGACTGTTCCTGACCCGTGGATCACGCCGCCCGCCTGTCCCTCGTGATCCCCTGCTCTCCTGTCGCTGCTGTCCTCTCTCCCTCCTTTTCTGCAGGTCGCACACGGAGCTGGTTCGAAGGAAGAAGACAAGCTGGGATGGGCCAGGCCGAAGGGAAGGGAAGGGAAGGCTGCGCCAGGTCCGGCCGCGCAAAAAGGAGAAAGGGCGAAGAAGAAAAATGGGCTGGGCCGCGTGGGGAAAGAAGGAGGGACTGGTCGAGCCGAGGTCTGATTCGGCCCGACCCGGCCTCTCTCGCGCGCAGCTTTTTTTTTTTTTAAATTAATTTTTTGAGAAAAAAATTAGGTGTCAACACATAGACGTAATTATTTTTTGCATTGTTTAATTCCAAGCATAATGGTGTTATACATTATGAACATAGAGTTTTACCTCATTTCGACAATATAAATCTCACATTTTTATTGAGCTTGCTTGAAAGATTCCATCATAGTATGTTTATTGTTAATGTTTCACCCTGTTCGTAGAGTATTAGTTTTCATCTTATTAATAAGAAGTATTCCCCTTGATTTTTACGATCGTTGATTTTTGAGTTTAAATCACTATTATTTTGTATAGTAAGATCGATGATTTGCTTATGTAGAATATCATGAATATGTTCTTGAAAATATGCTACTTTACACACATTATTCACTAACTATTTCGTTGTAAATTATGTTGCTTTGATATAAAAAAAATTCAAAATCTGTATGAGCAAATACGTGGTTGGACATATAATTATACATGCAATTATGCATGACTAAGTCCAATAATCTTTTTTGCGATGCTAAGGTTAAACTCCGTAGTTAATCTAATTTCCTATTTAGATTGGATATTGCTCCCTATTAAAAGAATGGAAACTGTTTTTCTTAAAATATATGATTTCTGAGACGTATTATATATGGTCGTGATTAATATACAATTTCATCGACAGCCACTATTCTGTTAATAAATTTATATTTTCTCAATGGCTTGCACATTTGTTAATACAACACCATGCTAATATAAACATATGTTATATGGGATTGTGTTTATAACTGTAAAAGTTTTCCTATTGTGAGTTGCATTAATTGATATTATAATTTGTTGTTTTATGGAATTAGTCTAATAACGTGAGATATAAAGATTCTTAATTAGTCTAATATGAGAGTGGTTAGTATGAGCCAAGTAAAGCTTAGCCTGTAATGAGAGAGCATGTGATTCAAAACTCTATAAGGAGTGTTTATTGAACACTAATGGTGAAGAGGAGTCTCATTGAGCCAGTGATACAAATGACAATAGAAAAGAGGCATTTGAGTTTTAGATCATTGTTGTTGCATAAAAAACAATGGATTCCAAATTGGGTGCATAAATTTCTTTTACTTGATTATATGTATTTTTTATTCGAGCTATGGAGATCTTCGATACCATTTTTGTGGCTCATAGTAAGTAACATGTTAAAAATTTATTTTCTTATTCTTTTAACATTTTAAGTAATTATAATTCTTTAAAGATTCTTCTATAAACTTATTACGCTTATTGGTAATTTTCTTGCTAATTATAATGGTACCAAATAATTTTCTATAAACTTCATTATATTTTCTTGAAGATTGCTCTATTTGTGATATCGTTCTTTTGGAACTTAGAAATTGTTTTTCTTTTAGTTTTGAAATGAAAATTTTCTCGTATTTTCTCATACTTTGTCACCATCATATGTTTGAAAGAATTTAAAATAGCTTATTTAAATGTGCATAATATCTACTACCTATAAAAATATAATGTGTTTTCAACATATTTTTATCTATTCTTACTATCATATGGATCGACGTGCGGACCCCTCAAGTGCCTTAACTTTGCCTAAAGGGACACTTAAGTGCCATAACTTATGAAAGGTACACTTAAGTGCCAAAATCGGAGCAAAAGGGATTACTTGAGTGCCAATTCGGCCAAAATCCGGCCAAATTGCATACGTGGCATTTTCCGGCGATTTTCAACGACTTCTTTTACTAATGTGGCAAATGTTTTTTTTTTAAAGGCGACGTGGACGACAAAAACGACGTCGTCCATCCACATTGAGTGCGTTGAACTAAACGACATCGTTTAGGTCATTGTGCGATGACCTAAACGCCGTTCCTCCCCGTTCGCATTGACAGTCGATGGAAGGCCTTTCTCTCCGTCGCCGTTCACATCCAGAGCTGGTCATCGGTCGCCGTCGTCAGTCGCCGCTGTTGGCCGCCGTCGCCACTCACCGCTCACCATCGTTGGTCGTCGTCACCACTCACCATCATCGCTCGTCCAGGTTCGACCCCTTCTCCCCCTCCCCTGTGATGAAATTAGGGCTCGATTATTTAATTAGGGCTTGATTATTTAATTAGGGTTCGATCGATTATTTAATTAGGGTTGGCTGACCTAACGCCGTTCCTCGCCGTCCGCGTTCACAGTAGATTATAGGCCCTTCTCTCCGTTGCCGTTCACGCCTAGAGCTGGTCATCGGTCGCCGTCGTCAGTTGCCATTGTTGGTCGCCGTCGCCGCTCACCACTCACCATCCTTGGTCTTCGTCACCGCTCACCATTGTCAGTCGTCCAGGTTTGGCTCATTCTCCCCCTCCCCTATGATGAAATTAGAGCTCGATTATTTAATTAGGGTTCGCTCGATTATTTAATTAGGGCTCAATTATTTTATTACAGCTCCGATGGAATTTATGTTAATACACTTCAACTGAAACTTGCTGACATTACACAA
This sequence comes from Eucalyptus paniculata subsp. matutina, assembly GCA_017140255.1. Lineage (NCBI taxonomy): Eukaryota > Viridiplantae > Streptophyta > Magnoliopsida > Myrtales > Myrtaceae > Eucalyptus > Eucalyptus paniculata. The sequence goes on from CM029437.1 coordinate 39,403,769, forward strand.
AGAAACCAGATTTCTCATTATTTTGGTGAATTTGTCTTTCAAGCTAATGTCGAGTATGTGATTGTTAAACAGTGATCTATGCATCTCCTTAAGAGCATCCTAGTAAAGCAGGTGACTAATGTCATTTTGAGAAAAAAAAAACTAAGTTCTTGAACCACCCTACTTGTGAGAGTATATAGGGTTCGCCTTGAACCACCCTGTTTGTGACGCTGTATAGGGTATGTCTTTAAAACCACCCTACTGTGATTGCTGTATAGGGTATGTTTATCAATCCAAACCCTGCTGTGATTGTTGTATAGGGTATGTTTATCAATCCAAAATCCTGAATAAGAACATAATCCTGCTATGATTTGATTAAGTTGATGTCAGAGTATGATATGCTTTGATTTGCTTAAGTTAATGTACATTCTCTCACATCGCACGTTTAGTGCAGTAGACATGCTTGGGCTGTGATTGCTGTGGGGACCTCTGTTTTGTTTAATATTTTAAGGAAAGGGAAGGCAAATAATTAAAGTGCCGACCTCTTTTTTGGTTTTTTTGGCTGTCATGTAGGGGCATATTTTCAGTGTGGGGACCTCTATTTACTAAAGTCCATGAGAGTGGAGGGACTCGCATGTGCAATTGTCTAGTGGTCCCAAAAACTAATGATTCTTTTTCTTGTTCTTAGTGCAGTAATGGTGCATGACAATGATTATGTCGCTGTTATAGTTTGCTACAATGGGGAATTTGTGATTGGGGAGGATGAGTGGGAGTATGAGGGTGGAAATGAGGGCACCATCTTTGTGGATATAAAGAAGGCATCTTATATAGGATTTCTTAGGGATATAAATACTTATTTGCCTTGTAAAGTTCAGAAGCTGCTGTATTGTATTCCTGGGAAAGACTTAAGAGATGGTTTGAGATGCTTAGAAGATGATAATGGTCTTAGGGATGTTCTATACCATTATCTTCATGGTGAAGAGGTAAAAATATTTGTTGAGTACAATAGTGAAAGTGAGGATGAAGATGATGATGGAGAGAGTGCCGAAGTAGGACAAGAAGGAGATGGTATTCAAGGTAGTACTGACGTTAGGGTCGAAGGAGGGCATGAAAGATATGATGAACATGAGAGAAGTGCAGATGCAGTTCACCAAAGTGATGATGACATAGGTGATGTCACAATCTCTGGATTAGATTGGGAAGTAGCTGAATCAACTGATGATGATGATGGAAGGTTGCTTGCTGAAAATTTTATAAGTGATGACGACGACGAGGAGCTTGTACAGTCAAGAATATAGCGAAGGGATTTTTTGACAGCTAAGTTTGTAGCTTTGCAAGTAGCCGAGGACGTTCCAAACAAACCGGAAGGCCATACAGATGCTGGTGCTGCTGGCGAGGAGACTGACTATGAAGAAAGCATCGAGAATGCTACTTCCCAGGATGAGCTTGAAGAAGATGAAGGACCTATGCATAGAAGGAAAAGGAAAATTAAGTTTCCTTCTTATGATCCATCCGTTGCCTCTCCCACTTTGTCGGTAGGCATGAAATTTCATGATGCTAAACAATTTAGGGAAGCTATACTGAAGATCTCCATTGCTGCACAAAGGAACATTGACTTCATTAGAAACACTAAGACCTTTGTAAGAGCTAGGTGTTTGAAGCAAAATTGTCCATGGAAGATCTATGGCGCATTTGTTAGGAAAACTGGATCTCTCCAGATTAGAGCCTACCAAGAGGAACATACTTGTTCCATTAATTTTGAGAATAAAAGAGTAACAAATGCATGGTTATCGAAGCACTTCTTTGAATTGATTAAGCTGATACCTCAGATGAATATTACTCAGTTCAGGATGCTGGTGAAGGAGCAGGTAGGCATCAATATATCTAGGAATCAATGTAAAAGATCGAAGCAAAAGGTGATGAAGATACTCATTGGTCAGTACAACAGTGAATATGGACAGTTGTGGGACTATGCTTGGGAGTGTAGGTTGCAAAATCCTGGAAGTAGAGTGTATCTCGAGGTCGTGGAGAGACCACTTCCTGATATTGGGACGAAGTTTGATAAACTCTATGTTTGTTTCGATGCATGCAAACGAGGTTTTTTATCTGGTTGTAGACGGATTATAGGATTGGATGGGTGTTTTTTGAAGGGCTTATGCAAGGGAGAATTACTGGCTGCAATTGGAAGAGATGCAAACAACCAAATGTTTCCCCTGGCTTGGGCTGTTGTGAAGGTAGAGAACAAGAACAATTGGTCCTGGTTCCTAAAAAATTTGATGACTGATTTGGAGATAACAAATGGGGCAGGGTGGGCGTTCATGAGCGACCAATAAAAGGTAATGTTTGCTTTTTATAAAATTTTAAGGTAATGTTTGCTTTTTGATATCAACATGTCATTTGTTTACATTTTTTTATATTTTCAATTATTGCAGGGACTTGTTCCCGCAATAGCTGAGCTGTTGCCTTATGCTGAACATCGAATGTGTGCGCGACACATATACGCAAATTGGGCAAAGATTTATAAAGGGGACAAGTTGCAGTCACAATTTTGGCAGCTAGCAAAGAGCACGAATATGACTGACTTTAGGGTGGCCAAAGAAAAGATGCTTCAATTAACAAAGGATGGTTATGATGCACTGTTCCAAACAGACCCGAAGCATTGGTGTAGGGCGTTCTTCAGCGAGGAATTCAAGTGTGATAACATTGATAACAACATCTGCGAAGCATTCAATGGGAGGATAATAGATGCTAGATGTAAACCAATTATCTCGATGCTTGAAGACATACGCGTTTTGGTCATGACTCGGCTGCACAGACAAAGAGATGACACTATAAAGTGGACTAAGCAATATGGTCCTAGGATTGCTAAGAAATTGGATGACAACTTAGCTGCAAGTAGCTATTGTCATCCCATTTGGAATGGGGATGAAGGATATGAGATAATGAAGGGTTCCGATAAGTATGTTGTCCATTTAGGTACAATGAAGTGTTCATGTAAAGCATGACAACTCAGTGGAATTCCTTGTGCACATGCCATATGTGCAATTCAATTGAAGGGCCACAACACAGAAGATTACCTTGATGATTGGTACAAGAAACCAAAATATCTTGCTTCGTATCAATTTATGTTGCAGCCAATTAGAAGTAGCAAGTTCTGGGAGCCAACAGAACGCGAAGCTCCTCAACCTTTGCCACTAAAGAAGAGAATGGGAAGACCAAAGAAAAAAAGGAAAATGACGGAGGGAGAGGACTCATGTCACCGTAGGATGAATAGGACGGGTGTACCGGTAAAGTGCTCTTTCTGCCACATAGCAGGGCATAATATTAAGGGTTGTCAATTAAAGAAGCAGCAGGAACAATTGAGGCCAGCCGAAGGGCCTAGTGAAGGGACAATTGGAGAAGGAGAAACAGAAAGGCGAAGTGACTTGACTATTCTTCAGTCGACGACAATATACCCAGTTAGTCATGACAATTGTGTTTATGTTGCTTTATGGTTTGTTATGAATATGTACATAGATATAAGTGACATATATGTAATGTTTTTGTCTTTGTCAGGTCACGGTGACACGTGAAGAATTGGCCGAAGCCCCTACTATACCTGAAAATGAAGGGCCTGTTCAAAGAACCGAAGGTGAAAGACAGCCAGCTGTAGGATTGGCTAAAACAACTAGAGGGCCAGTTAAGTCAACTGTTCTTCAGCAGCAACAGAGAAAAAAAATACCTGGTCAGTTAAATGATTTGAGTTTACTTTTCATTTACGTTCTAATATGGCCTGATGTTATATTTATGATGTCCTTTGCCTTTTTCTCAAGTTCGAAGAAAACAAGCTAGAGCTCAGCTGCTAATAGAGGGCCCAACTGAAGGGCTACCACAAGATCCATCACCAAGGTCATCACAAAGGCCACTAGAAGGGTCATCACAAGGGCCACCACCAAAGCCTACCGAAGGTGTCAATGAAGCTGAAGGCGTAACTAGAAAAACAACCAGAAGAAAGCCAAAGCCAAATCAAGAGCCACCTATAAGAAGGCCATCTACAAGATGCCTAGCTGAAGAATTGGCCGAAGAAGCCCCTTCTGTAGCTGAACAGCCACAAGAGCCGAAAAAATCACATGCGAGAAGAAGAGGCAACCAATCACAAGTACCTCAAAGTGACGCTCCCCTTCGAACAAGAGAGGCTCTTGGGAAGAGGCTTAATGTAAGTTTTATAGGCTGCATTTAATTTAATTTATAGTGCAAACTTTTGTTGATAATTGAGTTTTCTTTTTGAAGCCTGGGAGAAGTTCAGAGATTCTTATCTCTCAAGGCCGAACTCAAGAATCAACGGCTGCACCAACAAAGAAAAAGACATTGTCTGCGCCAACAAGAAAGAAGAGTAAGAAGAACCCAGTTGCAGGTCCATCCGAATCAGTTCAGCTTACAACAGTTGCAGCTCCTTCTGAATCAGTTCAGCCTAGGACAATTGCAACTCCATCAGACTCAACGCATCCCAAGATAGCTGAAGAAGAAGTCTCACGTCCAGTTAGAAAAAGTGCAAGGATTATGAATCAAGTGCGAAGTCCATCAAAACGAGCACGAACAGGAGGCATTGTGCATATTGATGATTGATGAAATGGGATGTGATATGGTTTGTGGGGCTGATGAGTCAGTTGTAAACATCTGTGGATGTTTTTTTTTTTTTTTATTAATAGTTTGTCATTGAGTTAGTTGAGTTTGTGAGACTTCATTTGTCATTGACTTTGTGAGACAGATGTTCAAAATCAATGGAACAACTTTTGTTGCTTATTATCATTTTTGGCATGCATGTTTCTTTTTTTATTTTTTATTTTGTTTTTTCTTTTACTTATTGTTACTTCTTGTGGTGGATATATGACGGTGACAGGAGTGCTCATGTGGCTGGTGGTGGTCGCTAGTGAAAAGCCTAGTGGTAGTGGGTTGGGTTGGAGGTTTTTGCTGCACCTGGTGCAAGATGTATGTGCAATATGCACAGCTTGCACCAGGTAGTGCTGATGCAAGCTGGTGTAAGACACCTTACACTTGCAACTTATGCAGCAACATACCACCAGCATAGTGGTGGCTGGTGGTGGCTCAAGTGGATGCTTGGGATGCCTGGTGGTGATGATGGCTGGAGATGGTGGCCAGTGGTAGGCGGTGGTGGTGGCTGGTAGTAGCCGATGTGTACAAAAAAAATGCCACTTAGCTGATCACATTCTAAAAAACTTAGCACTTAAGTGTTCACTTTTAATAACAAGTGGTACTTAAGTGATCATTTTAATAATAACTTGACACTTAAATGACTCTTTGTCTATCACGACTGGCACTTAAGTGATCACTAGATACAATTTATAGTACTCGAATAATCACTCGTGTCTATTCTATGTATATGGTGGTTTGCAGCAAAACAGAGAAGCTTCTGGTTTACACATTTGCTACTGGTTTACATTCAATTCAAGTAAAATAGTCACCACAACACATCGACCTAATATACATTCCATCATCATTGATTTATATTTGAGAATAAGCAAAAACTCTCGAAATCATTCGTTCATTCATTCAAAACAAGTACACCCCACACATTTACAACTATGGCAGTTGGAGAAACTTCTGCTCATCTTCCAGTCCTTTACATTTCATCATAAAGTAGGATAGACAAAGAAACAACAACACAATAAACGCTTGGTAACACTTCCGTTCAATTTTCATTTTTGCAACTTCGTTCTTCAAATGGTTAACAGAAGATGCTTGAGCTTGAGCTTGCATTGAGTCAACATCGTCCAAGTCGTCCACAAGCGTAGATGGAGGTTGATGACATCCATCAAGTAGGTCTAATATCACCTCTGTGGCTCGGTGAGAGAATTTCGCATCGACCCATTTGAAGTATTTGCACTTCGATCCTTCTCTGTATCGGGCACATCCATAGAATCTTCTCCCGGGATTCGTTCGAGTCCACGATGTTCTTCTTGGACTTGGAAACCCACAGAAACAGAAATGCTCGCCTTCTCCTTCACTTCAATGAGAGAAATTTGAGCCGCTGCTGAAAGTCTTGCTCTCCATTTCCAATATTCGGTGGTAGAATTTGGGGCAAATTGAATTAGGATGCAGGATTAGGGCTCCAGCGCTTCAATAGCATTTTACCCGATTTAGGGTTTTAGATTTAGGGCAAATGGGGAAGACGACGGCGTTTTCGCTAATTTAAGGGGTCTATTTTGGGCGAACACCCAAACGATGTCGTTTGGGGTTAATTCGAGCTGACTCAGCTCTCCGGCGAGACACATCGGCGAGAGATATTACTATTTTGATGCCACGTATGATTTCCGGTCAGCTTCGCCGGAGATGGCACTCAGGTGTCCCACTTTTCTTAAAATGTGGCACTTAAGTGTACCTTTCATAAGTTATGGCACTTAAGTGTCCCTTTGGGCAAAGTTATGGCACTTAAAGCGTTCTTTTGCCCATATGGATCTCATAATCGTGAGCCACAACATATCAATCTACTTTAACTTTCATCGCTCAATTTATTGTTGTCTATTTTATATCATAAATAACTCTGCTCTAAAATTAATTAGCAAATAGTGTCTTTCGATCAAAAGTTGCAATCACTAAGTTAGTAGCATGTCAATTCATATTAGAGTTACATCTATTTATAATATATCACTATTCATGTGGCTTCCATAGATTAACTCATTGAGGTATTTGTCCATTTTAGCCCATTTCATATGAAGCTTCCGGTTTTGTCCTTGTGGACACCTTTTCAAGAAGGTCACTCATGTTGGTAGTGCTCCCACTTGGGCGTGTTTAACTATGGAGTTTCAAACTAAGTATTGTCATTACCTCAAAAGGTACCTTTGTAAATTAATTTCAGTTTTCACATATATATTTTAGAATATCACTTCCCCTATTTGGTGCATAGTTTAGTTTATTCTTGCTCCTTTCGCTATTTTAGAAGCCTACTAGAAGCCACTTTTTGTCCATGCCCTCCAACTCCAGTGACCACTCCCCACTCTTGTCGAATTGAGTCATTACGAGCCTACCAACTTTCACATAATTCATTCCCGAACCACGTACCTATTAGAGAGGGTCCCATACCAATATCGTATTGTAACATTGCTGGATTAACTCTCTATTGTATTATCGACTTTGACCCATCCATAACTAAGCCTTACAGTTTTGGCTTTTGGCATATAGGTGGATAATGCTTCCACCTGAGTATGCTTAACTTTAGAGTTCTAAATCTAAGGCATTACTATGCGCCTTAATGAATTAATTCCAATTTTTACATATATACTTTAAAATTGTTATCTACTTATTTGGTGTACAATTCGATTCATCTCTACCTCATTCGCCATTTTAGAAACTCTTTGACCATCGCGACCACTCCCCATCATTACAATTCATAAAAGTAATGTCTTTCCATCTAATTGTAAAGGATTAAGTGTGAGAAAATAATTCATCTTTGTTATTTGTTAACAAGAAACAAAGATATCATAAATCCTTAAAAGGAACGTCTTTTCTCGTTATGACTCATCAATACTTAGGCTGCGCACAAAAGGAAAAGGAGAAACGCGGAGACTCACGTGAGGCCTTTCTGGTAGTCACTTGTTTGACCAAAAAAACTTTTTTTGTCATAAACAAAAAAGACTTACTAAACGCCAAAAACTGTTGTTTTTCCTTATCTCTCCTTGTGCCAGGCAGATCACTCGAGAATTGTTGACAAGATCATGCTTCAAGCCAAACATAATCATTAAGATTCAAGCAACATTCACCAACCGACTTGAACATGGCTACTTTGAAACGAAATGTTAAATCTCGTTCTGTCAAAAGAGAAAGCAGCCCTCATGCATTAAACTGGTCACAGCAAAATCTACGACCCTGACTTTTAGCGACATCAGTTTCTGTCGTCCTATAGACTAATACAAGCTTCATAGGCTTCTTCGTCATCATAATCCTTAAGACCACTTTCCATTTCTCACGATATGATCTCCTCTTCTTCGAATGAAAAGCCCTTCAGAATGTGTAATGCTGCTGAATGGAATCGATGTCCAGGCCTTTGAGCTTGACCACGGATTCAACATGGCCCTTCAGAGTGTGTAGCTCGCGAAGCCTGCAACAGCAGATTCACTTTGTCTTACCAACTGATGTAGGACCTAAACGGTGAAAAGGAATTGCTAGCAGCGAATGGTTTAAACTCTGTTTCGAGAAAGTCACCTAAACTCAGTTAAATACAGCATGGTCTTTGAACTTCAATTATTAGGCAAGCAAACAGGCACGGAAGCGAAGAAGATGGAGCTATGTTTTTCAGTAAATAACACCATTTTCTTACGAGCGTTGAAGTATGCGAATCAAGGTGCTCACCTCGCAACCTCAGCTTATCGCTTGACTTGCTCTGCAATCTCTGAAAAGCTCCCTGTAGCTACTCTTGTCAGAGAATAGGTTGCTGTTTTCAGGAGGCTGAAGGCCGTGCAGAGTCCTCTGTGCAGTTGCCCACTGAGCTTCTCGCTCTTTTTTGCCATAGTCTTTTTTAGAAGTGAAGGCAGTCTGCGTGATAAAATTAGCCAAAATTAACGCAATGTGGGGTTTTTAATAATACATAATCCGTGGTGGTGCCTCTTTCTTAGTGGAAATACCTTGTTCTCCAAAGGGAATTCCATTCTCTCCTGCTCAGAATGTAGCGGATCACAAACTTAAGAATATCAAGCGGAACATATGTCACCAAGCTGTAAAGCCAGATGACACCGGCCCACCCCCATCCAGTTCCTTTTATCCTCGCGAAGCCCCTGTTTGCATAAACCGCTAAGTTTCGCAACCTGTCCATGAAAAATTTTGCATCAGGGAAGCATATTGGTGAATGGTGATTAAGATATCGGTTGTCCAAACTTTTCTGAGGACTTTTAACCATTGACCATCAGTTAAAGCTAATGAATCTGTAGTTCTCATTTCAACCGGATTCCAATGAAATTAGTCAGTAGAAAGTACCATAGCAAACTTATGCTCCCAGTAGAAGGTGAACAGACTATGACTTAGAAATTCTTACCGGCTGAGCAGCTACAAATGCGCTGACCAAGAGAAGTCCCTGGCGTTCAACAAAGGACCAGCTGTGCGATCTGGTGACAGATTAGAGGCTAACTATACTTGCAAATTTAGGGCTGATATCATTTCATCAGGCTATTTCTGATTGATTTTTTACACCAAACTTGTCATGTACCATAGAATAGGGTAGCGATATTTTATTACTTCTGGTTCCAATAATTAAACAAAACATATACAAGAGAGACAGAACTAGAAAACCACACAAGAAACGGGCTCTTACTGAGAAGTCCACATCTTTCATGGCCCGAGAGAATACAATTATTAGTGCTAGGTAACCTCCATGAACAATTCCGGTAGCAAAGTTTCTTTCAACTTCCAGCTTTCTTGCTACGGAGATGGCTTCACTCAATCTCTGGAGATTGTCACGATCATTCCCGAGATTGGTACACAAAACAATTTAAACTGGTCTTTCTTAATCTGCTATGTTGAAAACCGGGAGTACAAGAATACACAAACCTATCATCTTATCATTGTTTAATATGGCAATGATCAAAACCATAAAGGGCGCAAAGTCAAACTTCCATATCAAAGCAATCAACATAAAGCCAAACTGCCAAAGACTGGATGCATGAACTTTCATGAGGGAATACTTTATTATCTTGAGTCTACATTAAGGTAGGACACTTACCGCAATACCAATCATAATGAAGATGGCATAAATCTGCAAAATTTTAGTCAACTCATAGTAAGCTGGGAACACAATTAGCACAATATGCAGAGCCTTGGTGCATTATCAATTGGAAACACAATCCAAATCACTAACAGCGTAATCCTTCTTTGAAATATAGCCTAGCTGGTCAGCACAGTGGTTATAATGACACTCAAGCCCGTTTCAGTGAGGACAATGTCCAAGCACTTCTAGCAGCATCAGTGACATCAGCAACTGCAATCCCAATGTTCGCCTTCTTCAAAGCAGGGGCTTCATTCACGCCATCTCCAGTCACACCACATAAGTGCTTATTTCCTGCAGCTTCTTATGGTAGGATTCCACAATTTCATAAGGTGAACCAAGATAGTTACAGGTCTTGATTGATCTGAGTAACCTTTCAATTGTGTATCTGCTTGGGTTCTTACTTGACATGCCCACAACTAAGCCACATGAATAAGATGATTAGAACAGTAAATTGTGTGGAATACAATGGTCGGTCAAGATATTCTCACCTTAGAGGAAATGTATGCTGCGGAATGTCTTCTCGACAGGATGTTCCATCTGCACAGTGATTTTATAGTTAGCTCACACCTCAATCACCTCCACATATGGTTCTCCAATGATAATTTTATTTTTGGCCTTTGGGCTATGTTTGGTTGATCAAGAGGATTAAAATATCATTAAGTATAACAGGAGATAACAATTTGCTAACCAATGGAACAAATCCACATTGTCTAGCATGAAATTGCCATGCTTGGATAATCATGACAAAAAAGAACAAAACTGTCTGAAACAGATAAAACTGACTCAATATTCTTCTACTGGTCCAATTTGACACAGAGAAACCCCACTAAGGAATTAAAAGTTGCCTGGGAATAATATGAAGAGAACTTTGAGTTGCAATTCTTTCAATAACCTATCAATTTTAAGTCTGCTGAAAATAAAAAGACAAGCTGAAGAATGGCATCAAGAGTTTCCATGAGCCCTGCAGATGATGAAAGGAAAAGGCTCGAAGGCTGACGTAGCATTTTTAAATTATTTTTTTGAATTTTTAAATATTTTTTTGAATTATTTTTTTTCTTTCAATATCCTATAAATTTTAAGTCTGCTGAAAGTAAAAAGACCAGCTGAAGAATGGGATCAAGAGTTTCCATGAGGCCTGCAGATGATGAAAGGAAAAAGCTCGAAGGCTGACGTAGCATTTTTAAATTATTTTTTTGAATTTTTAAATATTTTTTCGAATTATTTTTTTTTTTTCTTTCAATATCCTATAAATTTTAAGTCTGCTGAAAGTAAAAAGACCAGCTGAAGAATGGGATCAAGAGTTTCCATGAGGCCTGCAGATGATGAAAGGAAAAAGCTCAAAGGCTGACGTAGCATTTTTAAATTATTTTTTTGAATTTTTAAATATTTTTTCGAATTATTTTTTTTTCTTTCCATTCACTTCTCCTTCCTCCGGCCGACGCCAAGGGCTGGCGAGGTCGGCCTGGCTAGCCAATGGCAAGGCTGGATCCCTATCGTTGGGCAAGGCCCCACTAGATCTATCGAGGTTGGCCTCACCAGATCTGGTGAGGACCGAGCTTGTCGGCATTGGCGAGGTCGACCCTTGCCATGGTTGGGCGGGGCCAAGCCTCGCTAGATCCAAGGTGAGGGTCGACCTCACTGGTGGCCGGCAAGGCTCCTCACTTAGGGACGATGAGGCTCAACCTCGCCATGGCTGGGTGAGGCGGAGCCTTGCCAGATTTGGCGACTGCAGCCTTGCCGACCATTGGCGAGGGTTGACCTCTCTGGTAGACGACAACGCTCTTTGCCCTTACTAGATCTAGTGACAGCGGCCTCGCCTTCGCTAGTGGCTAGCGAGGATGAGCCTTGCCACTAGTCGGCGAGGTCAGCCTCGCTTTCACCGGAGGAAGGAGAAGGTGGAAATTTTTTTTAAAAAAATTAAAGATAAGAAAAAATAAAAATATATATTAAAGATACCTTGTTGACATTGAGCATGATGTGGAAAGAGTTACTAAATTACTAGATGAGGAATCTAGCGATGTTCGTGTAGTTCTATACATGGCATAAGAGGCACCAGGAAGACCACAATTGCAAAGCTCATCTGCACAAGAATGTTTCATCTCTTTGATGGCTGGAGCTTTCCGAAAGCGTTAGAGAATATGAAGAAAGACAAGTAGGTTTAAAAATTTTGCGAGGTCAGTTGTTTTCTGACCTTCAGGGTGAAACACATGGACAAATCAATTCTTTTGAAGTGAGGACCGAGCTTTTCAAAGACCAATTCGACCGCATGAAATTTCTCATTGTTCTTGATGACGTTGGAGCAAGCTTTCGACTTGAGAAAATTCTAATAAATAGTGATTGGTTAGGCTCTGGAAGCAGAATCATATTACCACTAGAAAAGTACAAGCTTTAGCTGAGCTTGAAGGGTCCCGAATTCACAAGGTCGTGGGCATGCAAAAAGGTGATGCCCTTAAACTTTTCCACACCCATGCCCTCAAGGAGAGGCCTGTTCTAAATGACTTCCATACTCTATCCGAAAAAATAGTATCAAGTATTGACTAGCATCCTTCGACAATTGAGGTTGTTTGGTCGTATCTATGTTCTAAAACCAAGGACGAGTGGGGAGCAGATATTAAACAAGTTGCAAAAAGTAAACGAATTGGAAAAAGAACCTCGGTTGCGAGTTCAATAGAAATTGAAGGTAATCATTGATGCATTACTTAGGAAGCAGAGACAAATATTTCTGGACATTGCTTGTTTCTTTACTGGAGAGGACGAAAGTGTCGCATGCTACCTATGGTCTGACTGTGGTTCTGCAAGCGGATCGGTATTAAAGGTGCTCGTGGACTTGTCCATTGTTAAGATTGAGAATGGTAAGCTATGGATGCACGATGAACTTCGAGATCTAGGTAGGGATATTGCCCTACCGAAAAATCTTGAACCTGAAAAGTGCAGTAGATTGTGGAGTCACAAGAGAGCCTTGGATGTGCTCAAGAATGAAAAAGTAAGACACAAATTCATCACTGTTTTTACCTTACAATTGTTGCCTTACAACTCATGTTCCTCTTTTGATAGAGGAAAAATACTTATGGTGTATATGTTCTACAAAAAATAAAAAATTTGAAAAATATTTTCCTAAAAATAATCATTTACATTTTTTGAAATAATTAGTCAATGAAATTTTTTCATTGTTGATAACAATATATATATATATATATATATATATATATATATATATATATATTTTTTTTTTTTTTTTTTTCATAGACAATAAAAATATTTATTGTTCATTCGTTTTTGTGAGAGATGAAAGCAAGCATTTCCAAGAAATTTCTTTCAAAACATTTTTTTTTTGGTGAAATAAATTGATCCTAAATAAAATTATTTCTTTAGTTTGAAATCCCTTGGTAACCCAAATCCTATATTCCACATGCAGGGAACGGAAATACTTAAGAGAGTTGTTCTTGAATTTGGTTGTCGGTCACATCACAGCTTTGGACCAGCACATTTTGCGGGACGTCGAGCATAAGATCCCTTCGATTGGATCAGGCGAACTTCATTGGAAATTTTAAGGGGCATTTGTCAAGTTTAAGATGGCTCCATTGGCAAGGTCATCCTTGGAATCTTCATGCTAAGAATTTGGATTCGGAGAAGTTAGTTATTCTATATCTTTCCTGGAGTATGATCCATGAAAAATGGAACAGCTAGATTCAAATCCAGGTAGAGAAGTATATTATTTTTAATTTCATTTGTCAAATTGTTGCAGAAAAGTTAACTCTTTTCTTATTTTACTTTATGACAAAAAGCCAAGAAATTGAAAGTTTTGAACCTCACCGGTTGTGTTCACTTGATCAAAATTCCGGACTCATCTCATTTCAAATGTTTAAAGAGATTGATTCTTGAAAGATGCATGTGGTTGGATGAAATTGGTCCATCCGTAAAAAGTTTGCGGTGCTTGGACTGAACTTAAGGTTTTGCACTGAACTCAAAAAGTTGCCCCATGAGCTGGGTTCCCTCACATCCTTGGAAAATATTCTTATAGATGAAACTGCCGTTCAAGAGATTGCTGCCTCCATTAGTGATTTGCAAAAGCTTAAAAGATTCAGTGCCTACAACTGTCTTTCATTGACCCAGCTGCTCGAATCAATTAGCTATGTAGAATCTCTAGAAGTTCTCGCACTGAATGGTACATAAATAACTAAACTCCCTCTGTCTGAAGAGTTAGGAGTGCTGCAATACTTGTCAATAAGTAATTATAGGTCGATATTGAGCTTGCCAACGTCCATGGGGACTTTGGCTTCATTGAGTGAACTAGACTTATCAAGCACTTGGATTAATGAATTACCCGATACTGTCAATGAGTCAAGTCTTTTGAGAGTGCTCAAAATTGATTCTACTTTTGTAAGAAAGCTGCCTCCCGCTATATGGAAATTAAAGAGGCTTGAAGAGCTTCACGCTTCAGGATGTCGGAGTTTGAAGGGGAAAATTTCTAGACAAATTAAGATACTTTCCGCATTAAGGGTCTTAAAACTTGGATACTCTCGGATTTGTGGTCTACCAGATAGCATTTCTAGACTTCCCAATCTTCAAATACTTGATCTGCTTCATTGTAACCAGCTCCGTGAAGTGTCTGAACTTCTGTCCAGTTTAATAACCCTATCTATCAGTTCTAAATTGATGGACGGGATCCCAGACATCAGTAGTCTAATTAAGTTAGGAGAGTTATTCTTGGATGAAGGATCTCAAGAACGATGTAACCAGTTCAAGATAAAATTGAGAAGAAAGAATGCACAGCTTAGGAGTTTATCAGAGCTGAAGATATTGTAGTTATCTGTGTTAAAGATCCAACTACTACCTGTTGGGTTGCATTACCTTTATAAGCTCAAGAAGCTCTCCCTTTGCTGCATTCACTTAAAAAAGCTACCACGGCTTCCTCCAAGTTTATTCACTCTATCACTTTGCCATTACAAATCGCAGACGATGCAGATCTTTCGTATTTGGTGCTCCTGTTAGAATTCGAGCTTTTCGACTGTGCAAAAATAGAAGTTCCAAGCCTTGGGAAGTTCGAATCCTTACGAGTTTTCAGAGTATCTCACTGCCACCTGCAGCAAGTGGATGAGTTGGAGAATTTGATTGTTTAGCATCATTAAATGTTTTATATTGTCAAAGTCTTGAGAGACTTCCCGATCATTTAAAACTGACGATGCTAAAAGACATTAAAATCGAGGGCTATCTGATGATTCTCGATCTATTAAAACTGATGAGCTGGAGAATTTGATTTTTGGACACGTTGCACAATAAGAGAGATTTGCCTACCATCACTACCTTGATTTTAATGTCTTTCAGCATCGTTAGTTTTAATAGATCGGGAAGTCTCTCAAGACTTTGACAGTATGAAACATTTAATGATGCT
Source organism: Eucalyptus paniculata subsp. matutina (assembly GCA_017140255.1). NCBI lineage: Eukaryota > Viridiplantae > Streptophyta > Magnoliopsida > Myrtales > Myrtaceae > Eucalyptus > Eucalyptus paniculata. The sequence goes on from CM029437.1 coordinate 39,418,894, forward strand.
AAAAAGATCAAATTCTCCAGCTCATCCACCTGCTGCAGGTCGCAGTGAGATACTCTAAAAACTCGCAAGGATTTGAACTTCCCGAGGCCTAAAACTTCTGTTACTACACAGTTGAAAAGCTCGAATTCTGATAGGAACACCAAATAAGAAAGATCTGGCATTATCTGCGATTTGTAATGGCAAAGTGATAGAGTGAATAAATATAGAGGAAGCCGTGGTAGCTTTTTTAAGTGAATGCAGCAAAGGGAGAGCTTCCTGAGCTTATAAAAATAATGCAAACCAACAAGTATTGGTAGTAGTTGGATCTTTAACGCAGATAGCTACAATATCTTCAGCTCTAACAAACTCCCAAGCTAGAAAGTGCATTCTTTCTCCTCAATTTTATCATGAACTGGTAACACTAGTTCTTGGGATCCTTCACCCAAGAATAACTCCCCCAACTTAACCAGACTACTGATGTCTGGGATCCTGTCCATCAATTTAGAATTGACAGATAGGCTTATTAAACTGGAAGAAAGTTCAAACACTTCACGGAGCTAGTCACAATGAAGCAAATCAAGTGTTTGGAGATTGGGAAGTCTAGAAATGCTATCTAATAGACCACAAATCCAAGAGAATCCAAGTTTCAAGGCTCTTAATGCGGAGAGCATCTTAATTTGTCTAGGAATTTTCTCCTCCAAACTCCAACATCCTGAAGCGTGAAGCTCTTCAAGTCTCTTCAATTTCCATATAGCGGAAGGTAACTTTCTTACAAAAGTAGAATCAATTTTGAGCACTCTTAAAAGACTTGACTTATTGACAGTATCAGATAATTCATTAATTCCAGTGCTTGATAGGTCTAGTTCACTCAACGAAACTAAAGTCCCCATGGACGTTGGCAAGCTCAATATCGACCTACACTTACTTATTGACAAGTATTGCAGCACTTTTAACTCTTAAGACAAGGGAAGCTTAGTTATTTCTGTATCAATGCGAGGACTTCTAGAGATTCTACATGACTAATTGATTTGGGCAGCTGGGTTAATGAAAGACAGTTGTAGACATTGAATCTTTTAAACTTTTGCAAATCATCGATGGAGACAGGAATCTCTTGAATGACGGTTTCATCTATAAGAAAAAGGTCGAACTTTTTAATGCTGAGTTTTTGAGTTTTCGGAAATCTTTTTGAATTTTTGTTATTTTTCGAAATTTTTTATTTTTCTTTTTTTTGGAAATTTTTTGAATTTTTAATATATTGGTAATATTTAATATTATTATAACTCAAGAAAATGGGTTTGGACTAGGTAAACCCAATCCGGCTGGCTGACCCAGCCTGAACGAGGATCCGACCCAATCGGATAAAAAGACATTTTTTCATATTATTTTTAAAAAAAATTTAAAATTTAATATCTTTTTTTTTAAAAAATTTTGTCTTCTTCCTCCTTCTTTTTTTTTTTTTTTGGTCTGAATCTTCTTCCTCCTTCCCGAAGCAACTTTTGCTTGCTTTTTCTTCTTTACTTTTTTTTTCAAAAAAATTTTTGGCTGCACTCTTTTTCTTGCTTTTTCTTTTGTTTTTGTTTTTACTCTTCTTTGGTCTTCTTCTTCGTGCGATCTCCTTCACCGAGCTCCAGCCTTACGAAGATCCCATTTTTTAAGACAAACCTCGACCAAAGCTCAAGCCACCGCCGAGCCACTACCCTTCGTACACCCCGACCACCACTCGTCGACCGACCTCCCCGTCGATTTTCTTTTGTCATCGGACGGCCATTGTCGGCCACAAAGCATGAAACACAACACAATGTAAACGATGACGGGGGCGGTGGCAGCGAAACGACCGAACGACCAACGCCGGGGTAATGCTAATCACAAAAACGACATCTCGACAGAACAAATCAACCTGTGGACATTCAGTTTTGGCCAAAAAGGGCAAAAGCAAAACTAGATCTCGGTGAGGCATTTCATCGAGCGACCTCGCGCCAAGGGTTTCCGACTCAACCAGGACTGGAAACGAGGCCAGGATTCTCAGCTAACATCCAACAACACCCAGTGACTTAGCTAAAGACCTACGGGGGCCGGAGTTCGTGTGATCCGAATGGCCACGAACCCCAGCCCGGCGTACCCAAGAGGGGCAGCAAACAAAGGCAAAGACGGAAGCTTACTAGTTCGGGCTTGAGAACTTCTACCAGGAGGGGTCGTTGGGCGGAGCTCGCGTGTGGCCAAGTGGTCAGCCGAGGCTCCCTCTCGTTCTTCGTTCACTGTCGGCTTTCACTGTCTCGACTCCTCTCCTCTCTCGCGGCTCTGGTTGTCTTCGGCTGGTTCGGCGTCGGGAGCAGTGGCGGCGAGTGCTGTAGGTCGGCGCTTGGAGGGCAGCGTCGACGACACCTCTTCCCCTTTCTCGGTTCTATTCCTCCGCTTTTTCTTTGTGCTTGGTCTCCCTTTTTGTTCCCCGCTTTTCCGGTCTGCTCGTGTTATGCTTCTGTTTTCCCTTTTGCAGGTCGTCGTCCTGCCGTGCCAGCTCTCTTTCCTTTCCATCTTCAGCTCAAATTGTCCTCGGTCAGTCCAGCCTCCCTGCCCCTATATATGCCTGCACCCGGTTTTCTCCTCAGGACGGAGTTCGGTCTGTTTTCAGCTACAACGGCTACAGGTTTTCTTGGGCTCCGTCAACTGCAGGCGCTGCCCCGCCGCAGCCAAGCTTTCATTGCTTCCCTTCTTCTGCTCTGTCTTCTGCCGCTCCCTCTGTTCTGTTTCTTTCTTTTTTGGCAGGTCTTCGAAGACCGACACAGAGGGAGGAAGACCCTCGCTCTCGGGCTGAAAGGGAAAAAGGGACTGGGCCGGGCCGGGCCCAGCGCGGGGGAAGAGAAAAAGAAAAGGAGCGGGTCGGCCCAGGTCAGATCCAGCCCGACCCGACGTTTTCTTTTCGAATCTTTTCTTTTAAATAATTTTAATTTTTTTTTATAAATTTTAGAACTAGTGACGCAAATGCTCCTAATGTCTATATGTGAATTTTAATAAAATTTTTTTGTTAAGGGGCTGGAAATTAATCCTTAATTTTCTAATGCAATTAATAAACACTTAAGTAAATTGCCAAAATTTAGATGTTAACATGTACTTTGGGCATTCTTACTAGGTCTTAGTGTGTTAGAGAAACTCCTTAATTTCCAAAAGGATATGGCTTATGTATCCAATGCCTTTGAGTGGCCAGGATACTATTTGGTTCCAGATACATTCTTGATTGAAGTCATGATGTCTTCTCTATATTATGATATAGGGATATGGTAAAAGGACTCAGCCAATTGCATAGCTTGGGAATAATCCATCGGGACTTCAAGCCTACAAACGTCTTGATTACTAAGAATCCATTTCGTGCTAAGCTATCTGATATGGGCATGAGCAGATGCCTTCTTGATGATAGATCTTCCTTGGGATATCATGCCACTAATAAGTGCTCACGATAGCTTTATTCAGACCCTTGATCTTCTTTTCTTCAATATTGATCCGTGCATAATCTGAATCTATACAGTGGTAAATCATCTTTGGATTCCTGGCTAAAAATATTAGACCTATAATTTTACTTTGTTAGAACAATTTCTTCTTTTAAAGAAGACTGTTATGTTGGAAGTTAGGTTGCTTTGTATTGCTTCTTATGTCGTGGTAAAGTTTGTGGAGATTTAATAGTCTTTGCCATGATCTCCCTTCATTGATTGGTGAATCTATTATATCCATCTATATTTTCTCCAAGTGATGAGGGCTCTTTTATTGATCTTCGTTGTCTGTCTTGCAGGTTGTGGAATCAAATGATATCAAGCACCTGAAGTGTCTCGTGATTGTGGGCGCCAAACGTAGGCAATAGATTTGTTTAGTTTAGCGCGTGTCTTGTTCTTTTGCGTCACTTGTGGAAAACATCTATTTGGTGACAACATTGCTTTCAACAATCCAAACCTATCCTTGGTGAAAGATATGCTAGAAGCTCATGATTTGATTTCACGTTTACTAAGCCAAGATCCCGAATCGAGGTGAGTGTATATTGTCATCGTTATTTTGCATCACTACCTTTTCCATTCTGCCATTTTATAGATTTTACAACCATTGTTAGTTGACCGATTTCCACTTTCCTGCATCACTTAATCTCATGAGCATTAAAGGCGCCCTGAAACTCATCGACCATGGCTTAAATATCTTTCCTGCTGTGGGGTTCTACTTGATGAGCAAAAAATGTGTAGATCCCACTTATTTCTTTTGGAAATTGACAATAGAAGCCAAAGAAAAGGTTGACCATGTGATAACCTAAATGCCTTTGACAATTGTGATATTCCAACGTTAGATGATCATTGTCGGAAGCCTAGTTATTAGGGGTATAAATTTGCTACCCACCCACGAACAAATAAATTCCAATCATTCCTAGTGCAATATTAGATTTGCTATACGTGCACTGAAGAGGATTTCGTATGAAGATTCCGGGGGTTTTAGCATATGGCGCTCACTATGAAATAAGAATCCTAGGGGCAGGATGATTAGATTTCTAATTTAAAATACTTAGAGTAAATAATTCCTAGCTTCTTGTTGTAGTCAAATAACAACTGCCTTCATCTTGGATTTGTGAATTGTGAATTTCATGGAAGTTTTCAAACATTTTGGTTACTCTTTCATTGAGCTAATGCAATTTTAATTATTTTAAAGATTGCATGAATGCCAAACTTGCGACGCTTTTAAAGTCAAGAAGTCGGTCTATTTCAGTATTGTTTTTTTTTTTTAGTAACCCAGGGAACCCCGTTCGCCGCTTCGCGGTGGAATAAACCCTGGGGACAGGTAGAGTCACCATCACCCTTGCCTGCCGGGTAAGTCGCTTGACGATGCCGAGAATCGAACGCTGGACCTCTTGTGAAAGGAACCAGTGCCCAACCAACAACGCTGCCACCATGGGTGGTGTCTATTTCAATATTGTTCGTGTAATTGATTCCTTTGAAATGTTGGGTCAATGATAAATTACTTTTTATGACTAGCAGGTTAAAGGCATCAGAGGTGCTTCACCATCCATTTTTTTGGAGTTCCTATATGAGACTGAAATTTCTTCATGACGTCAACATCAAAGTAAAAGCGGAAGCTAAGAAAGCCAAATCAGTTCCTCTCAAAGCATCAGGGTCGTCACTCATAAAGTGGAATCGAAAGCTGAAGCTGGGAAAGACAATTCAGATCTTCCCAAAAAATTGGAGAACATTGCGCAATTGGTTTTTGATGAGGATTGGATTAAGAAAATAGATGAAGATTTTTTGAACGACCTACGTCTACACATACGTAAGCTTTATGATGGAAGCAGTGTCAGAGACTTATTGAGAGTCGTGCGAAGTAAGTTCAATCACCTCATGGGTGCTTCAAAACATGTTGAGGTACTCTCTCGCTCTCTCTCTCGAATAGTGGTGATATTTACAGCCACATGCGTACAAGGCTCATATCTTTTATTGCTTTGATGATTCTGACAGGCGATCCTTGGATCAGATTCTAGTGATTTGGATGCTTATTTCACCAAACGATTCCCCAGACTCTTGATTGAGTCATACAAAGCGATGTCCCAAAGCCCCGAAGGGAAGAAATTGCTTGCGGAAGTGCTTTCTTTGCTTCCTAAGTAACGTGCTTTTGACCCTTTGGCCACTTCCCGCGGTGATTCCTTCTTCGAGCCAACAGGGCTGGCCATGAATATTACTGGACATTCCACTTGTCTTTTCTGTTGTGTCTGCTGTCTTGGTTACGTGGATGAAGCTAGAGTGGCGTCAGACTCTATTCATATTGTCCCTAATATCAAATCTTAAATAATTTTATAGTAAAGTATTGCCGCATACTTGAAATGTTTGACGCATTGTTCTTGATATTGCATAAACAAATATTGTATTTCAATTTCATGCAATTTTTTTCAATAACGCAATTTTTAAATTTAAATTTTGTACTTTTTTTTCCAAAAGTTTTATTTTTAGAGTTAAAAAAAAAAAAAACAAAAGGCCCAGGCCCACGCTTGGGCCAATGCAGCCCAGGGGTCAGCCCTGGTAGACACTTTTCATCAACAAAAGGTATCGTTACCTCCTTAATAGTTTAGCAACTTATTCGCCTTGCTAGTATTTTTTTCCATATGCAACCTAAATGTCTAAAGAAAAATATTTAGGTCAAGTAAATCTCAATGGAGTGGGTAACATTCTCAGTTATGAAAGAAATGTCACTCAACTCGCAAGTTTTTACCTATGAAATAAGCATCACCCTATTATTTTGAAGTATTTACACACACTCTCATTGGAGGGAATTAAAAGTTGAATATGTAATTAAAATATTAAAAAAATAAAATTTATGTATTTCAAAACCTCAAAAAGAAATCAATGGCAATAAAATGCATTAACAATTGTAAACCTCACAAAAAGTGGACGAAAAATCTTATCTATCGTCTACATACTCCATGCTTTCTCTAGACAAATTTATGTACACTTAGTTTGTCCAATCATGTAGCTCTAGTTTCACAAATTTTTAGATCAAGTCTATATGACACAAAATAAAACTAAATTTGGGAGATGTGGCATCAAATGACCCCAAAGTATGATGTGAAAAAATATATAGATGCACACATGGATGCATGTGTGTGGAAAAATAGCCAATATAGATAGTATTGAAGTATGACTCATTACCCATTTTCGACGCTCATGTGGATGACTACATTGGAAAATTTTTAATCACATCGTACTCACTACGATATCACTTGATGGTCATGTTAGCTAGATTCGGCTAAATTTGATGTCAAAAGGATTTGATTAAAAAAATTGTGAAAAAAGTAAGATGACCTCATTAGACAAATTAAAAATATAAGGACTTGATTAGAAAACAAAGTAAAAATAAAAGTAAAAGTATAGAGACGATAAGTAGATTTTTTCGTAATATAATTGGCTCTTGCGTCTGTCTCTCTCTCTCACAGATTGCTTCATATATATATATATATATATATATACTTTTTTTTAAATTAAAAATATAAGAACTTGATTAGAAAACAAAGTAAAAGTAAAAGTAAAAGTATAGAGACGAAAAGTAATTTTTTTAAAAAAAAAATAATTGGCTCTCTCTCTCTCTCTCTCTCTCTCTCTCTCTCTCTCTCTCAGATTGCTTCAGATGTTGCCAGTATATTATTTTATCTATTTTATTCTAACCACATATAATGGGTGAGAATATCTTGAGTCCAGGAAAAGGGTTAAAGACATAAATAATATTATCATCAAACAATTCACAATTTTGATACTATGGCTCCAACATTATTTGCAACCAACCCATCCAAAACAATCGTCAATGATTAAGTCACTTTTGAAATTATCAAGTGTGAGAAGCTCTAATATAGTTAAAAACAAAAAATTCTAATATATGATGACAGTCACTAACACCTTATCATTCTCAACAATTTAAAAAGCTTTCTTACATTTTATTTTTGACCCTAGTCATCACGTAATAGTGATTATAGAGCATGGTAAATTTATTTTCCAATAATTTCTGTTCATATTTACCAAGCAAAGCTTAGCGAGCTTCCAAGACTGGACTCAATTTTCTAAAACCAGCGTCAAACATAAAAGTTGAAGTTCCTCAGTACAAATTTTCACGAGGCCGTGCTGTTCAACTACCCTGATTCACCATGTTTCAGTTAACAATTGGTTTCAATTTTCTGCACACAGGCTATATAGACGTTGCACATTGTAAGATCTACGTCATTGATTAAATTCTGACATATATCCTTATTACGGTGAGAGTTGTGTCATCGATTAAATTTCATATAATTTGTTTGCACACCTTGTGACGTTATTGAGTTCATAATTTTCAAGCCCTGTCGTCGATTTAATTCCAACTTGATTTGAGATTGTACAATATTTTGGATCGAAGAAGTTGATTTTTGTTTGTTTGTAATATTTTCTATCCAAAATTAGCACAGAACCTTAATTTCCTCAAATTATAATTGAAGAACAACCTTTTATGAAAGATATTTCATTTTGGAAAATTCCGACGAAACATCTTTTCGGCATACACGATAGAATCAGTGTTGATGATATGAGGAAATAAACCAACACGTCGTACAGGGAGTCAACTCGATACCGTTGATACTGGTGGGAATAATTCACCACCCCAGCCCGCTGACGAAAGGGTTGGACGCGCTGAGTTGTCGACGGCATCTCCAGCTTGATGCCTCGGACTTTTCTAGCGCCTATTCCATACAGGCCGAATGTTGTCACCGACAATCTAGGGAGACCACCTACCCCACCTAGGGGCAGGAATACAACAGCCACTTCAATCACAAGTGCCACAACAACAACTCCCGCCACAACCCTATCTTGGACCATAACCCGTTGTAGCACCTGCTGTGATAATACCTGGGCAAAATCAACAAAATGCCCAGTGGATGTATGACTAGGCGATACGGCAATATGGGCATGAAGACACATGATATGTTAGACCTGTTTAGAGAAAACCTTTTCTACATTGGATCGACATAATACCTTATCCAAGAAGCTTCAAAATAACATGGTTCACCCCTTTTTCCTAGCAAGGTTGACCAGTTGACATTGGAACATATCGGTCGATGTACTGTGCAATGTGATGATGCAGCATATGCTGATTACTGGAAGTTGAGGTCGTTCCCTCTGTCATTATCCAAGACTGCATTTACTTGATATGTGGCATTGCCACCAATTTCCGTCTATTCATGGGAATAAATGGAAAGATTATTTCATGAACAATTCCAGAGACAGTAAAATGATGAGTTGATAGATGAGTTCATATTTTGGTCCAAAAAGGCAAGGAATCGATGCCTTTGCCTTTGCTGGAAAAATCCCTTGTGGATGTAACTCTTGCAGGTTTAAAGTTTTCTATGAGAGAAAAGATGGCAGGACGATAAATGAATGATCTTTTCTAGTTGGCAACAATGGCAACCAAGCATGAAAACATTTTGAAAGAGAAAGAAAGCATGGAAAACATGACGTAACCCTTGTGGAGTGATACGAGAACGATAGAGACCAGGGTGAATATGTTGAGGTAGCTGGGGCCAAAATGATGACTGATGAGCTTATGCCCATCACACGTTAAGGCCATTGAAAGCTAAAGAGAAGTTGAAAGAGAACATTACGCCTAGAGCGAAATTCTAACTATTGGTTGTAAATTATGTTGCTTTGACATTAAAATTTCAAAATCCCTTTAGGAAATACATGGTTGGATATGTAATTATACATGCAATTATGCATGACCAAGTCCAATAATCTCTTTTGCGATGCTAAGGTTAAACTTTGTAGTTAAATACTACTCAGAATTAAAAGAATGAAAAATGTTTTCTTAAAACATATAATTTCGGACATGTATTATATATGGTCGTGATTAATATGCAATTTTATCGACAACCACTATCCTGCTAATAAATTTATATTTTCTCAATAGCTTGCACATATGTTAATACAACACCATGCTAATATAAGCATATGTTATATGGGGCTGTGTTTATAACTGTAAAAGTTTTTCTAGTGTGAGTTGCATTAATTGATAGTATAATTTATCTTTTTATAAGATTAATCTAATAATATGAGATATAAGGATTCTTAATTGGTCTAATGGGAGTGGCTAATGTGGGCAAAGTAAAACCCAGCCTGTAATGAGAGGGCATGTGATTTAAAACTCTATAAGGAGTGTTTATTAAAAGCTGAGAATGTGGAACAGTTTCATTAAGCCAGTGATACGAAGGTAATAGAGGAAAAACGCTTAAGCTTTAGATCGTCAATTTTGCATTAAGAACAATAGATTCCAAATCGGGTGCATAAATTTCTTTTACTTGATTGTATGTATTCTTGATTCTAGCTATGGGGATCTTTGGTACCATTTTCATGGCTTACATTCTTGTCCTTTTAACATTTTGAGTAATTATAATTCTTTAAAGATTCTTCTATAAACTTATTACACTTATTGGTAATTTTCTTGCTAATTATAATGGTACCAAATATTTCTCTATAAACTTTATTATATTTCTTAAAGATTGCTCTAATTGTGATATCGTTTTTTCGGAACTTAGAAATTGTTTTACTTTCTATTTTGAAATGAATATGTCACACCCCGATCCTTGGGAACGCACACATCCTTCTCAATTAGTCGATTTTATAATGCGATATCCCGGACTATGTATCGCCGACTCTTTCATTTTATAAGCACATGCTGAGTAATTATAAATCCCCAAACAATAAATTGATGGGATAGAAAAGTAAGGCCATATTTTTCATATTAAAACTTATAACCAAACTTTTATACAAAACACAAACCAGAGTACTTCACAACTATTCACAACTTTTTACCAAACTCTTTTCACATCAAAATGGAGTTCACAAAAGAAGATGGAATCTCAATCTATCCAGGTCGTACTCAAGATCTCTCTAAGTATTATCTTCTTCTTCCAAAAACCCTTCTTCTTAGGTTTCACCTTAGATTCCTCCTCCTCAGCTCCTCATTGGGGTCCTGAAATGTTGTCTCACAACCGGGATGAGACTATGTCTCAGTAAGTTCTACCCCACTAAAACTCAATTAGGGAACTAATAAACTACTCGGTTGTCTAAGCACAGGACGAGTCAAAGAACTTACCTTGGCCTCAGTTTCAACCTGCAATTCAAGGTTATATACAAACGCTTCATAAATTATAACGAATAGTCAATCAAATCACGACAATCTAATCAAATCATTAATCAATCGAACTAGTTGATTACATGTTAGACGGACCATTCTAGGTCACTAATTCCACACCATATAACCTCCCATCGGGCACTTGGTCACAGAGCCACATCAATGCTCTCGGGCATCAAGTTCGCCAAGGTGACGTATCCACTAGACAATTGCGTGCATTCTTTAAGGCGCTGTTTTCACCAGTGATATCCTAAATCACCGAACCACACATGCCTACAACGATTTGTTCAATAGACAATTGCGTGCATTCTTTAAGGCACCGTTTTCGCCAATAATGTCCTTAATCACCGAACCACACATGCCTATAATCATGTATTCAATAGACAGCTATGTACGTTCTTTAATGCGCCGTTTTCGCCAGTGATATCTCAAATCACCGAACCACGTATGTCCATGATGAGATATGTAATAGACTGGTATGTGCATTCTTTAAGGCGCCGTTTTCGCCAGTGACATCCTTAGTCACCGAACCACGTAGGCCCATACACCGTACCTGATCGATCCAAGCCCAAAGTACTTCTGATTCACTCTCACCATTCTACTCACTTTACAACTCAACAAAGCATTATAAATGCTGAATAAACATACTTGGCCATTTACCAATCAATAATTCGATCTCAATCAATTTCAATCAATTTAGGGTAAATCCTTAAAATATCACAATTTAATTAATTCCATGCAACGTAGAGCTCAAATAAATAAACGGACTACGCCACGACAATTAGCATGAGATTTTAGTAGTCGGCCATCTCAACCTTAATTTCCGAAAAATAATAAATAAATAAATAATTAATTTCAAAAATTAAATAATTAATATTAAAAATTCAATTTAGCTCAAAATAAAGCCCAATTAAATAAACAAACTTCACCACGGTCATCAGCATAATATTCCGGTAACTAGCTATCCCAGTTGAATTTTCGGAAAATAAATAAATAATTAATTTAATTCCGAAAAATAATATTTAAATACCAAAAATTCCACTTAGGCCCAAATTGTCAAATTGAAGCCCGGTAAAGGGTTGGACAAATCCTGAGCTACCCTCAATAAATAGTAGACTATGTCTACTTGCTAAATAAACATTCAATTTGTCTAATTTGCATCACAATTAACTAATAAACACTAATCTAACCACCTAAACCTAATTAAATAAAACTAAACAACCATTAAGTATAATTAGCCCACTAAGCAAAGATTAGTGAGATTACTCACTGGAATCGCACGCAAGTGGACCAATCCGATGGGGATGATGCGAGGAACGATAAACCCCAAAGCGGGTCTCGGGTTCAGGGCTTGGAAACGGCCCAAAAGCGGGCCCAAATGGGCTGGAAACCCACTCGTGGGTTCATTGGTTTTGGCTGGTCAGAGCTAGTCCAGTGGCCAAAACGACGAGGTGAGGTCGGCGGAGGGCGAGGGGGATGCCGGGGAGGCTGCGCGGTGGCCGGATGGAGGTAGGCGATGGCCAGAGGTAGTCGGACAGGGGCAGAACGGGGGCTGGCAGAGGTGGAACAGGGCTGGGCGGCACACAGCAGGGACGGCGAGGCGCGAAGGGGGCGGTGGCCGAGCGCGCAGCGTGCACAGGCGTGCGGTCCAGCTCTGGTGCGGTGGTGACGGCTTCAACGAGCTACTGTCTTTGCTTTAGCTTCTATTTTTGCTTCTGATCGTTTGAACAAAAGGAGGGAGAGAGAGAGAGAGAGAGAGAGAGAGAGAGAGAGAGAGAGAGAGAGAGAGAGGGTTTGAAAAGTCAAAGAAAAAAAAGAATTGTGACACGCTCGAATATTCGATTCCGGAAACCAAATTAAATTCCATGGTTAGAATCGATCAGACGCAATTTTAGCCAAATCCAACTAATTAGATAGTTTTTAGGGATTTTACTGTGGATACATCCCTTAACGACTTCACCCAATAGGTTAGTTAACTCGTGAGTGATCAGCTCAGAGAAAAAGGACCATAGGTACGTCGACGAAATGCCCATTTCACTTTATCGAAACGGGGTCGAATTTCAGAATGTCACAGAATATTTCTTGTCTTTTCTCATACTTTTTCACCATCATATGTTTGAAAGAATTTAAAAGAGCTTATTTAAATGTGCATAATATCTACTACCTATAAAAATATAATGTGTTTTCAACATATTTTAATCTATTCTTACTATCATATAGATCTCATAGTCATGAGCCACAACATTTCAAGCCACTTTAAGTTTTATCGCCCAATTTATTTGTCTATTTTATATCATAAAAAATTGTACTCTAAAATTAATTAGTAAATAGTCTTTCGGTCAAAAGTTGCAATCATTAAGTTAGTAGCATGTTAATTCATATTAGAGTTACATCTATTTATAATACATCACTATTCATGTGGCTTTCATAGATTAACTCATTTGTTCATTTTAGCCCATTCCACACCAAGCTTCACGATTTTGTCCTTTGATGTACAGGCAAACACCTTTTTAAGAGATCACTCATGTTGGTAGTGCTTCCATTTGGGCACGCTTAACTATGGAGTTTGAAAACTAAGCATTGTCATTAACTCAAAAGATGCCTCCATGAATTAATTTTAGTTTTCACATATATTTTCTAGAATATCTCTTCCCCTATTTGATGCATAGTTCAGTTTATTCTTGCTCCCTTCACTATTTATAAACCTACTGGAAGCTGCTCCTTGTCCACACCCTTTGGCTCCAGCAACCACTCCTTGCTTTCGTCGAATCGGGTTGTTATAGGCCTACCAACTTTCATGTAATTCGTCCCTGAACCACGTACCTACTAAAGGGGGTCCCACTGCAATACCGTATTGAAAAATTGCTGAATTAACTCACCGATGTATTATTCACTTTGACTTGTCCCATAACTAGGCCTTATAGTTTAGCCTTTTGGCGTATAGGTGGATAATGCTCTCACCTAAGTATGCTTAACTTTAGAGTTCTAAAACTAAAACCTTACTATGTGCCTTTGTGAATTATATATATATTCTAAAATCGTTCTCTACTTATTTGATGCACAGCTTGATTCATTTCTACTTTATTCACCATCTTAAAAACTCTTTAAACTTCACAACCACTCCCCATCGTTACAATTCATGCAAATAATGCATCTTTCCATCTACTTTTAGAGGATTAAGTGTGAGAATTATTTTTTGTTATTTGTTAACTAGAAAAAAAAAGCATAAATCCTTAAAAGGCACGTCTTTTCTTGTTATAACTCATCAATACTTCGACTGCACATAAAAGGAAAAAGACAAACGTAATCACTTATTTGACCAAAAAGACTTCTTTTTTTGTCATAAACAAAAAAGGACTTACTAAACGCCAAAAACTTTTGTTTTTCCTTCTCTCTCTTTACCAGGAGAAAATATTCAGTGGTATGTGCGCGCCACGTCATCTGTTGATGTGGTGCGCACTTACCACTCAGAGATCGACACGCGTCATGTGGGACCCGCTGGAAAAGGAGGGGAGGGCTCGGCTTGGCTCGGCTCGTTGCGGAGGAAAAGATAGGTCCCGCCCAAAAGATTTCTCTCCCCTGGATTGAATTTTCTGCAATTTTTTCTCTCTCTCACTTTCTCTCCTCCTCCTCCTCCCTCTCGCGACGTCCGCTCTGCTCTCTCTCTCTCCCCCTCCGCGAAGTCGTCCGACGCCGACGCCGACGCAGCCTCCGCCTCCTCCCCTGAACCCAACTTTGACGCCGACGCCCCTCCACCTCCCTCTCGCGACCTCTAGTCCGCTCTCTCTCTCTTTCGTCCTCGAAGTCGCGCCTCTCTTCCAGCAAACCCCGACGCCGACGCCCCTCCGCCGGTTGCCTCCGTCGGCGTCGGAGTCCGTCGCCCCCGTCTCCTCCGCCTCTGCCTACGCGCCCGACGCCAACGCGTTGAACCACGACGGCGAAAATGGAGGAGAGTGAAACGACGAAGCAGAAGACGGAGACGAAGAAGCAGAAGCGTGCACGCTCGGGGTTCTGGACATGGGTCGTCGCGTCGGTCGCGTTCCGGCTTGCCCTCATCTACCTCCCCAGGAACCTCCGCCGTAAACCCCCCACACAGAGCGATAATGGCGATAAAGGATCTGGACGCCCTGTTCTCTTCCCTGCATCCCGAGTACTACGACATCCTCATGAAGTGAGTGTTGCGCTGTCTTTTCCCTGTTTTCCGTACCCGTCCATTGTCGATGCTTGTTCGGATTTATTGCTTCGGGTTTGCTTAGTAATCCTTACCGTGGAATTGAAATGTTTGGAGTGATGGTAGCAATTTAAGGCACAGGGGATGGTTTTCTTGTTTCCATTAAGTTTGTAGCGCTTGAAGGCACAAGTGATATCAATGCCGAAATGCCAGTGTGTGTGTGGGGGGTTTGTGAAGGGCTTAATCTTTTCACTCAACTGTCTTGTTCTTTCAATGGGACATTTTGAGTACTCCTGTAGTCCCTTGATACAGATTAACATAAGGATCATGGGCTCATTGGGTAGTGACGATTATGCCTAATGATTATCGGTTGTGAAGGGCTTAATTATTGAGCTGTTTGTTGTGGCTGCAGCTTTTGGTAGAGATATTTAATAAATATCAAGAATTCATGGGTGATGTAATGACTAGAAACAGCAAACTGTCTCTTCAGTTCATTGGTTTATCTGTGTCATCAGGGTTGGCATGTTAGGATCTCTGAAGACTTAATGTTTTTTTTTTCCCCAACGACTTAGTTTGATATTCATTTTCTTATTTCTGGTGTTCAAACCTACAAATAATTGGGTGAGAATAACTCAAACTAATGAAGTGATCTTGGAAGAATTACCATTTATGAAATTTGACCATAACTTTGTTAAGGAATAGCCTACTACTTTGGTTTAGGTTATCAGTTTCTCAATTTTGCTTATGAAGAATAGGTTGCGCCAGTAACTACTATTAATTGTATGCTTTGGCTGATCATAGTCTATCTATTTAAGGCCTTGCTAAAATGTTTGTGTTGTTGTATTGTGAATTCACTCAATTATGCTACTTGTGATTGCTCTACTTTTTTGTTGACACCCCATTTTTTGAAGGAACAAACCTTGTTAAACTATGCAAGGCAGTCAAGTTAGAGTGTATAGGGATTCCTATTCCCAAAGAAAAGCCCTTTTAGAGGCTATGCTCAGACTAAGCTGGACTTTCTTTATTGCTACAATGTGATTTGTATTAGGCATTCTAGTTGCCTCTTCCCAAGGATCGGTACCAATGCTTTGTTTGGGAAGGAGGGGATGGGAAGGAAAATTGGGGTAAAGTTTGAAACTTTGGCGCAGAGAGGACAGAAATTTAAATTTTCTTTCCATTTTCATCCCATCCTTGCCTTCTAAACGAAGTATAAGAATGATAGACTGGAGAGGATAAAGCAGGGTAGGTAAGGTTGTCAATTTGGAATAGATGGTCAGATATGCTCAATGATAGTTGCTCCTGTCCTGGGGTTATATGTGTTAATGCTTGGGGTGGTTGTGGATCTAGAGTAGCAGAAGCAACTCCTGGTTTAGATTGTCTCAAAACTATGATGACGTGTAGCTTTTCCTGAATTCCAGACAAGGCATTTCATCAATTTTATCGACAAAGTCCTTATTGGTTGTTTCTTTGTTGGTTGTATTGAGTGCCAAAATCTAGTCATACAATCTAGTCCTAAAAGATCTCCTTTCTAGATCAAATCCCTGAGAATTCTGAGTAGGTTGTTCTAATGGTATTTCTGTTCTGAGTGATTGGAAGGAGAGAGGAATTAAAATGACAACTTTTGGGGTTAGCTTGATCTCAAGGCAGGTTTCAAGCAGGAGTAGAATAATTTTGTTTCTGCAGGATTCTGGTTTAGATTCCATTTTCACCAAGGTGCCATACTCTATTGGCTTGCCATAGTCTTCACAATTCAGCCAGAAAAAAAGTAGTTCCCTGTTCATTTGTCTTGTGTGTTCTTCTCACTCACTGAAATTTGGCATATAATGATCATACAAGACAATTGCATGCTGTTTTCCCCAGTCTCCCTGCAGTAATGTATTTAAAATTCCTTCCTTTCCATAACAGTGTCATTTGACCACATAAAAGTAAGATCAGAAATGCGGCTTATATATTTTCCCACATTGAAAAAAGACACAGAGCGATAATGGTGATGGGTCTTCGTGTCGGTCGCGTTCTGGCTTGCCCTCATCTACCTCCCCAAGAACCTCTGCCTGTCCACCTGCCCCGAGGTCATTCTTCAGTGGAGTCGGCGTCAACCGAGACATACTGGTGGTGGATTTGGATGATGATAATCATGTCTCATCACCTAGCAGCACCGTGTCGAGCATAAGTGGGAAGAGAAGCGAGAGAGACCCACATGGAGAAAATGAAGTTGAGGCTGAGAGAACTTCGTGCTCTTGTGAGAGCATCGAAGAAGATGGCAGCAGAGGAGATGGAGTGAGGAAGAAGCTCAGGCTGTCTAGAGAACAGTCATTGGTGCTAGAGGAGACATTCAAAGAGCATAACACTCTTAATCCTGTGAGTGGCAATTTTGGTCATTCTATTACTGATTAATATATGCTTTCTTTAAATGTGCGTGAGCATGTAATCACTGCTTATAAACCTGACATGGATGTTTGGTAGGAAAAATTGAATTTAAAGTGCGTTTCTGTCATGAGATTGATGTTTATTTGTAGTTGTCATTTACTGGTAACAGTCGAATTGGGGAGAATGCAACAAATGTAAGCTAGGGTATGTTTGGTTACACCTAAGCTATGCTTGGAGTACTTCCCGCTAAAATTTAAAATATTATTTGAATTTGACAAATACTATGAATGAATGATTTCTCAATTTATGTGTCAATACTTGAGTGTTGTGATGATTTCGAGAGTTTCAGATTTAAAAGAAGTGTGTGTGAGCCACGAGATTTATACTAAGTAAAAACAAAATGTAAAAGGCCATTCGGATACATGCTCAGAATGGCTACCAATGGCCATCTATATTAAAATGGCCGAAACCTTTTTTACCTCTTAATTGACGCAGGACAGGCTTTTCCTTGCTTAAATTTTGCTTCTTGAGTGCAGGTTACACTTGCTGGTTTCAGCTCTGGCAAGTTTATGATATTAGTGGCCACGAATGTGGCGGTATGAGGATTGGACATCGATGATGTCCAGTTAATTACCAAGGATGCTGTATGTGGTATGTTTTGATTTGTTGTTTTTTTCTTTTAAAATGCAGTCGTGCTGATAGTTGGCCTTTTTTTTTTTTTTTTTAATTTGGTTAAGTGCAGGCCTCCACGTGATGTTGAAGAATATACTCACAAATCTGGACACACGGGGAGCTGGTAATTATTCAAGTTGAAACCTGCATTTTCTGTAGCTTCATTATTTCTGTAGCTCGCCAGATGCTGAGGGCTATATTGTTTTCTAGGCAATATTGTGGTAGCTGTCGTGGTGTACAATCCAAGAAGGGCAAATGTATCTAAGATCGAAAGAGAGTCTGGTGTAAAATTTGAACACATCAGTTCTCCGCAGCCAAGTGATGTTGCTCAAGCTGCTGGTGTCGAAGCTGCAGAATCAACAAGACAAATTTCTGATAGGTACAGTCATTCTTTTTGCTGAGAAGCTGAATCATTGCCTATAACAAGATGCTAATATCCTCCAAAATGCAGTGTCATTCCAGCATTCAAGTCTGCAGCCGAGCAACTACTGAACACGTCAGGCATGTCAGCAGTTGAATTACTTGCAAAGGCTCTTGCAAAGGCTTCTGTAAGTTTATTTTCCACTCACATCTTGTTACTTCAACAAAGCTTATTTTTTTAATTGCACTTTCTTGACGTGCATCTCTTTTCCTTCTTTCTTCAGTTATTTAACAAATATAATCTGCACTCTTCCTTTTTTCAGGGTTATAGTGAAATAAAGAGCAGATCACTCCTTTTGTCACTTTAAAACCAAGTAACCTTACTTCCTGAGACTGGAAGGCCCATTTATACACCTTTGTAAGCATGCGAGATCTCTTTTGTCAAATAGTTGTATTGCTTTGCAGTACTGCTTTGCAGATATTGTGTGGAAGTGGGGGCTGGCCCCCTTCTAGCTTTGGTATTGTATTCTATTCTCACGTGATCTGACTCTGGGCTTATGCGTCACTTTGATTTTAGGTATGCTTTAGGTGTCCTCAGGAGATTCTTGCCTGAAAACAAAGTAGAGTTTGTGAAGGTCTTATTCTCACAGTTGACAGAAATGGCATTGTATTTGATGTGGCAGCTGAAGATCTAGATACTTTCCTTCCTGGTACTTAAACTACAGAACTCATCAGGCTCCCAAGTCATAAGTGATGCTGCACTTTATGCATACTTTCCATAGATTTTTCTATTATTTTAGCAGTATTGCAAATTAATAAGCCTAGTGCAGCCAATGATTTTAATATGTCTCTCTCCTTTGGTTTGCAGGTCAGGAGAATGCAACGAATGTAAGCTTAGAGGTGGTAAAAATATTGCCAGGAGAGAGACCAATCAAGAGGGGGAAGATTTGGCAATGGGGGTGGTCGTGGCGGCTATGGTGGTAGGGGCGGTGGTTTTTTCTTGGGGTAGAGGTGGTAGTTTTTCTGGCCAGAGGAATGGCCGGTTTTCTGGTGGCTTCGGTGGTGGGAGAGGTTGCGGCAACAATAGAAGGTGATAAAATAATCTGCGGCCAGTTCCTTGGCGTCGGACCTTCCAGGACAAAAAAAAGGCATCAATGTGAAATTTTGGCTGATTTTATGATTTTAGGAACCTAGCTTCAAGCGTTTGTAATGAATGACCCACCTTAGGATAAAGTATGTGGTACCTTGGTCCCATATCGTCCTAATATATTTGGTATATTTTCTCAGTCAACTCTGTTTCTTTTTTCCTAGCTTTTTGTGGGGGCCTTTTAGCGATGTCTCCACCTTTCTAAATTTTTGTTTTTGTTGCAAATGTGAGTTGTACGCTTGGGTATATATTTTTTATCAGTTCATTATAAGAGTTGTTTCCTACTTTTGTGCTTCTCAACGGTGGAGCAATACTACAGCAATAAGATCACCAATCGACAAAATGAAGAAAAACGCTTGCTTAACATTACAATCTGTTAAAATCAAGGGAAGAATATCATTGCAGAGACAACTCAAAAGCAGCTAATGATTCAACCAGACAAGGAAAAATCCAGTCTTAACTACAATAGAGGGTCTCAATAGTAGTTCAGTTGATATTATACTCGTGATTTAATTTCCTAAAGAAAAATAATAACTGCTTACACCAAAAAGTAGATTGTTGCACTGATCAATAATTTAACATTATAATATGACATTTTATTGTAGCAAAAGCAGTGAGCTAACAAGTCTAAAAAAATATTTACAAATCGATCTAACTCTATGTAGAAGTGCATGCTCATAGCAAAAAGTTGAAGAGCTGCACATTGATCCTATCTTATATAGAAGTGCATGCTCATAGCAAAAAGACGTAGGAGCTACACATTGATCCTATCTTATGTAGAAGTGCATGCTCACAACAAAAAATGGATTCTACCCTATGTAGAAGTGCAAGCTCATAGCTAAAAAAAAAAAAAAAAAATCCAAAAGCTGCACTGATTGACATTAGTTAACTATCTACACTTTCAAGAGAATTTGTTTCATCGTTTCGAAGTCAAAAGCCATGCTTCATCTTGCTCATTTTTCTGTGTGCCCCGTTTCAACTTTCTTTGATTACACAGACCTTTTCTCTATCTACTTTTTGATGGCAACTTGCTTCTCATGGCAGTCAGTCATACAAAATGTCCTCAACCTACAATATATTGCAAACATTTGTTAAAGAGCTACACTAATAATAATTGTAATTGCAATAAATAAGTAAAGCATATTTCCACTAGAAACTTCATAGTGAAAAAAATTAGTGTACACACACCAAGAATTAGCTCCACATCTTCAACAAAACCCATCCTTAGCATTTCATCAGCCTCATCAAGGACACGGAAGTTTAAAGAGCTCAAGTCAATATTTTCCCTCTCAACGTGGTCCTGCCACAAGGTGTAACATCTGTAAACATGCGAGCGGATGAAAGAAAACCAAATAAGCTTCCAATTCAATGAGTTACTTTCACACGGCCAGGTGCTCCACCATACAAACAACATGATGTTAAGCCCATTGCTCCACCATAAACTTCAAAATCAGAAAACACCTAAAATAATAGAGTAAACAATGTCGACATCTATCTCTCGTAAAGAGATGAGATTATTTCCATTAACTTGGTTGCAATACCTGCTTGGCCAATTCCTTAGTAGGTAAAAGCACCAACATATCCTGTCTTCCTTGAGGTTTTTGCAGGCCCATTCGTCAGAGATTCCAAAATGGGCAAGACATAAGCCATAGTTTTCCCCTGGTACAATTCGCACAGTGAACAAGATGATAACCAATGCTGGAAAATTAAAACCCTTCAACTACAGAAATGAGGAAGCAGCTCCAAAACTCATGTTCCTAGTAGCCAATCATCTTTAAAATGCAACTGCAGCCAAACAGTCTTCACACACTTTTGGTTTTTATATATCAAATAACACCAATGAACTAATGTACAGATGACAATGCCACAAACTAGAAGATTTATTTAGCTATAGGTTTTTTGGTCGAATTATCAGCTAGGTTTGAATGCCTTCCGCAGTACAATACCTTCAATGAATCTGTTTTCCCTCCCCTGTTGACTATGAAGAATTAATGACCTAAAAATCTGTTTAGGCCAATGTCCTAAAATTGTCAAAATGAAAAATGCCCCTGCATACTGGGCCTTGCAATTCTTCTACATGGTTGCCATAGATTTTCGGCAATCGAAGCAACAAAAACAAACCAACACAGACACAACATCAATAGGCAATGCACAACAAGATCTCCATGACCGAAGTTATGGAGAAGTCGGACCACCATCACCATCAGAAAGCAGGAAGAACAGAGGTCTTAGTAGTAGCTATAAAACTGAACTAGCGGCATTACACCCTTTCGCATGAGGATTTTTACTCGATCCTTGATTTTTCTTAATTGGACCACCATTACCAACACCTTCGTAGACTAAATTCACTACTCTTTCCTGCTTACTGCTTGGAACAGAAAAATTGCAAAGTTGAATAAATAATTTATTGCTCAATTGGGTGTACCACTGCCTTCCGTGGCCATTGAAGAATACTGATCTTCCCTATGCTACTACCATTAACCTCTCCCTCGAGAGAAATAAAAGCCAATCTCAGCCAATTCTTTGTTTCACTAAGACAGGATCATGAATTCGAGCCAGACCAGCAGAAGAATTGAGAAACAATGCAGAAAACATGCAAAGCTTCGAACTGCTTGTCAATTGTAACTGCAATGAAAATGAGAATGAGTATGTCACTAAGTGAACTGAATTGCAACATCAAGTTCGACAGCAGCAGACGAAAAGAAAAGAGGAATTAGTTCCAGATTTACTTTTGCTTGCAGTAGCAATCTTGGCCTAAACATCCTCTCATATCAGACAGGGCAAGTTGTCAGTCTATATATAAATAGAGTCAAGAGGTGACAACTTTGCCGAGAGAGTTTGCTGTAAAATTGACAACTCCATGCAATTGGGTGGCATAGCGAGTAAGACACACCCCAATACCAGTAGGGACCAGATTCTTATTGATCAGCTAGAGCCTAGCGCAACTTAATACTCAGTGCTAAGACAGAGTTTAAGGAAAACAACCTTGCCAAACAACATTTCATCTAAATAAGCACAAGAAGTGGGAAAAAAAATTAAATAATTTCTCCTCTCATAGTATATACAGTCGATTTCCAATAAAGCGAATATTGACAAAGCAAACTGAATACGAGAGAAACATATGCGCTACCTACCCATCAAGCAAATGAAGGTTTCAAGGATTTCCTTGTACCTTGTCTTGGAATGCTCAAGTGATGCTGGGGCAACCGAAAACATCATTTTGCTCCTTCAAATGGATGGATTGCCTTTGATCCTCCACACGTTGAAGTTGTGATGATAATTGAAGCAAGTTCATTGTAGTACCACCACCTTCAGGAGAAGGGTTGCCTTTGGAGTTTACAAAACCTGATCCCCCCGGAATCCCATCAGAAACCAGGGGATGACCTGGGAGGTTTCCTTCTGCATAGTCCATCATCGATGAAGACAATATTTTCAACTCCACCTCCGCAGAAGCATGCGAACTCATATCCACCAGCTTGTCGGTTGCTCTGCACATAGAGGAATGATAGTTGGTGCCTGCCATGACCAAAGACTGAGCCATGGGAATTCGGGAGTGGCTTGTAGAATGTTGCTCTACACCGTAATTGCTTTGCTGTGCTGTTAATTAAAACAACATTCACTGGGCTCATGCATCAACCATTCACTACTCATAGAGCCAACAAAACTTGCTTCTCTTTTCATATATGTCGGCTTTGTGACCCTTTTCCACATCACACGCTGTCATTACTGCAACGTCCAGACCATTCACCTCTCTAATTTGTCAGTTAATTAGCAGATTTCAACGAAGCATGCGACCATCGACATGTCAATCCTGCGGAATTCAAATAAAAAGTCTTCATACCTGGCCAGTGCTCCCATCGAGGACGATGTCAAAACCTCATGGCCTAAATGGGAAAAAGCGCCACGATCCCATTGTCCTTCAACTTCAATCAAGCTGTCCGATGTCTAAGATCCTGAAATTCGACAAAGCGTTGCGGTTCTCCTCCGGAGCCACCCCATCATCGCCGTCGCTCAACCTTGCCTTCTTCTTCTTCTTCCCCTTCAAGTTCTCAGGGACCAGCACGGAGCTGGTCTCGCTCGTCTTCCTCGTCGTCCTCGCACAACTCTAGCGCCTTCCTCTTCTTCTCCTTCTTCGCATCCCCTTGATGCTCCAGGAGCTTTGGCTGCTTGGATTCGGAGCCTTTGCTGCCGCTCTTCTTTTCCTTCTTGTGCTTCTAGTCCGACGTTGGAGACTCGAAGCTGCCGTCGGCCTCGAGCTGGACCTTCGCCTTCATCTTCTTCTCTTTGCTCTTGCTTTTGGATTTCTTCGGGGATTGAGCTGAATCGGACACAACTATCGAAGGCATCGATGAAGCTATCGAGAACGGCGAGAGGAGTTTAGGGGACGGGAGGTGAGGGAGGGGGTGGTTTTGTCCTTTCTTCTCTTCTCCTTCTATGCTCGATCTTCGCGTTGGAAACTATTGAAGGCGGAGGCGGAGGCAGAGAGGCTCGGGACCCAGCTGCGATCAGCGGGGCTCTCGGGGCGATGTGCCAGCAGCAGACCGGCGATGCTTTTGGGGAGGCGGAGAAGGAGAAGAAGCATGAGGCCCTCAGGTTCCGATCATCGACCTCGAGGGCTCGGAGTCAGAGTTCTTTGGAGGGAATCGAGGTCCAGAAGTCACCGAGAGACCAACGCGAGCACAAACCTTCTGCTCGATCTTTGTGGGAACAGTCAGAGGCGAAGGGGGTCGGGACCCAACGGTGACTGGCGAGGCTCTTGGAGGAGGCGACGTGCCAGATGCAGATGACCAGCGAGGCTTTTGAGGAGGCGGAGGCGGAAGCGGAGGGGTTGGAATGCGTGGAGAAGAAAACCCAGGGCTCGTCGTTCTTTGTTCATTCTCTTAAGAGGAGAGAGAAAACCCAAAAAATTCGGGCGGGAGGTCACGAATTTCTTGAACCATTGACCTGTCTTTTCCTCTACTAGCGAGCCGAGCCAAGCCGAGCTGAGCGGGTCCTTTCATTTTCCAGCGGGTCCCCCAGGACATATGTCGATACCTGAGTGGTATGTGCGCACCACGTCAGCGGATGACGTGGCGCGCACATACCACTGAATATTTTCTCCTTTACCAGGCAGATCACTCGAGAATTGTTGACAAGATCATGCTTCAAGCTAAACATAATCATTAAGATCCACGTAAGATTCACCAACCGACTTGAACACGGCTACTTTGAAACGAAAAGTTAAATCTCGTTCTGTCAAAGAGAAAACAGCCCTGATGCATTAAACTGATCACAGCAAAAATCTACGACCCTGACTGCTAGCGACATTGGTTTCTTATCATAGGCTTCTTCGTCATCATAATCCTTAAGACCACTTTCCGTTTCTCATAATATGATCTCCTCTGCTTCGAATGAAAAGCCCTTCAGAATGTGTGATGCTGCTGAATGGAATCGATGTCCAGGCCTTTGAGCTTGACCACGGATTCAACATGGCCCTTCAGAATGTGTAGCTCGCGAAGCCTGCAACAGCAGATTCACTTTGTCTTACCATCGCATGTAGGACTTAAAGGGTGAAAAGGAATTGCTAGCAGCGAATGGTTTAAACTCTGTTTCGAGACAGTAAGGCGCCTAAACTCAGTTAAATACAGCACGGTCTTTGAACTTCAGTTATTAGGCAAGCAAACAGGTACAGAAGCGAAGAAGGTGGAACTACGTTTTTCAGTAAATAACACCATTTTCCTTACGAGTGTTGAAGTATGAGAATCAGGGTGCTCACCTCGCAACCTCAGCTTGTCGCTTGGCTTGCTCTGCAATCTCTGAAAGCTCCCTGTAGCTACTCTTGTCAGATTTTAGGTTGCTGGTTTCAGGAGGCTGAAGGCCGTGCAGAGTACTCTATGCAGTTGCCCACTGAGCTTCTCGCTCTTCTTTGCCATAGTCTTTTTTAGAAGTGAAGGCAGTCTGCGTGATAAAATTAGCCAAAATTAATGCAATGTAGGGTTTTTCATAATACATAATCCGTGGTGGTGCCTCTTTCTTAGTGGAAATACCTTGTTCTCCAAAAGGGAATTCCATGCTCTCCCGCTCTGAATGTAGCGGATTGCGAACTTAAGAAAATCAAACGGAACATATGTCACCAAACTGTAAAGCCAGATGACACCAGCCCACCCCCATCCTGTTCCTTTTATCCTTGCAAAACCCCAATTTGCATAAACCGCTATAAGTGTCACAACCTGTCCATGAAAAATTTTGCATCAGAGAAGCATATTGGTGAATGGTGATTAAGATATCAGTTGTCCAAACTATTCTGAGGACTTTTAACCATTCACCATCAGTTAAAGCTAATAAATCTTAGTCCTCACTTCAACCGGATTCCAATGAAATCAGTCAGTAGAAGGTACCATAGCAAACTTAAATGCTCCCAGTAAAAACTGAACAGACTATGACTCAGAAATTCTTACCAGCTGAGCAGCTACAAATGCACTGACCAAGAGAAGTCCCGGGCATTCAACATAGGACCAGCTGCGCGATCTGGGTGACAAAGATTAGAGCCTGGCTAACTATACTCACTTGCAAGCATAGAGCTGCCATCATTTCATCGGGGCTATGTCGGATTGATTTTACACCAAACTTGTCCTGCACATAGAATTGGGTAGTGATATTTTAGAATTTGTGGTTCCAATAGTTCAACGAAAGTTATACATGAGACATAGAAGTAGAAAACCCAACAAGAAACAGATACTTACTGAGAAAAAGTCAGTATCTCTCATGGCCCAAATGAAAATCACGGTCATTAATGCCAGGTAACCTCCCAGAACAATACCAGTAGCAGAAATTTCTTTCAACTTCCAGCTATCTGGCTGTGGTGATGGCTTCACTTGATCTTTGGAGATCGTCATGATTGTTCCTGAGATTGGTGTAGATAATTAATCAAAACTGGTTCTTCTTGATCAGCATTTATGATGAGAACTGGGAGTAAAAGAATGAAAAACTATGGTCTTACCATCGTTTAGGATATTAATGATCAAAACCATAAAGAGTGCAAAGTCGAACTTCCAGATCAAAGCAATGAACATAGAGCCAAACTGCAGAAGCAAAATGATGAGACTTGTTGCATGAAATTTCATGAGGGAATAGTTTATGTATCTCGAGTCCACATTTTGAGATGAAGCACTTACCACAATACGGATTGTAATGGAGACTGCATAAATCTGCAAAGATCAGCCACCTTGGAGTAAGCTCGGAATGCAGTTCAGCATTTGGTGCATAATAATCGGGTAATGCGATTGAAATCACTAACCGTGTAGTCCTTCATTCTTTGGAATATAGCCCAGCTGGTCAGCACAGCACTTATTATGACACTCAATCCCGGTTCAGTGAGGACAATGTCCAAGGCACTTCTGGCAGCATCAGTGGCATCGGCAACTGCAATCCCGATGTCTGCCTTCTTCAAAGCTGGGGCATCATTCACACCATCTCCAGTCATACCACATATGTGCTTCCTCTCCTGCAGTTTCTTTACAATTTCGTACTTGTGTTCTGACATGCACCAATCAGAATGTCAGAGCATAGAAATTACACAGTAACTATTAAAAGAGGATATCACAATCTCATAAGGTTAAAAAAGTTAATTGGTCATGGTGGATGCGGGTTGAGTGCTTTTTAGAATCGAGTTAATGCGAAGAATCATGGAAATAAACAGAGCTTACCAGGAAATATTCCAGCAAATCCATCCGCCTTCTCAATCAATTCCTCCACAGGAAGTGCGGCAATTGAAGCATCTTTGTTTTGGCCAAGCAATGATGAAGAAGTATACATATTTGTCCCCATTCCAAGCCTCCTGCCAGTTTCCTTGGCAATAGCAAGTTGATCACCTGAAATTAAAGGAGGACAAAAATTACAACCACGAGAGAAAGCATTACTTAGTGACTGATGGAGCTCTGTGATGGCAGTTCTTACCAGTAATCATCTTCACATTGACACCAAGATTGAGGGCCCTTCGGATTGCTTCTGCACTATCGTGCCTTGGAGGATCAAAAAGAGCAACAAACCTACAAACTGCCAAGGAGCACCTGGGCTATCTTTTGTTCTCTCAGGAATTTCCTGCAAATTGCATGTAGAGGCAAGTAAATGAACTGATCCATGGTCTTAGCAATTAGATATGTGGATCCCCATATTAGCACACCTGTCTTGCAACAGCTAAAGATCTAGGTCCACGCTCAGCAAACTTGTCAATCACTGCATGAGCCTTCCTCCTAACATCTTCCTTGCAGTTGCAGAGGTTTAATAGCTGTCTATGGCATGAGAATTAGACATATCATTCATGGCATTCAAGAATCTACCGTAGCTGCAACTATCAAGGAAAGTGATCACAAGTACCTGCTCTGGAGTGCCTTTGCTTGCACGATGCCATTTCCTGTCCAAGTCAATGTTTGTCAGAGCAGTCCTCTTATCCACAGGGTTAAATGGAAGGAAATAGACCTCACAAATACCAGCTCGGGCCTGCCCAGAAGGAGAAAAATGACTAACAACCCATACTCTTTATGGTCCAATAATTTTAGTAAGTCATGCACATTTCAAAGTTGATAGATTTGAACTGATATGAGTCGTACCTCCTTTGGATCTGCAAGCATTCCAACAATTGGAGCGTCAATTGCGTCTTGATTTTCAGTCCTAGATGCCCCGGCAGTGAGAAGAATGACATGCTCTTTTTTGACGCCCTTTGCAGACACCTCGATCAAGGTCCTATCAACGGTTAGCTTATTCAGGGTGAGGGTTCCAGTTTTGTCACTGTAAAGTACATCCATCCCCGCCATTTCTTCAATAGCGGTCATTCTTTTGGTAATGGCACCCTGCTGAGAGAGCCTGTAGGATCCAATAGCCATAGTAACAGATAAAACTGTAGGCATTGAAATCGGAATCCCTCCGATCAAAAGAACCAGCAAGTTGTCAATCCCGTCCCTGTATTTGCGGTGTTGTATTGGGTACATGACTATGTCTCTATTATTATCCCGATGCAAATCAAGCATATGCAGAAGTTTCCGATTGCAGTGAAAACTTTTTGGAAGTGACCGACCTGATTGGTGCTGTCCACCATATGTGCAGCTTTGCCGAAGAAAGTACGTACACCAGTAGCAATAACCACCGCTTCTATTTTGCCTTGCTGACGTTTTCATTTTGTCTTGGGTATGCGCTGCGCATGGGGCACTGCATGTTGGAAACATCTTGAAGGATCAACATTATTCTTTATCAGTCATGTAGCAGATTTTTTGTTGCTTCATAACTTATCTATTCTTCCAATAATATTGAAGCACTCTAACATATTACCCTAACCTATTTTGAAATATCTTTTTCTTTCACATATCATCCCTACCAAAGATTTCATAGAAAAGTCTTTCCCAAATACTGGATCACTAGTTATACTTGTCGCCCAAAGATTATATCAGGTTAGTTTCAGGAAAGTTTGAGTGACAGACAATCCAAGGCTTGAGACAAATCGAGGGATATGTGGTTCATTTTCACTTCAAAAAGGAAGAAGAGAGAATCTAACATTGCACAGGGGATTAAACGCAACATCCAGCCCACAAGGAGTAATATATACAAAGAATATACTGATTCCCCAAATTACCAGAGCTTACTGTTATCTGTTGATTACAAATTAACACGAATAAATCAGTGCTGCGCCATGTTGAAGTCACTTCCACTAGGGAATGCTGATGGCATAACAGCTATCTAACTCAAAGGAGAGTGAAAAATGTGGCCATTCCATCAGCCAAGCCCAGGGAACGCAGAACCAGATCCATGACCAATCCTGTCAGCACCACGCGAACTGTTCTGAAGATAAGAGCTCAAGGCATTGCATCGAGAAAGGAAAGGCTCTATCAAGAATCAATAATCACAGGAGAATTTGGAGCATATAACGTGATGAATAATCAGAACACCAGATTCATCCTCGAATGGACTTGGATCCACATTATCTCTTGTGACTCAGTAGCAAGTACAAGAAAGTCTCCTTCTGCCCAAATTGAGCTGCTTTATGGAGTGGCAAGACATTGTCCCCATCGCGCCTAAGAGGCAAGGCCGCAATTTCATTAACGCGCAATTTTACGGCTTTGACGTTCCCAACGTGAGCAGCTATGGGCAATAGCGGTCTGTTTTTGGCTGTCGGTCAATGTCAAACTCTCAACTGTCATCGTCTCAGTTGAAATTTGCGGTTTGTGGTAAAAGAGAGAAAAGTGTAATATATTCACGTTACCAAAGAAGAGTACAAGGCCTCTCTCATATAAAAGGTGAGAAGACAATTAGGTTTAATTACAATTAAAATAAGCTACAATTAGCCGAATCTCAGATATATACATCTAACATCCCGTGAAACTCAAAATAAAGAAGTCCACGGAATTGAGATAAAAGGTCCAGGAAGAGCCCAAAAGGAATTGTCTTGGTGAAGACATCGGAAGTCAGTTCGGTGGATGAAGTGAAAACAAGTCAAATAGTGCCACGAAGAACGTGATATCAAATTAAATGATAGTCTATCTCAATGTGCTTGATGTGTTCATGGAAAATATTATTATGTGCAATTTGGATAGCACCGCGATTGTTGCAATAAAGGACTATCCCACTATGATGATGTACTCCCATGTCTTCTAGTAGCCATTGCAATCATAATAACTTTGATCTCGCATCAGTAAAAGCTTGATATTTAGCTTCTATGCTAGAGACAATGGTGCCATGAGATAAGTGAGGTGCCGAAAAAGAAAAGAGTAGCCCTTAGTGAAGCGACCATCGTGAGGGTCATTGGCTTAGTCAACATTTGAATAAGCTTTCAACTTTATCGTAGAATGAGCGGAGAAGTGATGGCAAAAAATATTATGCCCTAAACATAGCAAATAATGCGAAAGACTATAGCAAGTAAGTCGTTCAAGATGCGATCATTTACTGATTGACAACGTGAACAGCATAAGTGGTGTTAGGTTGAGTAACAATAAGATATATAAAGCTGCCAAAAGAATGTAAGATTTGGAAGATGGGTCCATCACTAGCATCAAATTTGGCATTGGTCTCAAGAAGAGTCATGGCAACTTATTGTAAGTGAGTTTTGCTCGAGAAAGAAGATTAGTGACATATTTGGCTTGAGAAAAATAACAACCAAATGAATTTGAGATAATCTCAAAGCCTAAAAAGTAACTGAGTTTTCCAAGATTTGTTATCTTAAACTATTGAATAAGATATTGCTGGAGTCTAAAAATTCCTATACGATCATCTCTAGTAATAAGGATGTAGTCCACACATATGAGCTGCAGAATAAACCCACAAGAAGTGTGTTGAGCAAAAAGAGCATAGTCGTAGGGACTAGATGTAAAGCCAAGGATTCCACCGTGAAGCTAAACTTGTAATACCAAGCACTATGAGATTGTTTCAATTAATATAATGTGTGACCTAATCGAGACACTTAATGAGAAGGATGAGTGAAGTTAGGAGGAGGCACCATATAAACTTTCTCGATAAGATTTTCATTTAGGAATTCTTTTTTAACATATATTTTAAAAAGGGACTAGGGTCTAGTAGTGGCAATAGCAAAAAGACTGCAAACGGAAGTAAGACGCAAAACTCAAGCAAAAGTCTCTTCATAGTCAATGTCATATTCCTAAGTAAAGCCTTTTGCAACAAAGTAGGGTTTATAGGGCCTAGAATATGCTTTTGTCTTAATCTTGTACACCTATTTATAGCCAACGATGGACTTACCAAGAGGCATATAAACTAAATCTCAAGTATGAGATTTGTCCAAAAGTTGTAACTCATCTGCCATTACTTCTTACCCCGACCTACTTTTAAACAATTAATTTCATCTTTTTTATTTGTTAACTTGTGATGAAAATATCATAAAATCCTTAAAAGGCATATCGTTTCTCATTTTAACTCATCAATTCTTTGGCTGCAAACAAAAGGAAAAAGAGAATTGCCTCCGCTGACGTGCAATGCTCGCGTAACCTCTACTATCATGTGCTTACTTAATAGAAATAACTTTTTTTTTTTTTTTTCGAAATAATAGAAATAACTTACTAAACACCAAATGCTTTTGTTTTTCCTTTTCTTTTCTTTTGGCCAGGCAGATCACTGTTGAGAATTGTTGACAAGATCATGCTTCAAGCAAACTATAATCATTAAGATCCACATGAGATTAACTAATCGACTTGAACATGGCTACTTTGAGAAGAAAAGTTAAATCTCGATTTGTCAAAGAGAAAGTAGCCCCCATGCATTAAACCAGTCACAGCCAAAATCTAAGACCCTGACGCTAGTGACGTCGGTTTCTGTTGTCCTATAGACTAATAGAAACTTCATACGCTTCTTCATTGTCATAACTCTCAAGACCATTTTCCATTTCTCACAATATGATATCCTCTGCTTCGAATGAAAACCCCCTCAGAATGTGTAGGCGGCTGAATGGAATCGATGTCCAAGCCTTTCAGCTTGACCATGGATTCAACATGGCCCTTCAGAGTTTGTAGCTCACGAAGCCTGCAACAACAGATTCAATTTGACTTACATTGCATGTAGGACTTATAAGGTGAAAAAGAACTGCTTGCGGTGAATGGTTTAAACTCTGTATCGAGAAATCAAGGCTCCTAAACTCCGTTAAACACAGGATGGCCTTTAAACTTCAATTATCAGGCAAGCAAACGGGTACTGAAGCAAAGTGGAACTATGTTTTTTTAGTTAAGAATTCCATTTTCTAAGAAACATTAAATTATGAGGATTAACATGCTCACCATGCGACCTCGGCTTGTCGCTAGGCTTGCTGGGCAATATCTAAAAGCTCCCTGCAGCTACTCTCGTCAGAGAAAGGATTGCTGGTTTCAGGAGGCAGAAGGCTGCGCAGAGTCCTCTGTGCAGTTAACAACTGAGCTTCTTGCTCTTCTTTCCCAGAGTCTTCTTTGGAAGTGAAGGCAGTCTGTGTGATAAAATTGTCCAAAATTAACACAATGTAGGGTTTTTAATAAGCAAAAGAACAGCCCAAGTGCCATAACTTGGCATGGGGGGACATTTAAGTGCCATAACTTCGAAAAGGTACACTTAAGTGCCGCCCAAAGTTATATGGAACACTTAGGTGCCACTTAGGCGAAAATTCGGCCAAATGGCCGACGTGGCAATTTTCCGGCAAGTTTGGTCCAAAACAGTGTCGTTTTGCACTCTAACGTGGCGAGAAAATGCAAAAACGACGTTGTTTCGTGTCGATGTGTAAATAATAATATAAAAATTAATTAAATTAAATTTAAACTTAATTTAAAATAGTCTAAAAATAAAAAATAAAAATAAAAATAAAAAATAAAATAAAATAAGGGGGAGGGGAGGCTGAAGGGGGCGGCTAAAGGTTGAGCCCTTGCCGTCACTGCCTCCCTATCGTCGCTGGGAAGGGCCGGCGACGGAGGGGGGAGGGCGGCTGGGGTTGCCGATCCCCGGCCGACTGGCAGCAAGGGCCACGATCCCTCACCCAGATTTGGGGCGAGGGTCGCGGCCCTCGCCCGGATTCGACAAGGGCTGCGAGCCCTCACTGCCTCCCTGCCGCCGCCGAGAAGGGCCGGTGACGGAGGTGGGAGGGTCAGCCGGGGTCGCCGGGCCTTGGTCAGGGGCTGGGGATGCCGGCCGACGGGTAGCGAGGGCCTGCAAGCCCTCACCCAGACTTGGGGCGAGGGCTCGTGGCCCTCGCCGCCGGTCGGTCGGGGGCTGGTGATCCCAGCCGACCCTCCCCCCTCCATTGCTGGCCCTTCCTGATGGCGGTGGGGAGGCGGCGAGGGCCCACAGCCCTCGCCGAATCTGGGCGAGGGCCACGACACTCGCCCCAAATCTGGGCGAGGGCTTGCAGCCCTCACCGCCGGTCGGCCGGAGGCCGGCGATCTCGACTGACCCTCCCCCCTTCGTCACCAGCCCTTCCCGATGACGACAGGGAGGTGGTGGCGGCGGCAATGGCTTAGCCCTCAGCCGCCCTCTTCGGCCTCCCCTCCCTTTTTTTTTTAAAATTTTTTTTAGAATATTTTAAATTAACTTTAAATTTAATTTAGTTAATTTTTATATTATTATTTACACATCAGATATGAAATGGCATTGTTTTTGCATTTTCTCGCCACGTCAGCGTGCAAAACAACACCGTTTTGGACCAAACTCGGCGGAAAATTACCACGTCAGCTATTTGGCCGGATTTTCGCCGGAGTGGCACCTAAGTGTTCCATTTAACTTCGAAACTGGCACTTAAGTATACCTTTTCAAAGTTATGACACTTAAGTATCCTCCCGTGCCAAGTTATGGCACTCCAGGTGTCCCAACCTCATTTTTAACAATACATAATCTATGGCAGTGCCTCTTTCTTAGTGGAAATACCTTGTTCTCCAAAATGGAATTCCATGCTCTCCCACTCAAAATGTAGCAGATCGTGAACTTAAGAATATCAAGTGGAACATATGTCACCAAGCTATAAAGCCAGATGACACCAACCCACCCCCATCCAGTTCCTTCTATCCTCACGAAATCACCATTTGTCGCAACCTATCCATAAAAAATTTTGCATCAGAGAAGAATATTGGTGAGTGTTGATTAATGTTAGATTTTTGCGGAAGCATGTGTGTGTGCAAGTGTGCATGTGTGAAATATGGGTCGATATAAGTGGACTACAACAGCAAGGGAGTATAGGTAAAAAACAGGACTTTTATTATGAAA
This sequence comes from Eucalyptus paniculata subsp. matutina, assembly GCA_017140255.1. Taxonomy (NCBI): domain Eukaryota; kingdom Viridiplantae; phylum Streptophyta; class Magnoliopsida; order Myrtales; family Myrtaceae; genus Eucalyptus; species Eucalyptus paniculata. The sequence continues at coordinate 39,452,937 of CM029437.1, forward strand.
GTTTGTATTACAAAGGAAGGAGTATTTCTGGTTTTTTTGCTACAAGGAACAGACATCCTCAACTCCTATTTATAGGCGTGAGTCACCGCCTTACACAACTAACTTTGAGTACTTCCGATTGCTTCTCCATTATTCTGCATTTTTCTTTTCTCCGCAGCTCCCTACCACTTTTGTTGACTTTATTCAGCCAACTTCCAGCTATCTTTTCTTCCTTCACAAGTACACTTGCTGCCCACACAGTACTAGAAATTTCTCCAACATATGAGAATCTTCAACTTTGACTTGGACAAATTGTTACAGCCACTTTTTCCTTCTCTGTGTAGTCTGGTGTAGTCTAGAGCTTTCCAAAAATGGATCACTTTTTAACACTCCTCCTTGATCCATTTTTGTGATACTCCAAGCATGCTTCTCAATGTCTCGAATTTTGCTGTTGATAGTGCTTTAGTGAATATGTCCGCAATTTGGTCTTCAGTCTTACAATACTTCAGCTCGATTTCTCCTTTGTTTTGCACTTCACGAATGAAGTGATATTTTTATGTCAATATGTTTGGTTCTTCCATGGAATACTGGATTCTTTGATATAGCGATTGCGGACTTATTATCGCAAAGTATCGGAGTTGATTCCATCTGTGCTTCTCCAATATGTTGTAGAATTCTTCGAAGCCATATTGCTTGATTGGCGGTCGTAGCAGCTGCGATGTATTCAGCTTCTGCAGTAAAATGTGCCACTGAGTCGTTTTTTTTAGATGCCCATGAGAATATTCCAGAACCAATGTGAATGCATAGCTAGTAGTACTTCTCCTATCATCAACTGAACCTACCTAGTTGCTATCAGTGTAGCCAATAAGCTTGGCGTTTGCACTTGGGCAATACCAAATGCCGTAATCTATAGTTCCTCGTAAATATTTGAGAATTCTCTTTGACTCGAACTTTGCATAAATCGTGATAGTAGACTTGTCACATACATAATATTTGGTCGTGTAGCAGTGAGATATAACAAATTACCAATAAGACTTATGTAGAGAGAGGCATCAGCTTTTCTGCTCCATCTTCTTTCAATAGTTTCTCATTTGTCATGAGCGGAGTTGAAATTGCTTTGCAATAGTTCATCTTGAATTTCTTCAAGAGGTTCTCAGTATATTTCTTCTACAAGATAAACACTCCTTCGTTTTGGTCAATCTCGATGCCAAGGAAGTAATGCATCAAGCCCAAGTCCGTCATCTCAAATGTCTTCATCTTTTCTTCTTTGAATTCTTGGATCATTTTCTCATTGTTTCCTGTATATATGAGATCATCTACATATAGAGAGACAATGAGAGTGTCGGACTTACCTTGGGTCTTGATGTAGAGTGTTGGCTCACTCATACTCCTCCTGAATCCTTGCTTGATGAAGTACTCATCGATTCTACTATACCATGCTCGTGATGCTTGTTTTAACCTATATAGGGCTTTTTTGAGTTTGAGAATTTTTTCTTCTTGGCCTATTACAGTAAAACCTTGTAATTGTTCCACATATATTTCTTCTTGAAGATATCCATTTAAGAATCCCGACTTCACATCTAGTTGATGGATCTTCCATTCTTTTTGTGTTGCTAAGGCTATGAGTACTCGAATAGTATCGAGGCAAGCGACGGGGGCAAAAGTTTCAGTATAGTCGATACCTGGTTGTTGCAATTATCCTTTTGCCACAAGCCTTGCTTTATGCTTCTGGATTGATCCATCCGCGTTGAGCTTCATCTTGTAAACCCACTTGACGCCAATGATCTCTTTGTCTTCGGGTCGATCGACAAGCTCCCAAGTTTCATTTTTCTCGATCATCTTGATCTCTTCCTCCATGGCTTTTATCCAGACTTCTTCTTTGGATACTTGTTCGTAGTTTTTTGGTTCCAAAACAGCAAAGTTGCATGTGTCGTAAATTCTTCCTAGGGCTTTTGCCCTTAGTACTAGAGACTCTGGAGTAGAATCTTCTTGCGTCAGTCTTGGAGAGCTTGGTGGAGTCACGTCGTGAGTGGTGGAATCCAGTACTTCTCCTTCTTCTTGTGACTTGACTCCTCTTGAGCAAGTGGTATGTCTGGCAAGGTGATGTACTTCTTCTCGATCTTTTTGTCCTCCCAATTCCAGGCAACATTCTCGTCGAACTCGACGTCTCGACTAATCATAAGCTTTTTAGTTCTTAGGTTGTAAACTCGATAGCCTTTTGATTGGTCACTGTAGCCGAGGAATATTCCATTTTCTGTCTTTTTATCTAGCTTACTCCTTTTCAGAGTAGGGATGTGGACGTAGCATATGCATCTGAACAACTTGAGGTGCTTTGCTGAAGGCTTCCATCCACTCCATGCTTCGACTGGAGTTTTATTTTGGACTGCTTTAGTTGGACACCTGTTTAAGATGTATACAGCCATGTAGACTGCTTCCGCCTAAAACGAGTTAAGAAGTCCTTTTTCCTTTAGCAAAGACCTTGCCATCTCCATGACGGTTCTATTTTTTTTCTTTCGGATACTCCATTTTGCTCTGGGGTGTAGCCAATAGTTAGTTGATGATGGATTCCTTCATCTTCAAAAAATTTATTAAACTCCTTTGAATTGTATTATGTGCCTCTGTCACTCCTTAGGACTTTGATTCTTTGGCCACTTCGAAAATTCTTTGGCCACTTTGATTCTCGACATAGCTCTTGAATTTCTAAAGATAGAGAAAACCTTTGATCTTTCTCGAAGAAAGTATACCCACGCCATTCTTGTGTAATCGTCAATGAATAGGATGAAATATTTATTTTGACTGGGTGTAGGTGTCCTCATCGGACCGCACACGTCTGTGTGGACAAGTTCCAATGGCTTCTTAGCTCTCCATGTGCCTTTAGATGGGAAGGACTTTCTCTGTTGCTTTCCAAGAAGACAACCTTCACAAACATTTGAAATTTCTGTAATGGCTGGAAAGTCTCTCATCATATTTTTCTGATGGAGAGTTTTTAGCCCAGCAAAGTTGAGGTGGCTAAATCTTCGATGCCATAGCCATGAATCATCAAGTTGAGTTTTCATGGCTATATCTTTGACATATTTCCATTGAATAGGAAAATTCTTATTTTTCATCTTAACAGAGGCAATGACATTTTTATATATATCATAGATAATGTAAGCATCTCCACTAAAATATAGAGAATACCCACTTTGTATCATTTCACCCACACTTAAGAGATTTTGTGCAAGACGAGGCACTAGATATACATTATGTATATATTTTGGGCCTTTATTTGTTTCCACGGCGATGGTGCCTTTTCCTTTGACATCTATTAATGCACCATTGCCCAACTTTACTTGGGATTTCACTAGCTTATCAATATCATTGAATATAGATTCATCCCCCATCATGTGATTGCTACACCCACTATCAATGTACCATGTTTCATTTTTATTATCATTTGCCACTTGGCCTGCATAGAATGTATTCTCTTCATTTTCTTTTTTTCCTACATAGTTTGCTCGATTATTTGTTTTCGAGCAACAATCTTTTTCTACGTGGACATATCTTTTGCAAAAGCGGCATTGTTTTTTTATTTTTAAACCAACAATCCTTCTTTAAATGATTTGTTTTCTTGCAAATATCACAAGGTGGATAATTTTCCTTTTGTGTAGTTTCTCCTCCTCTTTTATTTTTCCATGAGCCCCTTCCACCATTTTTAGATTGATGAGACCGTATATTTACTTTAGACTGAAAGACACTTTCAACTAAATCTTCATCTTGTGCCATTAGTCTTTTCTCATGTGCTTCTAGAGAGCCAATTAATTCACTCACTGATAGAGTCGTCAAGTCTTTAGTTCCTTCTATAGTTGTGACCATGGGGTTGTATTTTTTGGTAAGTGACACCAATATTTTCTCAACAACCCTTTGATTAGATATCCCATCTCCATAGGCTCTCATTTGATTAACTAGTTATTTTAATTTTCCACAATATTCTTGTACAGTCTCATAATTTTCATTTTAGAATTCTCAAAATCTCCTTAGAGTTTGAAGGCGAATAGTGCGTACCTTTTCCGATCCTTGAAATTCTTCTCGTAGTATATCCCAAGCCCCTTTTGCAGTCCTTGCTCCAATTATTCTTGAAAATATGGTTTTTAAAAGTGTTTGTTGGATAAAATACAGTGCCCTTGCATCCTTTTGTAGTTGATCCTTCGAGACACTTGTACCTTCTTGCGGAGTCTCGCAACCTTTTTCCACGATGTCCCATAAGTCTTGGGCCATAAAAAAAGTAGTCATTTTTATGCTCCAAAAGTCATAGTTGTTCCCATCAAAAATGGGGATGGGAAATGAGGATGAGGTAGAGTTGGCCATTGTTTAGTTATTGGGTATTTGGAAATGGTAGTTTTAGGATTGGGTAGGTAGGACAAACGCCCAATACTAACCCAAGACATGGCTCTGATATCACTATTAGATTTTTGCAGAAGCGTGTGTGTGCAAGTGTGTATGTGTGAAATATGGGTGGATATAAGTGGACTACAATGACAAGAGAGTATGGGTAAAAAAAGGACTTTTATTATGAAATTTGTATTACAAAGGAAGGAGTATTTCTGGTTTTTCTGCTACAAGGACATCCTCAACTCCTATTTATAGGCGTGAGTCACCGCCTTACACAACCGACTTTGAGTACTTCCAGTTGCTTCTCCATTATTATACATTTTTCTATTCTCTACAGCTCCCTGCCACTTTTGTTGACTTTATTCAGCCAACTTCCAGCTGTCTTTTTTTCCTTCACATGTACACTTGCTGCCCACACAGTACTAGAAATTTCTCCGACATATGAGAATCTTCAACTTTGACTTGGACAAATTGTTGCGGCCACTTTTTCCTTCTCTGTGTAGTTTGGTGTAGTCTAGAGCTTTCCAAAAATGGATCACTTTTTAACAATAAAGTTATCGATTTTCCAAACTATTCTGAGGACTTCTTACCATTGGCCATCAGTTAAAACTCACAAAAATGTATTTCTCACTTCAATCGGACTCCAGTGAAACTAGTCCGCAGAAGGTACCATAGCAAAGTTATGCTCCCAGTAGAAAGTGAACAGAATATGACGGAGAAATTCTTGCCAGCTGAGCAACTACAAATGCGCCGACCAAGAGAAGTCCCGGGTGTTCGACAAAGGACCAGCTGTGCGATCTGGTGACAAAGATTAAAGCCTGGCTAACTATGCTCACTTGGAAGTATAGGGTTGGCATCATTTCATCAGGTCTATATCTGATTGATTTTACACCAAACTTGTCCTGCACCATAGAATAGGGCTGCGATATTGTATTACTTCTCGTTCCAATAATTCAACGAAAGATATACACGAGAAAAGAAGTAGAAAACCACACAAGAAACAGATTCTTACTGAGAAGTTCGCATCTACCCAGAAGAATGTTATAGTTATGAGTGCCGGGTATCCAAGAACATTTCCGGTAGCAAAATTTTCTTTCTACTTTCAGCAATCTTGCTAGGGAGATGGGTTCACTCAATCTTTGAAGATTATCACGATGGTTTCTGAGATTGGTACAAAAAACTAGTCAAACTGGTCTTTCTTAATTTGCTATGTTGAAAACCGGGAGTACAAGAGTACGAAAACCTATCATCTTATCACTGTTTAATATGGCAATGATCAAGACCATAGAGGGCGCAAAGTCAGACTTGCAGATTAAAGCGATGTACATAAAGCCAAACTGCAAAAGACTGGATGCAAGAACTTTCATGAAGGAATATTTTTCATTAAGTCTACATTAAAGGTAGGACTTTTACCACAATACAAATCGTAATGAATACGGCATAAATCTGTAAAATTTTCGTCAACTTATAGTAAGCTAGGAATGCAATTAGCAATATGCAGAGCCTTGGTGCATAATCCATTGGAAACACAATCCAAATCACTAACAGTTTAATCCTTCTTTCTTTCAAATATACCCCAGCTAGTCAGCACAGTACTTATAATGACACTAAAGCCCGTTTCAGTGAGGACGGTTTAAGCACTACTAGCAGCATTGGTGGCATCAGCAACTGCAATCCAATGTCTGCCTTCTTCAGAGCAGAGGCTTCATTCACGCCATCTCCAGTCATACCACGTTAGTGCTTCTTCTACTACAGCTTCTTTGCAATTTCGTAGTTGTGTGTTGATGTATCACTCACAATGTCAGTGAACAAAAATCATGTGGATCTTCTTATTTATTTTTATGATCCCACATTTCCTGATCCTCATTTTCTCTTAAAGTGACGGTTATTCGACATACAATTTTTCCACATACGTACCTTTTTGTGACAACCGCCTATTTGGTAACCGCCTTGATGGAAGACGGTTTATAAAGGAACGATTGTTCATTCTAACGGGTAATTACAAGGTCTAACTCAAACTCTCTCATTCAGAATACACCATCAGTATGAGAGTAAATTGGGTTAGTAGCGTGTGTCCAATTTTCTTTGTATTTGCAAGTTTTTCAAATGAACAAGAACAAGAACAATGGCTGGAGGTTTGTTTGTAATCGATCCTCGCTTCCGCATTATGAATTATTTTGTCTAACATTTGGTATCAGAGCATGTTTAGTGCCTCTGCCTTGTTTTCTCGAATTTTTGGTGTATTTTCGGGCTTTTAGAACATGAACAGTAACTTTGAAGTTTTGAGGCGAAGAGAGATTCGACAATTCCGGGCAATATTCGCGCAACCCACCCCTTGATTTCGGACCCATATGGTTGCGCTGCCATGAGGAACATTAGCCATGAGTTTTTCCAGTATATTGGTGTTCGCCGGAGCCTAATCGGGTGGCGGAAGTCACGGTGGTTGAGGATTTGTGTTTTTGGGAATTTTCTTATGATTTGGGGCTTATTTCTTCGTCATTTTTGCCAAAACTTGAACCCATGTGGTCGTGCCGGCATGCTTTTCAAAATCCATTATTTATTTTAGTCTTAGATGGGTTGCCGGAGAAGAAACGGGGTTGAGATCGCGGCAAAAAACGGTGAAAAACCGATGGAAATTTGTTCTGGGCGCGAGGAAGAAGGCGCATGGAGCCCATGCGCCACGCGCTCTCACGCACGCTCAACCGATGTGCGCGTGGTATGCACATGCCTGGGCATTGAACCGCTCGCGTGCAGGGCACACGCCCACATGGATTATGAGCACGTGCCTGTCGTCCCCTTTTCCGCGGCTCCTTTAACACTTTTGCCCCTCTCTTTTCATGTTTTTACAATCCTGCCCTTAGCCAATTTATTTATTATGTCATTTCATGCATTTTTATGAGTATTTTATGCATGAAATTAAATGTCCAATGGTCCATGTATTTAATTAATTAGAGAGTGGCCACATCATCTTTAATTAATTGAATTATATATTAAGAGCCTCCGATTCATATTTAGAAATGGACATTGATTGTAATTAATTATATTAATATGATGAATTTTATCTCACAGGAATTTTCATTATATTAATATGATTAATTAGGATGAAATATCATATTATTTTCTTAATTTACCCATAGAGATTAAGAAAATGTATATAATATGGTAGTTTCTTCATGAAGTAATTATGAATCTATTTAAATTAAAAACTTAGCCCATAGGCAGTTTTTATGTTATGTGATTCATATTCATAACATGTTTACATTGGTAAAACATGATTTATGTATATTATGCCTCAAATTTTGTGACATAAGTATGATTATTTGATATATAGCTTTACAACCTGTGAATTTCTCTGAATTTAAGTTTGATGTTCCCATACCGGATGGTGAAAACTATAAAGTTTAGAAGGAGTCAGTTCTTCTTCAATTGGGGTGGATGGACATTGATTATGCTATAAAGAAAGACGAACCACCTGCTCCTACTGATTCGAGTACTTCAGCTGAGATAACTCTTTATAACTAAGGAGAGTGGTCCAACCACATTTGTGCGATGTTTATAAGAGCTAAAATATCTCCTAGTATTTGTGGTTCGGTTGCTCAGCATAGCAATGCTAAGGCTTTATTAGAGGTCATAGATGCACAATTTGAGAGTTCTGAGAAGGCGCATGCCATGACCCTGATTATGAAGTTTTCATCATTGAAACTTACTAGTTTTAGAGGTGTGCATGAGCACATCATGTAAATGAAGGACATTGCAGCTTAGCTTAAGAAACTTGAGGTTGAGATATTTGAATCTTTTCTTGTGTATTATATTATGAATACTCTCCCACAACAGTATGCACCTTTCAAGATCTCTTACAACACACATAAGAATAAATTGTCAATTAATAAACTCATGACCATGTGTGTTCAAGAGGAAGAAAGATTGATATAGAATTGGGAGAAAGTGCTCATTTGGCAACACAAGGAAAGAATAAGGGCCATGGCAAGCATAAGGGAAATGATAAAATATCTCCCCAAGCTGACATTAAGAAAGAATCCAAATGTTTCTTCTGTAAACAGAAGGGGCATATAAAGAAGGATTGTGTCAGATTTAAGGCCTGGCTTGAGAAGAAAGGTAATCCAATCTTTTGTGTTTGTTATGAATCTAATATGACTTATATAAGTCACAACACTTGGTGGATTGATTCTAGATCTACAATTCATATTTCGAATTCCTTGAAGGGTTTTCAAAACCACAGGAAGACAGTGGGAAGTGAACAAAGCATCTATTCAGGAAATAAGATGCGTTTACAGGTGGAAGCTATTGGGACATGTAGACTAGTTCTCAATAGTGGCTTTATTTTAAATTTGGAAAGGATCTTTTATGTTCCAAGTTTCTCTAGAAACTTAATTTCAATATCAAGACTTGTACCTTTGGTTTACTCTTTTAACTTTTCAAATTCGACATTATGTTTATTGTTTAAATCTAAAATTGTTGGAAGTGGTATTTTGTCTGATGGTCTTTTTCGAATTAATTTGCAAGACAATGTCTATTATGATGCGATGCATGTTCATGATAACGCTAATATGAAACGATGTGTTGTGAAAGAACATTCCTCTATGTTGTGGCACAGAAGATTGGAACATATCTTCATAGAAAGAATTAAGCGATTAGTAAATGATGGAGTACTCGGTACTTTAGATTTTACTAATTGTGATACTTGTGTAGACTGCATAAAGGGAAAATAGACTAACAAGTCAAAGAAAGGTGCCAAGAGGAGCACATAAATATTAGAAATCATACATACGGATATATGTAGTCCGGATATGGACTCGTGTGATCATAAATACTTCATCTTTTTCATAGATGGTTACTCACGTTACATGTATCTTTATGTGATTCATAATAAGTATGAAGCATTAGATGTATTAAGGTATTTAAGGCGGAAGTAAAGAAATAATGTGGTAAGCAAATTAAGATCGTAAGATCAGATAGAGGTGGAGAATTTTATAGTAGATACACTGAAGATGGACAAGGACCTGGTTCATTTGCAAAGTTTCTTCAAGAGCATGGGATAGTTGCCCAATATACCATGCCTGGTTCTCTGGACCAAAACGGTGTAGTGGAAAGAAGAAACCAAACCTTATTGGATATGGTGCGGAGTATGCTTAGTAGCTCCAAACTTCTTAAGTGTTTGTGAACTAAAGCACTTAAGACGGTAGTATACATATTAAACCGAGTTCCGACCAAGGCTGTCCCAAAGACACTTTTTGAGTTATTTAAATGTTAGAAACCGAGTTTGCAACATGTATGCGTTTGGGGATGCCCGTCTGAAGTGAGAGTTTACAATCCACAAAAAAAGAAGTTTGGCCCAAGGACCATAAGTGGGTATTTTATTGGATATGCCGAAAGGTCTAAGGGATACGGATTTTATTGTCCTTCTCACACCACTAGGATTGTGGAATCAAAAAATGCTAAATTTATTAAAAATGACTTGATTAGTGGGAGCGATCGATCAAAGGACCTTGATCCTAAGAAAGATCATACATATACTCAACCTTCCACCTCAAGTTTAAGGTTGATTGTTGCTCATAATAGCTCTTTAATTCAACCGGCTATTGAACAACCAATCGTTGAAGTTCCACAACCTGCTGATATTGATCTAGTAGATCCAGTTGTTCATCAATTACCAGAAACTATTGAACAACCAGTTGAACAACATGCTCCTCAAGAGAATGTTGATCCAACATTGAGAAGATCTGCTAGAATAAGGAAATCGGCAATTCCTAGTGATTATATTGTGTATTTACAAGAGTCTGACTACACTATTGGAGCTGAGAATGATCTCAAAACATTTTCACATGCCATAGATAGTGATAAATCCAATTTGTGGTACAATGTCATGAAGGAAGAGATGAGTTCAATGGCATCTAACGAAGTCTAGGATTTGGTTCAGTTACCTGATGGTGCGAAGGCCATTGGTTGTAAATGAGTCTTTAAAACTAAGAAGGATTCATTGGGTAACATTGAAAGATATAAAGCTAGACTCGTTGCCAAAGGATTCACTCAAAAGGAAGGAATCGATTACACTGAGACTTTTTCTCCTTTATCTAAGAAAAATTCTCTTCGTATTGTTTTGGCATTGGTTGCCCATTTTGATTTGGAATTACATCAGATAGATGTGAAAACAACTTTCCTTAATGGAGAACTAGAGGAGGAGGTTTACATGAAACAATCTAAAGGATTCCCCTCTAGTAAAGATGAGCATTTTGTGTACAAGCTTAAGAAATCTATATATGGCTTGAAACAAGCATCTCGCCAATGGTACTTAAGGTTCCATGAAGTCATCTCTTCATTCGGTTTTGTAGAGAATGTCATGGATCAATGTATATACAAGAAGGTCAATAGGAGTAAAATTTGTTTCATTGTGCTGTATGTGGATGATATACTACTTGCAACCAATGATAAGGGGTTGCTACATGAGGTGAAACAATTTCTCTCTAAAAGTTTTGATATGAAGGATATGGGTGAGGCATCTTATGTCATTGGCATTAAGATCCAAAGAGATAGACCTCGAGGAATTTTAGGACTATCTCAAGAAACCTATATCAATAAGGTCTTAGAGCGATTTCAAATGAAAGATTGTTCACCAAGTATAGCACCTATTGTGAAGGGTGACGGGTTCAATTTGAACCAATACCCGAAGAACGATCTAGAAATGGAACAAATGTACAACATTCCATATGCTTCTGGTATTGGAAGCTTGATGTATGCTCAGGTTTGCACTCGACCTAACATCACTTTTGCTATGGGAATGTTGAGAAAATATCAGAGTAATTTAGGTTTAAACCATTGGAGAGCTGCAAAGAAAGTGATGAGATACCTTCAAGGTACCAAAGACTACATGCTTATGTATAGACGAACTGACAACCTGGAAGTAGTCGGTTATTCGGATGCGAACTTCGCGGGCTGCATTGATTCACGAAAATCAACATCTTGATACATTTTTATGTTAGCTGGCGGAGCCGTATCATGGAGAAGTGCTAAGCAGACTTTGACTGCTACTTCCACTATGGAGGCTAAGTTCGTTTCATGTTTTGAGGCTATCTCGCATGGTGCATGGTTGATGAGTTTCATTACTGGGCTTAGAATTGTTGATTCTATTTTTAGGCCATTAAGAATATATTGTTACAATTCAGCTGCGGTTTTTATGGCTAAAAATGCCAAAAGTGGCAGTGGCAGTCGAAGTAAGCATATCGACATTAAGTATTTAGCCATAAGGGAACGTGTTAAGGAGAATAAAGTGGTCATTGAACACGTTAGCACTGAATTGATGATAGTTGATCCTTTAACTAAAGACAAGTCACCAATGGAGTATAAGGATTATGTGATAAGTATGGGAGTAGGTCCCATAATGTAATTTGTCGTCATATGGACAATTTTTGTTGTATGAAACTCTTATTCAGTTGTAATGTTGATTCTCAATTTTGGTGTACACATTATGTTGTTTATGAGAATAACATTTAACCTTGGTTGTGGAATAAACATATGGTTTATTCATTAAGGTATGTTGTCATATATAGGCTGATATTAAAGGAATATGATGCATTGTGATACAAGGAAGATATTACTCACTCTTAGAGGACATGTCGCCATGATCCATGTGTTTTGTTTATTTTATTTAAGCATAAAGTTTTCGTGGAATTAGTTGGATAATCCGTATGATGAAAATGATGGGATCAAGTGGGAGAATGTTATTTATTTTTGTGATCCCACATTTCCGAACCCTCATTTTCTCTTAAAGTGACGGTTATTCGACATACAATTTTTCCACGTACGTACCTTTTCGTGACAACCGTCCATTTGGTAACTGCCTTGATGGAAAACGGTTTATAAAGAAACGATTGTTCATTCTAACGGGTAACTACAAGGTCTAACTCAAACTCTCTCATTCAGAATACACCATCAGTACAAGAGTGAATTTGGTTAGTAGCGTGTGCCCAATTTTCTTTGTATTTTCAGGTTTTTCAGATGAACGAGAACAAGAACAATGGCTGGAGGTTTGTCTATAATTGATCCTCACTTCCGCATTGTGAATTATTTTGTCTAACAGATCTCCTAAAGTAGGATTTCACAATTCCGTAAGGTGCGCTAGGATAGTTGCAGTTCTTAATTGATTTGAGTAACTTTACAATTGTGTCTCTGCATGAGTTCTTTTTCGATACACTCACAACTTTGCCACATGAAGAAGACGATTCTGGAACAGTAAATTGTGTGGAATACGCTAGTCAGTCAAGGAATTCTTGCCTCAGGGGAAATCTACACTGAGGAATGTCTTCTCCACAGGATGTTCCATCTACACAATTAATTACACTTTTAAGCTCGCGGCTGTACCACCTTCAAATATGATTCTCCATTAATAATTTTATATTTGGCCTTCTATATTTTTTTCGTTGATCAAGAGGACCAAAGTATTATTAAGTATACATGAGATGATAACGTGCTAACCAATGGAACAAGTCTAAGTTGCCTAGTATAAAATGTCATGCTTGAATTATCACCGCAAAAAAGAACATCATTATCTGAAACAGTAAAAGTGAATCAATATTCTCTACTGGTCCAATTTGACACAGGAAAACCCCACCGAGGAATTAAAAGTTGTCAGGGAATAATGCGAAGAGAAATTTGAGTTATAATTCTTTCAATATCCTTTCTCAAAACAATTGTCTAAATCTGCTGAAAATACAAAGACAAGCTTGAAAGTTGTTCGGTTAAAACTTAAGTGGAATGCGACCAATATGCAATATCTGAAAGGAAAGGAATAAGGCGATACATGAGCAACTTAAACCCCAGATGAAAAGGGCTACTGCTACTGTAATTCTTAGTGAAAACTATGTTTGAGTCATTAATTCTGAAGGGAAAAAAGTAGTTCTTGATGAAGTTAGTCCCTGATGAGGTTAAAAGCATCTATAACAAATGGAGGATTACTTGCCGTATGTTCTTGCTCGACCAAGATTGCTTTGAAGCCGATAGTGAGTAAGTTAGGACGTGTTTGGTAACGATTCTATTCTAAAGAACAATTTTTTTTAGAAATGATTTTTTCTGACTTTGTTCTCATGAATAATTTTTAAGCAAAAGAACGCGTTTAGTAATTTCACAAAATTTCTATTCCCGAGATAAAAATGCGTTTGATAGGATTTTTAAATTTTATTTTGTTTCTTTTAATTTTTAACATTCTATTATATTTTCCTTTTTTTCTCTTTTTCCTTTTCTTTTCTCCTCCTTCCTCGCCTAGCCATGGCATGCCTCGACCTCACCCAGCAACACAAGGTGTGATATCCGAAATTTTCAATTATGTTTTCAATTAAATAAATCGGGTATTTCATCGACGCGCCTATAGTGCTATTCTCAGAGCTGATCACTCATGAGATAACTAGACTATCTAGGGAAGTTATTAAGGAATTTTAACACAATAGACTCAAGAATTTGACCAGGAATCTAACTAGGAATCGACTACTCAACCGTGCTCATCTGCAGAGATCATTTCAGCACAGTAAATATCGATTAGAAATCAGAAATAGGTCGGTTCAACTGAGATGTGTGGTTAAACATGGGTGATTCCACCAAATTGAGAAATTCCCGTCGATTGGCACTAAATTGATTTTTCTGTTGTTTTGGTACCTTGTGTCCGTATTTGAAATTTCGAGATTTTCACGATAACAGAGAGTCACCAATGTGTCGAAGAGGTTCATTGTGGCTCGAAGAAAATCGACCATGGATCATTTGCACTAAAAATTTCTGAAAGCTACTCAGTAGGCTAGGTCACGCTAAAATCACGTCAGATTGAAATTAACCGTGAATTTAAATCCGATTTCAGAAATTGAAACTTCTGTCATGTCGTGAATCATTTTAGAAACGTCGACTCAGTCTCCAAAGATTTTTTTGCAAACTAAGATTTTGGTCGAAAAAGTCGATATAGGGCCGTTTTCAACCGGAAAATTTAGAGGACCGTTTTTTATCACGAAATTGGGATGCAAATAAGTTCTATTTACGAGGAAAAATACTAATTTGATCGTTGACTCGATAATGGAATTTATGGGAGCCACTTTGAGTTGATTTAAGGAGGAATTGAAGTCTAATTTGGGGAAATTCCAATCAAAATTCGTAGCTCCCCCTTGGACCCAACATTTGGACCACTTGCAAGGCTTCTAGAGCAAGTTTGGGTTGGAAAAATCAACTGAGGAAGCTAGCTACATGATGGGCCTTCCCAAATGAGACAAAGTGATAGAGAGAAGACCAAAGTGGTCCCCCGCTTGTAGCAGTTGGTCCCCTCCCTTTTCCTTTGCCCGTCGAGCACCTCATCTCCAGCATTTTTGAAGCTTCCAGCAACCCAGAAGAACCAGCAGCTCACCCTCCCTTCACTATTGACGCCAGCCGAAGCCTAAAGCACCGCCGCACACCGTTGCTTGTGCCTACTCCCCCGCACGCGTCGCTCCATGCCTACTATATCGTCTAGCCACCTCCGTCGTCGTGTTGCCCAGTCCGAAGCTCCTCTGGTCGTGTTGAGCTCGGCCGGAGCCCGTCGAAGCTTCCATCATCACCATTTGCCACCACCTTTGCCCGTCCAAGCCGCATCGGCCTCACCATGCCCGTTTCCAACTTAACCAAGCACCAGAGCAACCTTCTCAGCCCTTGACCAAAATCAAACAGAGTGAGTATTTCCAGCACTATTTGGCCCATTTTTGTGGCCTTTTGGACTTCGAAAGGCGCACCCGCTTTGGAGTTTATCGATCCTCTCTGCGTCCCCGTCGTTGTGGTCTAAGCATATCGTTAATCAAGTGATTTTAACTCACTAATCCTTACTTAATAAGTTAATGACGCTTAAGAGTTCATTAGTTTAAGTTAAGTATAGATTATGTGAATAGTTAGAATAGATTAGCAATTTAATTAACTGTTATTGCATGTTAGATGGTTAAAGTATGTAATTAGAGCCTAGACAAGCTCTAGTATTTATCTAGAATGGTTCGGAAATTTTTCAGACGTGTCTCAGATTTTAATTAGGCTTTTCTGGCTTAAGTTATATTTATTGGCATTTAATAATTAATTTTCGAAATTATTTAATTAATTATTATTTTTCGAAAATTAGGCGGGATAGTTTTGACCGGAATTTTATGTTGATTGCAATAGTGTGATTTGTTTATTTAATTGACTACTACTTTGTGTAAATTGAGTATGATTTGCAATTTTGGGAAATTATCCCAAAATTTATTAATTTCAGTATTTAATTAGAAAATCGCAGAGAGGCGTTGGTTTATAGTGCCAAAAATGTTTTTATCGATTATATAATTAGTGGAATTTAATAAAGTAAATATATTATATTTTGGCAAATGCCAACCGTATACCCACACATGATTATTTTTATTGGGTATGATAAAAATGGTGAAATAATTGGTTGGGTAGAATGATATACTATATCAGCCAGAGGGCTTGATATTGTTAGCTTTTGGTGAGCATTTCTATCTATCTTCAACTTAAGGTGAGCAGTCCTTGATACGATTGAATTGGATAGATAGTATTGGCTAGATTGACCAATGACATGGAATCGACTGAGTCAATTGATTGATAGTTCAAGCTAAATTGATGTTTCGGTGTGCTGAAGTGGTTTATTAAATTTATATCTTGTATGACTTGTAGGAAGGAACTGAGACGAATTGAGTCATTTGACTCGTGTTTGTGCTTAGGCAACCCTTGGGGCGTATTTTCTTCCTAGTCGGGTCTTAGGGGGTGAACTTACTAAGACGTTGTCTCACCCCGTTATGAGATAACATTTTCAGGTCCCTAGATGGTAGCTCTTCCCAAGCATTTTGGTCAACCGAAGAAGGTCACAGAATGGAGGTCTTACATTCTGCTGCATGGGAGCCTTAGGGGCTGGACCTATAAGCTGGTAAGGTCTATGGTCTGGGTCGATGCAGGTCTTCTCCATAAGGTGCCTCACTGATACAAATCACGGTACTGCCAGATCAAAATGGCTAGAGAGAGGGTCCCATATTGAGAAGTATAAAGAAGTAATGAAAGCGAACTCATATAATTGATGTAATATAATAGACTATTTAATTGACGTTGACTTAGAAAAGTGCTGAGGCGTTGCCTTCAAGCTCTGGGCATTATCCGGTGAATGTTCCTTTCACAGCTCCAAGAGGATAGACTATTTAATTGACGATGACTTAGAAAAGTGCTGAGGCGTTGCCTTCAAGCTCTGGGCATTATCCTGTGAATGTTCCTTCCTTTCAGAGCTCCAAGAGGATAGACTATTTAATTGACGTTGACTTGGAAAAGTGGTGAGCCGTTGCCTTCTAGCTCTGGGCATTATCCGGTGAATGTTCCTTCCTTTCACAGCTCCAAGAGGGCCTTTCCTTTTCACTTCTAGGAGAAGTCTTCCTCTCCGCGGGCGTTGTCTTTGCCTTCTAGGAATTATCCGGTGGCGCTTCTATTTTGGTGCTGAATGGAGACAGCAACTTGGTTAGCCTGTGCTATGCATGGGAGGATCATTTGACTCTTTGGACCCGACCTCAATAATGTACCAAGAAATAAGGGAAAAAAGAAAGAAAGAAAGAAAAGGACGTGATAGCTTTGTTTCTTCAAAAAAGATAGATTTAGTACATTTGATTTAGAATGATAATGTCACATTTGATTTTACAAGTTTAACTCTAAGCTCTAAGAAATTATGCTTTCTTTCTTTGATCAAGCACATAAAAAAAATTGCTTGTAATTAAGGGAAAAAGCCATAAAAAAAAAAAAAAAAAACCCAAATTTTACCAAGCTGTAACATTTATCCCAAACGTTTTTTTTGTAATACCAAAACTCCAAATTTATACATACGTGACACATATGTTTACTCCAAAATTTTGGTGTCACAAAAAGTTTGAGGCTTTTTAGGTCATAGGAAAAAAAATTGGGGTAAATGCGTCACACAAGTACAATTTTAGAGTTTTTACTGTCGTGAAAAAAGTTTGGGATAAATATATTGCAATTAGCAAAGTTTTGGGGTTTTTTTTGTAGCTTTTTCCCTTTAATTAACTTATGAACTTTGATAAAGAAAATGACAAAAAATTCAATTATGGGACGCTCATGTTCTAAATTATTTTCTTTAACTTTTGCTCTAACTATTTGTTAAATTAGACAACTTATTGGCTTTGATGTATCTAAGGCTAGTTTAATGGTGGCTAGTTTTGTCTTTTGGGTGAAATTTTGGATTTATGAGACATTTGTCCTCCGAGTGAAAGGTAGGGGCTTTTTTGGGGAAAAGGCCAATGCCATCATTTTTTTTTTCAAATCACTTAAGTGTTATTTAAAAAAAAAAAATTAATCACTTTAAGTCAACTCCGATTTGAGTCACTAAAAATCCAACGTGACCATATTTTATTAATATCTCCAACCAATGTGACTTGCCCATGCCCAGTCAGCATTAATAGCTTAAACAACTTCATTTAGATGCTTGGCCCGATTATATGCCCTATTTTAGACAATGAAGTATTTTCCCAAATTCTTGAAATCCTAATTCAATTTCCTAAAATTAAGAGCTGAATCTTGTAATGGAGAGTAGAATCAGCACAAGTGGATCAAATTTTGAACCCGAGATAGCAACCTAGATTGTCGCTTGACGTTAGAGCACAAAATACTAATTATTTTATGCCAAGATTGTCTCCGCTTTTGAACAAGCATAATCTTAAGGGGGAAATCGAGTTTGATGTTGGGGATATCAACACTTGGCTATCAAATACCCAGATATCCTCATTTTGCCACTTTGTTGGGTTACCTCAAAATTGAAAGAAGGCCTATTGTTGACTCTGTTGGATTACCTCGAACATACATAGGTTATGGAGGTTTCTAAAATTACAATTATGCTTATTCTTCATTAATCTAAAATTACGACAATTACAATTATTCTATAATAAAACAGTGGTTTTTAACAACTTAATCGATGATATTTTTAATTATTATCATGACTTTTGATAAGTTAACTGTGATTTTAGAATACATTTTCAGATGAATTATAACGTGTATTTGTATATTGTACATAATTCATTAGAATTAATATTCCATCCTACTTTCACAATACATTGCTCATAACAAAGCAGAAGAGCCCTCATTGTACCAATTCTGTAAACTTACTTAATATAAAGTTATCTCATTCCTTTTTTATTGTACCGAACACAAATTTAGTGGAGATTGAATAGGCTATATTTGATTGGCGTCGCTTAGCCTTCGAACTTTGAAACTTTTACATGGATATCCATTCGGTTTGTTTGTAGGATGCCATGTTATTATTTTGATATTGTGATATCAAATTTCGGCCAACATTTTTCTCTCAACTTCAGCTATTCCATGTTATCATTATCATGTGATAACTGTCCCCCATTATTGTAGCAACCTTGATGGAAGAATTTTATGAAAGTTCAGAATGGGATGGGAAACAGGTCTAAACTAGGTTCTCGTATAAATCAAATATAACAGCGAAATTTTGACTAAAAATTAATTGTTAGTTGACTAAAAACAAATCATGAGTCGTCCCCTTGTTGTGGTCCCCAACGTATGCATCCTAGTGGCCTTAACAACTAACCCACCCTTACTTCTTTATTGAAAAGTAATGGAAGTGAACTCATAATTCTTATGATATAATTGACTGGTTAAACAACGATGACTTGGAAAAGTGCAGAGCCGTTCCCTCCTAGCTCTAGGCATCATCCGGTGAATGTCCCTTCCATTCACAGCTCCAAGAGATGCCAAAAAAATTTTACTAAAAATTCGATAGTTAATTGACTAAAAACAAACGCTGAGTCGTCGCCTTCTTGTGGTCCTTAACATATGCACCCGAGTGGCCTTGACAACTTACCCACCATTACTTCTTTATTGAGAAGTATAAAGAAGTAATGAAAGCGAACTCATATAATTGATGTAATATGATAGAATATTTAATTGGCGTTGACTTAGAAAAGTGCGGAGCCGTTGCCTTCTAGCTCTAGGAATTATCCGGTGAATGTTCCTTCTTTTCACAGCTCCAAGAGGGCCTTTCCTTTTCACTTCTAGGAGAAGTCTTCCTCTGCGCGGGCGTTGTCTTTGCCTTTTAGGAATTATCCGGCGGCGCTTCTATTTTGGTGCTGAATGGAGTAGACCGACATGAGCTGATTTTATTGTCATCATGCACCAGCAACTTGGTTAGCCTGTGCTATGCATGGGAGGATCATTTGACTCTTTGGACACGACCTCAATAATGTACCAAAAAGCAAGGGAAAAAAGAAAGAAAGAAAAGGACGCGATAGCTATGCTTCTTCAAATAAGATAGATTTAGTACATTTGATTTTACAAGTTTAACTCTAAGCTCTAAGAAATTATGCTTTCTTTCTTTGATCAAGCACATCAAAAAATTGCTTGTAATTAAGGGAAAAAGCCATAAAAAGCCCCAAATTTTACCAACTATGACACATTTATCCAAAACATTTTTTTTGTAATACCAAAACTCCAAATTTATACATATGTAACACATATATTTACTCCAGAAATTTGGTGTCACAAAAAATTTTGAGGTCTTTTATGTCATAGGAAAAAAAATTTGGGGTAAATGTGTTACACAAATATAAGTTTAGAGTTTTTAGTGTCGTAAAAAAAGTTTAGGGTAAATATATTGCAGTTAGCAAAGTTTTGGGGTTTTTTGTAGCCTTTTCCCTTTAATTAACTTATGAACTTTGATAAAGAAAATAACAAAAAATTCAATTATGGGACGCTCATGTTCTAAATTATTTTCTTTTAACTTTTGGTCTAACTATTTGTTAAATTAGACAGCTTATTGGCTTTGATGTATCTAACGGCTAGTTTAATGGTGGCTAGTTTTGTCTTTTGGGTGAAAATTTGGATTTATGAGACATTTGACCTATGAGTGAAAGGTGGGGCCTTTTTCGGGGAAAAGGCCTATGCCATCATTTTTTTTTTTTCAAATCATGTAAGTGTTATTAAAAAAAAATCACTTTAAGTGTCAACTTTGATTTGAGTCACTAAAAATCCAATGTGACCATATTTTATTAATATCTCCAATCAATGTAACTTGCCCATGCCCAGTCAACATTAATAGCTTTTTTTTTTTTTTTTTCAGTCCTGCTCTATTCCTACTCTACACTCACTCTCAGATTTTTGCCCTGCCTTTTGCAGGGCGTGGGAGTCGAAACTCACTCCTAAAACTTACGCGTTCCCACCCCATCCTCCCCCGAGAAGGTGGGGATTTGAATCCCTCACCTCCCCCTTCCATGTTGGAAGAGTGGCTACTGAGGCGAATCACAGTGGTTTAATAGCTTAAACAACTTAATTTAGATGCTTGGCCCCAAATATATGCCCTATTTTAGACAATGATGTATATTCCCAACTTCTTGAAATCCTAATTTAATTTCCTAAAATTAAGAGCTGAATCTTGTAATGGAGAGTAGAATCACCACAAGTGGCTCAAATTTTGAACCCGAGTTAGCAACCTAGATTGTCGCTTGACGTTAGAACACAAAATACTAATAGTTTTATGCCAAGATTGTCTCCGCTTTTGAACAAGCGTAATCTTAAGGGGAAAATCAAGTTTGATGTTGGGGATATCAACACTTGGCAATCAAATACCCAGATATCCTCATTTTACCACTTTGTTGGGTTTTTTTTACCTCAAAATTGAAAGAAGGCCCTATTGCTGACTCCGTTGGGTTACCTCAAACAAACATAGCTTATGGAGGTTTCTAAAATTACAATTATGCTTATTGTTTATTAATCTAAAATTCCGACAATAACAATTATTCTATAATAAAACAGTGGTTTTTAACGACTTGATTGAAGATATTTTTAATTATTATCGTGACTTTTGATAAGTTAACTGTGATTTTAGAATACATTTTTAGATGAATTATAATGTGTATTTGTATATTGTATGTAATTCGTTAGAATTAATATCCCATCCTACTATCACAATACATTGCTCATAACAAAGCAGAAGAACCTTCATTGTAGCAATTCTGTAAACTTACTTAATATAAAGTTATCTCATTCTGTTTTTATTGTACCAAACACAAATTTAGTGGAAATTGAATAGGTTATACTTGATTGGCGTCGCTTGGTCTTCAAACTCTGAAACTTTTACATGGATATCCATTCGGTCTGTTTGTAGAACGCCATGTTATTATTTTGATATTGTGATCTCAAATTTCGGCCAACATTTTTCTCTCAACTTCAGCTATTCCATGTTATCATTATTATGTGATAAACTGTCCACCATTATTGTAACAACCTTGATGGAAGAATTTTATGAAAGTTAAGAATGGGATGGGAAACAGGTCTAAACCAGGTTCTCGTATAAATCAAATGCAACAGCGAAATTTTGACTAAAAATTTAATTGTTAGTTGACTAAAAACAAATCATGAGTCGTCGCCTTGTTGTGGTGGCCTTAACAACTAACCCACTCTTACTTCTTTATTGAGAAGTAAAGGAAGTGAACTCATAATTCATATGATATAATTGACTGGTTAAAACAACGATGACTTAGAAAAGTGCAGAGCCGTTCCCTTCTAGCTCTAGGCATCATCCGGTGAATGTCCCTTCCATTCACAGCTCCAAGAGGGCCTTCCTACCATTGATTGCGGCCTCACCACGCTCCCTTGCCCTTGCCTCCACCCTCCGTCGTCTTCTTCAACGATTCTCTCTCCCTTTGCACTTGTAGACCCGCCCCATAAACTCACCATGCCTTGGACACACGTGTCGGGAAGAGTTGACCACGTGCTTTGAGGAGAGAGAACACAATTGAGGGCTTCGACCAAGGCGCACACTTCGACCATGAGGGAAGATGACGCTGCCACCGATTTAGCATCACTGTTCAGCAATCAGCCGGTGGAATCGCGGCATACTCATGCAATCGACCCAACCGTTTCACCAGGGATGAAAGCCCCATCAACATTTACCTTAAAGGTGCGACCTTTAGGTGGTTTCCAGCCGGTAGACGTATCTCTTTTTCTGCTGCTTCCTGATAAGTTCCATTTTGGAAAGCTTTGTAGCGCGATGAGAGATCTTTCCACCACATGTTGGGCTGAGGTGACTTGTCTGAATACAGTTGTGTTTCTGGCCAGCCATATACTCCACAAAACCGAGGCAATTGTGGCTAGATCTGGTGAGTTCTTGTGCTTTGATAAATTACAAAGCCAGTCCTCAATTGGACTTAGTCCTTTACTTGAAACTTGTAGATTCAGTGCTGGATCTGCCCAAATAGTTCTGGTCCCTAGGCAGAGGAGGCAAAGATGCTCCACCGTTTTGCGGCTTTGGTGACATAAGGGGCATAGAGGATAAAACTGGGAGGTGGATCTTTGAAATAGAGAAGCAAGAGACGAAAACGAAGACCAATTTCGTTTGGAAAGTAGACGGAGGCGATGGACATCGAGTATTCTCACAACCCTCGGGAAGGATCCTCCGAAACAAGACAAAAGAGTTTTGTCGTGTATGTGAGCTTTAGAGGACTGGACACTCTTTTCTCTGTGGGTTTGCTCTACCGTAGCCTCCAACAAGAGGGGATCCGCGTGTTCAAGGACGATGAGGATCTCCGCAAGGAAGCTCATAAGCCGCAGTCGCTTACCCAAGTGATAAGGCATTCCGAGATCGCCATTGTGATCCTGTCAGATAACTATCCGGGGAGCCAATGGTGCCTCAACGAGCTGGCTCAGATTTTGGAGAATCACAAAACGATGAGCCGGATCATCGTGCCAGTCTTCCACAACGTCACGCCCTCGGTCGTGAGAAGCAGATCTGACAGTTACGGGGAGGCTATAGCCAAGCATAGACAGAGCGGAGTCAACCCAAAGACCCTCCAGGAATGGGAGGAAGCTCTCATCCGTGGGGGATCCATCCCAGGGTTGAAGAGTGATGGGTGAGTGTAATTGAGTAAGTTCGATTGAGTAACGTAGCATCCAAATCCCAAGGTAGAGCTTACTTCAATTTAGTTAATCTAATTAGACTAATGCTAGGTGTATCTATAACTGATGTAGCTCACTCTGATCTGGTACTGATCCAATTGTTTACATTCCTACTCCCAGCTTGCCACATTACTTAATGTTTCAGTTTTGTCGATAAATTTCAGTATCCCTAGCGTTACACATATCTTTAAAAGCACATGACTCAGTTTTTCCTCGTTGGGTTGTAATTGTGATTTTATATTTATATGGTCCTGGAGAATGTTCTTCCTCTTGGAATCTGCATCTACGGTGTAAAATTTTGTAGGACCACGGTCAACTATTCTAAAAGTTTAAGATGAAAGCGTGGTTTACTATATAAATATTCTAACACTTTCCCTTATGCTTAATCTGATTTTTTGCCTAGTATTAAGCATGGAAATTTAATTGGACTGGAAAGATTGGAAATCACAACTTCCAGCTCTGATACTAAGTTAAATTTTGTAGAACCATAGCCAACTGTTCTAAAAGTTTTAAGTTGTTAGATAAATGCGTGATTTATTTAAATATTCTAACATACAGGAAATCTATGTCTTGCAAGAAAATGCGAGTTTAGAGTGATACCGATTTGCTTAATTTCTGTCTGTGCAACTAACAAACTTTACATCTCATCCTTCTGTGCTTTGTCAGTGTTGATTTAGTGAAAGTATGTTCCGCTAATTGTGTGGCCTGTTTGCCTAAACTGATCGCTGTTTGATAGTTTTTGAATAAAGAGGGTGAACTTTTTCTTGCAAACTGCTTCAGAGTTCAGACATTGTTGGACTTACATTTATCTTTGTGCATGCGTCTTGTGCACACATGCGTTCAATGATACAGCTCACACCTAGATTCTTCAATCCTCGAGGCACTTGTCACGGATGTGTTGAAGAAATTGAATAGGAACTCCGTTCGCATCAAGTATCATGTGGAAAGAGTTATGGGATTACTAAATGTGGAATCTGGGGATATTCGTGTAGTTGGAATATATGGCATAGAGGGCACCGGAAAGACAACCATTGCAAAAATCACCTTCAATAGAATATATCATCTCTTTGATGGCTGTAGCTTTCTGGAAAGAGTTGGATTAAATGGTGAAAAACAAGGAGGCTTGCAAAGTCAGTTGATTTCTAACCTTTTATGGACAAGGGATAAACTTGATTACGATATTAATAACATCAAAAACAGATTGCTCAGCAAGAAAGTTTTAATTGTTCTTGATGATATTGGACCAAGCTTTGAACTTGCAACTATTTTAGGAATTCTTGATTGGTTAGGCTTTGGAAGTAGGATCATAATTACCACCAGAGCCGAACAAGCTTTAGATAAGCTTGAAGTGTTCCGTAAATATGAGGTCGGGGGAGTGCAAAGAGATGAAGCCCTTAAACTATTCCACGCCTATGCCTTTGGGGGGAAACCTGCTCCAAATGGTGACTTTACCACCCTGTCCAAAAACATAGTATCAATTATTGGCCCGAGTTCTTTGACTATCGATGTTTTCGGGTCGTATCTACATTCTAAAAGCAAGGACGTGTGGGAGAAAACCTTAGCCGAGTTGGAAAAAAGCATCTAAGCTATGAGATCAATAGAATTTGATGATAGTCATCGATGCATTAACTGACAAGCAAAGACAGATATTTCTAGACATTGCTTGTTCCCTCTCTGGAGAGGACAAAAGCGTTGCATGCTACCTGTGGTCTGACTCTGCTTCTGGAAGCTAA
Organism: Eucalyptus paniculata subsp. matutina; assembly: GCA_017140255.1. Taxonomy (NCBI): domain Eukaryota; kingdom Viridiplantae; phylum Streptophyta; class Magnoliopsida; order Myrtales; family Myrtaceae; genus Eucalyptus; species Eucalyptus paniculata. The sequence continues at coordinate 39,477,983 of CM029437.1, forward strand.
TCGGAATTAGAAGTGCTCGTTAGCTCATCTATTATTAAGATTGAGAACAACAAGCTATTGATGTGTAATCAACTTCGAGAACTAGGTAGGGATATTGTTCGACAGAAACAATGTGACCTTGGAAGAAGATTGTGGATTCACGAGGAAGCCTTGGATGTGCTGATGAAGAAAGAAGTAGGATGCAACTTCATCATTGTTTTTACCTTACGTTTGTATGCCTTACAACTCAATGTTCCATTTTTCATAGAAAATATACACTTAGATGCATTTGTTTGGCGGAAAATGAATAATTTGAAAAATATTTTACTTAAAATGATCGTTATATTTTTTTAAATATTTAGTCACTGAATTTTTTTTTATTATTGTGACAATTTATCTCTACATATTTTCATGAACAATGAAAATGTTTTTTTATTAATTTGTTTTTATAAGATATGCAAGCAATTATTTTTGTAATTTTTTTAAATCATTCATTTTTTGCCAAATAAATGGATCCTTAATAAAAAAAATTTATCATCTTCACATATTTTTGTGGGGAAATGCTAAGTCCCGTTGATAATCCTATTTTCCACGTGTAGGGAATGACAAATGTTGGAGTTGTTCTTCTCAAATTTGACTGCAGCTCATCGTACAGTTTTAAACCAGCACATTTTGCGAGTATGTTGAACATAAGATTCCTTCGATTGGATCAGGCGGACCTCAAAGGAGATTTTAAGCAGTGTCTATCAAACTTAAAATGGCTCCATTGGCAAGGTTGTCCTCGGATTCTTCGTGCTAAAAATTTGGATTTGAAAAAGTTGGTTATTCTAGATCTTTCTTGGAGCAAGTTCAATGAAAATTGGAATGGTTGGAGTCAAATCGAGGTAGAGAAGTTCATTATTTTTAATTTCATTTGTCAAATCGTTGCGGAAAAGTTAACTCTTTTATCCTTCTACTTTTTGACAGAAAGCCGAGAATTTGAAAGTTTTGAACCTCATCGGTTGTGTTGACTTGATTAGAATTCCGGACTTATCTCATTTCACATGTTTAGAGAGATTGATTCTTGAAAGGTGCATTCGATTAGTTGAAATTGGCTCATCAGTAAAAAGTCTGCAACACTTGGTTTCGCTGAACTTGAGGTTTTGCATTGAACTCAATAAGTTGCCCGAGGAGCTCGGTTCCCTCATATCCTTGGAAGAGATACTTCTGGATGAATCTGCTGTTCAAGAAATTCCAACCTCCATCTTTCGTTTGCCAAATCTTGTAAGATTCAGTACCTGCAACTGTCTTTCATTAATCCAACTGCCCGAATCAATTAGCCATGTAAAATTTCTAATTGTCCTTGCATTGAATGTTACCAAAATAACTAAACTGCCCCTGTCGGGAGAGTTAGAAGTGCTACAACACTTGTCCATAAGTCACTGTTGGTCAATATTAACATTACAAACGTCCTTGGAGGCTTTGGCTTCATTGATCGAACTTGATCTATCAAGCACTAGAATTGTTGAGTTACCTAATGCTGTCAAGGAGTTACATCTTTTAAGAGTGCTCAAAATAGATTTTACTTTTGTATTTCTTTCATCCCCTAAGCATTGGTCATGTTCTCTCCTTAACACATGCAGAATAATTTTTTAAATGAAATTGAGTCAAAGACTTTATATTTCTTTCATCTTTTTTAATGGGAAGATGGATCCAACTATGTAGGAAAAATTATCAAATAAGTCTTAAATCTATTGTAATTGTATCAATTCAATTCTTTTTTTTTTTTGGACAATTCAGTTATTAATTTTTTGCATTTATACAAATTCAATCCATTCGACTAAATTTGGTAGGCTGGTGTTGACATGAGCACCGACTGGTGCCAACCATCCGGTCAATGCTAACATGGTAATTTTTCATAATATTTATTTTTTTCGGAAATTTTTTTATTGATCTTTTTTATTTTTTATTTTATTCCTTTTTTTTTTCTTTTCTGCCTACTATTCTTCCCCACCCCCCTCCTAGAAAAAAGGGGGTCAGCGAGGCTCTGGTGAGGGTCGCAGGCCCTTGCTTGGCCTCACCTAGGTTTGGGCAAGGCCTAGGGCCACGGGTGAGACCAACCTCGCCGACCACGAGCAAAGGTGATCTCGCCTACAATTGTGGAGGCTATGGCCGCCTTCACCCACGGTTGGCGAGGGCAGCCTCACCCGCGGCCCCTTAGGCCTTCGGAGGCTCATGGCCCTCTTCCTTTGTCTCAAGCTCGCTCTTTTTGTCTACCCATGGTTGTTGGGCCCTGTTGAGCCTTGCCACCGTACTTTGACCTTGATTTGAGGCAGCCGCACCTCGGGAAGGATTAGAGGTAGCAGGCGAAGGTGGCCATGGCCTCGTAGTAGCGGGAGAGGCCGTGACCCTTGCTGGAGCCTCACCGTTCACCGTGGAGGAAGGGAAGAAGAACAATGGGAAGAAAAGAAAAAAAAATGAAAAAAAGAAAATTATAAATTATAAATTATAAAAAAATTAAAACGAAATATTATTAAAAATTTGGGATGTCAACGTCAATTGGCTAAAATTGATCGGATGAATCTGAATTGATAAATGCAAAAAAATTAGAATTAAATTAGCCAAAAAAAACAGTTAGAATTGACTCGACACAATTATAATAGGTTTAGGAATTTCTTAATTATTCTCCCGACTATGTAAGGACTCCACTTCTTTTTCTTCTTTAAAAGGACATTTTTTACTTTTTAAAATATTTTTCGGTGATATACAAATATAGGACTTTTATTTTTGCCAGTTAGTTTAATCATGCTTTCCGGAGGTGTTGTCACGTACCCAATCCACACCGTTAAACGTTGTATCGGTGCCTCAAATCTTTGATGTGGTGCGGAAAAGCGCTGATCGCTGTACTGGTGTTTTAAATTTCTGATTTGGTGCTTCCGTTATGTTCAAGTTTGATTCTTAATCCAAAGTGCTGTGAGCAAATTGGAATGAGTGGCTCATAGAAGGTATTCCACTCTCTAAACGGCTCTATTTCTAATTCAGACTTGTTTGACGAGCTACTTTTTCCAAGGAAATAATCTGAATAATACTGTCAATGAAATCTCAAAACTCGTTTGGTCTTTATTCACATTCAGTCTGTTTGAATCTAAGGATCTATCTTTATAACCATTCTGACACATGGTAGGAATCTTATTTGACGCATTAAATTCATGCTTACACAAGTTTTGTCGCAGGAGAAGTTTAGCAGACCTGCTGATAGCGAACATTCTTTCTTTAAGGGTGTCCAACACAAATATGAAGGTATGCTCTGCATTAAGATTGTCAAATCTGAGTTGTTCCATAAGAGTAAGAATGATTCAACCTTGAAATGTAGAACACTGAAATTTATGGCTAGAAAGCTGCCAGATTGTAAGTATAGGCCTACTAACTTCCATGTGGTTCGTCCTTGAATCACACAACTATCGGAGGGGGTTTTGCTTTATCACCACATTGCCCCTCAATTAACTCACTTAAGGACCAACCAAAAAGAAAAAAAAAATCACTTAAGGTATTTAGCACATCCCATACTAAATCTCATGATTTTGTTTTTCGGTATATATATAGGCAGTTTCTCAAGAGATCACACAAAGAAAATCAATTATAGAGTTTCTGACAAAAAGGTGTAATATGTCTTTTCAGGAAATGAAGGCAGCATTGACAATCCCAGGGAGTTAAAAATTGGTAAAATCGGCCTATCAGGTAAAACAATTGGTAGGGGAAGTAATGGGACCATTGTCATTGAGGGCAAATATGAAGAACGACCTTCTGCAGTGAAACGCCTTCTCCGGGATTATTGTCATGTTGCCGGCAATGAGATTGACATTTTGAGGAAATCTGACCTATATGAAAATATTGTTCGGTATCATGGATTTGAGAAAGACCAGAATTTTGTGTATCTTGCACTTGAGCTTTGTACTTGCACCTTAGATGATTTAATTCAAGCATATTCAGATTCTTCAAATAATCTCCCTGATGATCCAGCATCAATAAAGGCTTCTGTTAGGGATACGATGCAGGATTTTAACTTGCGGTTGGTAGATGGTCGTCCCTCACCTACGTTATTGGATCTAATGAGGTAATTCTTATGTTTTGACGTGCCAAAAGGGTATGATTAGAGAGATAATTGCAGTATCTTGCTTATTGCCACGCACCTAAAATCAACTGTCATATATTTGTATTTGTAGTGAGCTTGCTTACATATATGTTTTACATGATTCGTAAGCATTTCATAGAGATCACTACATTCATGTTTTTGTTGGCTTAAGTGGGCATCAGGTGCCAGTCGTAGGACTTAATAGCTCTCCTGCAAAAACTTCAAAGTGATGCATGATACAGGGAATTATTAGGCCACTACCTTGACTGTGGTGAGCCTAATGCAATCAACATCGTGGGCTGAGTTTTGAACCTGGCAGCTTCCTTTCTAGAGTTATAGGATGAGTTCAATCTCACTATCAAGGCTAAACTTTAGTTTTCTTCTCATGGAAATCAATTAGGTATTATCAACTGCGTAGAGATAAATCCATTGATTTTCCCATCTTGGTAAAATCAGTATACCTTCTTTCTTTTTGATTCGTGAATACTACAGAATCCTCATGCACTCAAATTGGTAGATGTTGTTGTGATTGATACGGTGATCAAATTCTGTATTGAGTTTTTCATTGTAGAGTTTATGTAAAGAACCTGTAATACATTTTTTCTCTAGTGTACTTTCGGCATCCTTGCTAGGTCTTAGTGTGTTAGAGAAGCTCCTTAATTTCCAAAAAGATATGGCTTAGTATGTATCCGATGCCTCTGAGTGGCCAGGATACTATTTGGTTCCAAATACATTCTTGATTGAAGTCATGATGTCTTCTCTATATTATGATACAGGAATATGGTATCAGGACTTAGCCAATTGCATGGCTTGGGAATAATCCATCGGGACTTAAAGCCTACAAATGTCTTGATTAATAAGAATCCATTTCGTGCTAAGCTATCTGATATGGGCATGAGCAGATGCCTTCCTGATGGTAGATCTTCCTTGGGATATCATGCCACTAGTAAGTGCTCATGATAGCTTTATTCAGACCCTTGATCTTCTTTTCCTCAATATTGATCCGTGCATAATCTGAATCTATACAGTGGTAAGTCATCTTTGGATTCCTGGCTAAAAATTTTAAAACTACAATGTTACTTTGTTAGAACAATCTCTTCTTTTAAAGAAGACTATTATGTTGGAAGTTAGGTTGCTTTGTATTGCTTCTTATGTCGTGGTAAAGTTTGTGGAGATTTAATAGTCTTTGCCATGGTCTCCCTTCATTGATGGGTGAATCAATTATATCCATCTATATTTTGTCCAAGTGATGAGGGATCTTTTATTGACCTTAGTTGTCTGTCTTGCAGGTTGTGGAACCAAAGGATATCAAGCACCTGAAGTGTCTCGTGATGGTGGGCGCCAAACGCAGGCAATGGATTTGTTTAGTTTAGGTTGAGTCTTGTTCTTTTGCATCACTTGTGGAAGACGTCTATTTGGTGAAAACATTGCTTCCAACAATCCGGACCTATTCTTGGTGGAAGATATGGTAAAAGCGCATGATTTGATTTCACGTTTACTAAGCCAAAATCCCGAATCGAGGTGAGTGTATTGTCATCGTTAATTTGCATCACTACCATTTTCATTCTGCCATCTTATAGATTTTACAACCATTGTTAGTTGACCGATTTCCCTTTCCTGCATCACTTAATCTCATGAGCATTAAAGGCCCCCTGAAACTCGTCGACCATGGCTTAAATATCTTTCCTACTGTGGGGCTCTACTTGAGGAGAAAAACATGTGTAGATCCCACTTATTTCTTTTGGAAATTGACCATAGAAACCGAAGAAAAGGTTGACTACGTGATAACCTAAATGCATTTGACAATTGTGATATTCCAGTGAAAGATGATCATTGTCGAAAGCCTAGTTATTAGGGGTATAACTTTGTTACCCACCCACAAACAAATAAATTCCAATCATTCCTAGCGCAGTATTAGATTTGCTATACATGCATTGAAGAGGATTTTTTTATGAAGATTCCAAGGGTTTAGCATATGATGCTCACTACAAAATAAGAATCCTAGGGACTGGATGATTAAATTGCTAATTAAGGTACTTGGAGTAAATAATTCCGAGGTTCTTGTTGGAGTCAAACAATCGCCTTCATCCCAAACTCGTGAATTGTGAAGTGCATGAAAGTTGTCAGATATTTTGGTTACTCTTTCATTGAGCTAATGCAATTTTAATTGTTTTAGTGATTGCACAAATGCCAAACCTGTGATGCTTGTAAACTCAAGAACTCGGGCCATCTTAGTATTGTTCATGTAATTGATTTCTTTAAGCATGTTGGGTCAATAGTAAATTACTTTTAATAACTGACAGGCCAAAGGCATCGGAAGTGCTTTACCATCCATTTTGGTGGGATTCGAAGAGAAGACTATCCTTTCTTCATGACTTCAGTGATAAAATAGAATGGGAATTTGATGAATACATAAAAAAAAAAAAAAAAAGCGGCTTGCAACGAGGCCCCACCGGTGCTATCGAGCATCGAAGGGTCGTGTGATCCCCGAATGGTGATCTCCGACGGTCCCTCAGTCATCAATAAACAAAAAAAAAAGAGAATTTAAGGAATATCTAAAAAAAAATAAACAACAAAAAAAAATCTGAAGTTAAGAAATATGATTTCCCATTTCTGGAAGCATTGGAGAAAACTGAGATTTTCATATTTCCAAAAAAGAAGTGGGATCATATAATAGATGATGAAGTGATGACCGACCTATGTCTACAAGGATTTGGGACCTATGAAGGTGAACTTGTCAAAGACTTATTGAGAGCCGTGCGAAATAAGGTTAGCCACCACCGGAACGCTCCAGAAGAAGTTCAGGTACACTCTCGCTCTCTCTCGGAATATCTGCACCACATGCATACAGGGCTCATATATCTGTTGTTGCTTTGATGACTCTAGCAGAAGATTTATGGAGGATATCCTGATGGTTTGGATGCTTACCTCGCTAGAAAATTCCCGAGACTCTTGATTGAGTCATATGAGGTGGCATCCAAATTCTGCAAAGACGACGACCTCCTTAAGAAGAAGTGCTTTCATCTAGGGGGTCAGAATGAGAAGTACTTTTAAGTGACGTGCTTTTGACCCTTTGGCCACTTCCCACGGTAATTCCTCCTTCAAGCCAGCTGGGTTGGGGATGAATGTTACAGGACATCCCACCCGTCTTTTTTGTTGTGTCCACTGTCTTGATTACGAGGGTAAAGCTTGACGGGCCTGAGACTCTGTTCGTATTGTTCCTAATATCAAATTTTAAATAATTTTATAGAAAACTATTGCTGCATGTTTTAAATGTTCGATGTATTGTTCTTGACTTGACAAAAAAAAATGTATTGTCCTTGATATTGTATTAACAAATATTGTATTTCAATTTCATGCAATTTTTTTCAATATCGCAATTTTTAAATTTAACTCTTGTGCTTTTTTTCGAAAGTCCTACTTTTAGAGTTAAAAAAAAGCAAAAGGTCCAAGCACACGCTTGGGCCGATACCGCCTGAAGGTCAGCCCTCGTAAACACTTTCATCAACAAAAAGTACCGTCACCCCCTTAATAGTTTAGCAACTTCTTTGCCTAGCTAGTGGTTTTTTTTTTTTTTTTTTTTTTCCGTATGCAAGCAAAATATCTAAAGAAAAATATTTATGTCAAGTAAATCTCAATGAAGTGGGTAACATTCTCAGTTATGAAAGAAATGTCATTCAACTCTCAGGTATTTACCTATGAAATAAGGATCACTCTATCATTTTGAAGTATTTACCCACATGATTAATGATTTTTCTGTGTAATTTCTAAGTACCTCGTATAGTTGATAATTTTATCTCATTGGAGGGAATTAAAAGTTGAATCTACGTGTTATTAAAATATATATAAAGAAAAACCTTTATGTATTTCAAAACCTCAAAAAGAAATAAATAGCAATAAGATGCATTAACAGTTCTAAACCTCACATAGAAGGGACGAAAAATCTCATATATTGTCTACATACTCCATGCTTTCTCTAATAAAATTATATGTACATTTAGTATGTCCAATCAAGTTGTTCTATTTTCACACATTTCAAAACAAGTCTATCCGACACAAAATCAAACTAAATTCGGGAGACGTGGCATCAAATGACCCCAAAGTATTGCGAGAAAATATATGAATGCACACATGGACGTGTTTGTGAAAAAAAAAAATAGCCAATACATAGAGCATTGAAGTATGCCTCATTACCCATTGTTGATGCTTATGTGGATGTCTACATTGGAATATTTTTAATCACTTCATACTTACTACAATATCACTTGATGGTCATGTCAACTAGATTTGACCACATTTGGTGTTAGAGGGATTTGATAAAACAAAAATTTGCGAAAGAAAGTAGAAGGATCTCTTTAGACAAATTACAAGTGTAAGAACTTGATTAGAAAACAAAATAAGGATAGAGGTATAGGGACAAAAAATAAAAAAATTTGTAAAACAATATTTGGTTCTTGTGTGGATCATCAATGTGGCGATCTCTTTAGACGGACACTTACGTGCTTTATTATTTTTCACTTCCGACATACGATGATTTGGCTTTATAATTTCTTTACTTTTATTGGTATTTGGCTTTATAATTTCTTTTCTTTTATTGGTATTTGGCTTTATAATTTTACTTTCATGATAGCTAGGTACTCACAATATGTATTGGTTTGGATAGATAGGATTTTAGTGTGGTCCAGACAAGAATAAGGAGCATGTTAGGTGCATCCTCTGTCTGTGTGAGATTGCTTCATATGTTGCAAGTATATTATTTTAATTTGTTTTATTATAACCACGTATAATGGGTGAGAATATCTCGAGTCCAGAAAAAAAGTTAAAAGACATATAATATCACGCGCTCTTGATGCTATGGCTCCAACATTTATTTGCAACCGGCCCATCCAAAACAATCATCAATAATTAAGTCACTTTTGGAATTGTTGTGTGTGAGAAGCTCTAATATAGTTCAAAATAAAAAAATTCTAATATAGCACAACAGTCCCTAAATACCTTATCGTTTTCCAACAACTTAAAAAGCTTTATTACATTTTATTTTTTGACCCTACTCATCATCTAATTGCGATTATAGAGCATGGCATAATTTCTTTTCTGAATAATTTCCAGCGAGCGTCGAACATAAAATTTGAAGTTGAAGTTCCATAATTACAAATTTTCACGAGGTTTTGCATTCAACTACCCGGATTCCCCACGTGTCAGTTAACAATTGGTTGCACAATGTTAACTTTTCTATGCACAAAACTTATATATATGTCACCTATCCGTAGATAGTGTAGTTAGTTGAGAGTCCCTCCCTCATAACCGAGGTCAAGAATTCAAAACCTTGCGTTGCTAGCAATTTAAGTGGGGAGCCATGGCGATGAGTTGATATGCTAGTCTCCCCCAAGATATAGGAGCCCAGCCCTCAGGAGCCGTTCAGGCACGGGGGCCAAGTGACGGAGTCCTCGGTTACCCAAAAAAAAAACTATATATACATTGCATACCAACCAAAAAAAAAAAAAACCTATATATACTCGCATATTATAAGTTAATCACTGCATGACACGGTGATAAAGCACCCAATTATGGGGAAGGGGGCGCTAGAAATCGAATCTGCCACCCCACCAAATTGGTTTTTTTTTTTTTTTTTTTTTAATAAAAATTTTCTCTCCCTTTTTCTTAAATTATTGTATTTCTTATCTTTTGCATACTTTTAAGTCTCATTGATTTTTATAGAAAAAGTTTCTCTTTTATTTATCTTATTTCTTTCTTTTCAATCCATCTATTGTGTCCATTTACTAGCTTAAAGTTTATTTTTTGACTTGAATTTATCTCGATCAATCCTTTTTCTAATAAAATTCAAGTACAATCAAATTGTCACATGTTCCTAATGTCTTAGATAAAAAGGTACTATCTTGACATTATTATGGGATATTATTTTATTTTTCCTCATCGATCCGTTTAGGTGTCCCTTTGTCCTTTGTAAGGCTTAAAATTCCTGTTGACACCTAAATTTTGATTAGGTTTTTAATTAGGCTTAAGTTTCTTTATTTATGTATTTTGCCTCTTTTTCAGATAAATTCAATAAAAACAAAAAGAAAACAAGAAAAAGACAAATAAAAACAAGAAAAGCAAAAAGCAAAAAAAGCAGCCAACCCCTTTTTCTTTCTTTTTCCCTTCGCATGACCCGCCCCCCCTCTTCTTCTTCCTCTTCTTCTTCATTCGTCTCTGCATCTCACGCACGGTGGCCGGCGACGCGCTCAAGGGCAGCCTACGGCAGAGAGGCACGGAAGTAGGTCGCCGAAGGAGAGGACAACGCGCATGCGCCTTCAACGCGCGCCTTTAATGCTAAGATAAGACGCTGGTTGGACCGCGGGAGTCCAGTCCGCAAGCCAAAGACCGGCGGCTGAGTCCCTCTGTCGATCGGACCTCCTCGCCTATAAATAGGAGGGCACAACCTCCATCGAAGGGACACAAGCCAGCAAGTTCAGAGGGGTCCCCGAGAGACTTCGGGAAGCTTAGAGAACGAGCAAGGCAGAAATCGGGTCGCGAACTCAAACCGACCTCCCTATGAGAGACTTTGGGGGAGCCCGGCGGCGAGCGAGCCCGAGAGAGGAGAGGGTCAGGTTGAGAAGCGAAGAAGGTTAGATCTGAGTGTGAGGGGGCTACTGGAGAGAAGAGAAACTAGAGAAAACCACCGTGAGCCGAGCACCAACTGCGAACCACGAGATCCCGACGCCAATTGCTGCTGTTGTCTCCCCCACGAGCCACTTCTCCTCCGAAGCTCAAAGAACCAGCGCGAAATCAAAGCCATTGTAGCGAAGTTTCCCCAGTTGTGCTGGTCCATCATCGACACCACCGTTCATCGCCGCGTATCACCTCCTCTGCAGATAGGTATCAACCACCGTCAATCGCGTTGTCGCCGTTGCTTCCCCCTACGTGAAACCCTAGACGTCTCTATCACACACCCCTTTTTTGAAACCCTAGCCTCGGCCTCAATCCCGATTGGCCAAGAGGCTCCGTGTTGCTGCCGCGCCGCGTCCCGTCAAGAAGTCAGCCGCTGCTATCTTCCATGTAGCTGCCGTCGTCGTCACCGATCCGCCACTCGTTGCGCCACCACGGCCAAGTTGCCGGCGTCCCCGCCATCCCCTCTCTGGCGCCGCAAAGAAGCACTAGAATTTGGGGTTTCGAATTTGGGTCGCGACCGGGTCGGGCGAAAGCCCCGTCGAGTAGGGTTCCTCGCGGGAACCGAGCCGGTCGTTGGGTCAAGCATGGGTCTTGACCGGGTAGGGTTCCGGTCAGTTTGGGCCAAGCGAATTTGGACGTAGGTGGGCCGGTCTCACGTGGATAGGGACTCCTTTTGTTCCTTGGGCTTCGATTAAAAATTTTTGGGCCGGGCTTTAAAAAAAAATAATGAGTTAGGCTCGCGTAGCGGGCCCGTCTGCATTTCAAGTCAATGACCTGGGTTGGACCTAGCCCACGACCCGACCGGGTTGGTTTTTATTTAAAACAATATTTTAAATAAATAATTTATTTTCAAAAAATCAAAAAATATAATTTATTTTCGAAAAATATTAAAAAATATTTTATTTTCCGAAAAATCAAAAAAATAAAAAATATTCCATATTTTCCAAAAAAAAGCCAAAAAGAATTGTATATTTCCAAAAATACCAAAAAAAATCCCAAAAAAAATCCCTTTTATGTCCAAAAATTAGAAAAAAAACTCAAAAATGTTTTTCCTCCCAAAAATGCATGGAAAATCCCTCGAACATAAAAAAAACCTCAAGGTTTAAACAAGATTAGGTACCGAAAGGGCATTAGTGATTAACTAGTGTAATCAAGTCCCCGATCCTAATTTCTCTGGTTACGCAGGAGTGAGTATTTCTCCCGATACTTCACTTGGGTTTCTAATCAACCCGCCCCAAATCAATTAGTGGTGACTCAATTTTAAAAATTGATTTACAGGTTAAAAACTTATACTATTAAAGTCGTGAATTGGTGGACTTGGGAGAGTCCGAGCTAAAATAAACCTAGCCGAACCATTAGCCTTCGCAAGGCGCCCACCCCTGATCGATCACCGAGAAAAAGAAAAAAAGAGGTATCGACAGCTTGGCGACTCTGTTGGGGAATTTGAGGACTTAGGCCATTTTATCTTTGTTTAAATGCTTTGCTGACTTGGGTCTTTTTCTTTTGTGCAAGTTAATAGATTAGAGTTTTATATATATATGAAATGTTTTGTGATTATAAACCGTTGTGCATCCTTAAATGTTTAAGCACTACATATGGCACACACAACCCGGCCGCCAGACCTGGGCTGCCATAGGATTTTTAGGATGGTGTTAAGAAAGATACGACCTCAAATGCGAGATTGCGATGTAGAGGTTACCTTTCTTTTCCCCGAATTTCTTAGCTGAGGTTAGGAGGGTATGCTGCTAACGTAAGACTGCAACAGGCGGATACCCTTTTAATTTCAACAAACCTTCTTAGTTAGAAATCGAGCCGCACATATCATGCGCATGTCTATGTGATTGTCATCAATTTTCTCGCGTGATGTAAGTTTTTTTTTTCGTGTACTTTGCAATTTACTTACCTTCCTGCATATATTGAGTGGTCCATGATTAGTTTAGGATTTAATACCACGGTCAATTAAATTTGGAAGTAATTGTCATAAAGTTTTAAAAAAAAAATCTTTTGCAAAATAAATTACTTTCAGTTAATGTTTTTATTCTCAAGCATGTTAAAAAGTTCTTTTTCGCAAGAATTTTCATTTGCCTCAAAAAGGGATAGAAATCTTTTTCAAAATTTGTTGCAATTCACGCTTTCTTCGCCTTTCAAAATTAAATATCTTTTTAGCCCAAGCTAACATGTCACATGCCCTTTTTCAATCAATGCTTAGGAAACCGTCTCCCTTTTCATGAATAAACGAAATGAGTAGGATTAGGTCGTCTTCATGGACCGACTCCCTATTTACGCCTTGTATTCACACGCGCTTGTTTATTCATGGCCAGGTAATCACGGAGCATCAACGTTCACCAGTCCAAACTCACTTAAAAGCAAGAGCAAGAATGGCTGAAGAAAATGTACCAAGCCGTATTGCGGTCGTAGAAAGCAAAATGAAACAAGTCTTTAATGTGCTTCAACAACTTTCAAAGCAGATAGACTCCATCCAGGGCAAACTCACTCCTGCCCCGGCCTCAATCGAGGTATTGTTGCCACAATCATCTACCAGGGGTGATCAAGGTGGAGATGCCGACAATAACGTGCCCGAATTGGAGGATCCACACCCAACCGCAATTGAGAAAGCTAAGCTAGATAGTTTGTCTAAAACTGAGCATGACAAACGTCTCGAAAAGCTTGAAGAGAGATTGAAACAACCGCAAGGCCTCCAAGATTCTACTTTGACAGACCTCACCATTTATTCCAACGTCAAAATGCCAAAAAAATTCAAAATGCCTGAGTTTGAGAAGTATGATGACACGACTTGCTCGAGGGCTCATTTGCAAATGTACTTGGTTCAAATGACCCAATATGTTAATAATGCACCATTAATGATCCAGTTGTTCCAATCAAGTCTAGTAGGCCCGGCCCTAAGGTGGTACATCACAAAGAACATGAACCTCCTTGAAACATGGAGTGAAGTGAGTGAGGCATTCCTCAAGCAGTATAAGTTCATAATGGACATTATCCCTTCTCGTGAGGATCATGAGTGTACCGAAAAGAAAAAGCATGAATCGTTCAAAGAATATAATATTACATGGAGGAATCTAGCCGCCCAAATTAATCTTGAACCAACCGATTTCAAACTGAGAAAAATATTTATCAAAACCCTCCCTTGCGAGTACCACAATCGAATGGTAACCACGATCGCCGAATCGTTTAATCAACTCATTCCAGTAGGGGAACAAATCGAGATAGGGTTAAAGGATAGTTGGTTCACTAAACCTGCACCCATGGGCAGGTTCAGCATGAAGAAAGATAAAGAACCCCTAGTAGATGTCAATGCGACCTACAATCATTCTCCAACAATTCAGACAAGTGCAAGACAGTAACAGACCACCAACCGTCAGCCATCCCAGCATTACAACAACAAGAGACAATTTACTCCTCTTCCTGGATCTCCATCACAAGTCCTGGCAGTCCTCCGGAAAAGAAACCTCCTTTCGATTGAGCCAAAACGACCCAACGCTGAAAGTTTTTCCAACTATGACCCATCAAAGATATGCGACTATCACATGAAAGAAGTGGGGCATTCGATTGATGAGTGCTTCGCCCTCAAGAGTCGAATCCAGAACCTGTTAGACACTAAAGCTTTCTCATTCCAGAGCAACTCACTCCCTGATCATACCAATAAAGTAAACGCGGTATTCAATTTTGAAGACAGTTAGAGCAAAAATGTCGAAGCACATATCACCGATGTTTATCAAAGGCTGTTAGAGGCCGGGTATTATTCAGGTAATGAAGTATCACTCTTAGCAACAGAGAAAGAAGGGTCAGATGACATGACCGCCATGTTTGGAGACATTTTCATTGGTGCCATCAATGAAGGACCGTCAGGGGAAATGGGTGCAGGCCCGCTCAAGTATAACCCTTTTTAATTTCCTTGCGCACTCCCCTATGTGGGAACTTGTACATTTTTCTTAAGTCTGGCTTGTTTTATTTTCAACATCAGTTCCCCTTAAGGAACTAACTTTTGAAATCATTCTTCCAAAATGTAAATCCACCTATTAAATAAAGTTGAAAATATTCTAAGAGCATGAGGCGGTATCCCAAACCAGCCCGGTGATGCTATCCAACCATGAAAAGAAAATATCATCCGAGGAGAACACTGAGGGCTGGGCTTCCTCATGCTTTCTTCCCTCCAAAAATATATACTTTTGAAAACAAAAAATATTTCATTATCAAAAGCTTTTGAACAAGATGATAAATTTAATTATATTTGTCTTTCTGATTCACTGACTTTGTGTCTCAGAATATCATCCCCTTTGACTTAGTATGACCAGGAGGCATTTAAAGTCGGCACATCGTGTGAACTTGCCAAATTTAAAAGCACCCTTCCAAGAAAGCGGGGGCAAACAGAAAGGATCATCACGTTTCAAAAGGGTAAGTCATATTCCCTTAACATAATGTCGAAAATAACATCCTCTCTCTTCCATCTACAGGAGACGAAGGATGGGACGTAATAGGCACAGGCATATTATCAAACTTGAAGCATGCATAACATGATAGCTTAAGGCAAGATGTCGCAAGTTCATTGATGGGACTTCCAGCTTCAACGAGCCAAGAAGCACAAAGAAGAAATTTCTTATCTTCCTTTGAATTGGCTACTGTCAACAGGGAAGAAATCTAAACAGTTGAGACAGTCTCTAGCCCCTTATTTCAAACAATGACTTAAGGCTTATAAACCTCACTTCATGCTCCAGACACATGCTCTCCCAAGAAGTGATTGCCATCAGAGAATTGGAAGTTTTGATTATCCATTTCAGATTCCATAGAAGCTTGAAGTACATGATTTTGCCCAATGCTACTAATGGTCATATAGTCAAAGATAGAAGAAAATTCTACAGAAGGAAGGCGTTGAAGATGAATCAACGACCATCAATCATGTATATAAGGCCACAAATGAGGAGGGCTAATCGACAGAAATGTCGAACCGTGTCAAGACGAAGAGGTTGTCATCAACATATAGAGATCCCTAGGAGTCAGCAAATACAAACTTTGGGGAAGGGTAATTTGGTATCGTTTTCAATACTCCCAGTATCTGAACTCACTTTTGATATATTTTCTCCTATTGACAGGAAGCATAGGATTCAAGAAACAAGCTTAATGGTGAAATTGGGCAAATCAAGTGACCCATATCAATTTACCTAACTTGGTATAAAAGGACATGTCGTCCAGGAGCTGGTTTGGTTAAATAGAAAGGGCAGCACCCTATGGACATCGTCGGCACCTCTAGACGAGTGGTGCTTGGGAAGAAGCGAAATGGTCCGAAGTCGGGGATTCGAATCCCCGACACGGCAGTTAGCCGCTTGGTAGAAAAAAATAATAAAATTTTTTTGCTTCTCTTGCGCCTACAAATTACGAGAGAGCAGATGACCTAACGAAGCAAAAGACATAGGACTTTATGTCCCACTTGCACTTCAAGTCCATCCAATCCAGTGAAGGGTAATGTTGTATCACTTCCAAGTTATTCGACTCTTGAAAGAGCTTCTGACTAACATGATCCCTTTTATCTGTTGCAGGATCACTTGACCATAAAAAAATGCAGATAACAAATCAAGGAAAGACATGGCAAACTCTGATAAGCTCTCCTAAGCGAAATGAAGTCCTGAGTAATCACCAAAGCAAATGATAGATATCTTTCAGGCCTCAACTCACATTTGATTTTGGCTAGACTAATTGATCTACTTGTACATTTTCTCTTCTGTAGGGGAAAAAATAGAAATGCCCGATCAGATTCCTAATCATTGGCTGATCATTCATGTGTCATATCCCTACTCAATAGGAACAGTCCATTGACACCCATTTATGAATAACCCTTTTTTATGTTCAAAATTTAACATATTTGGAAACACCATTTTGTTGACCTTTAAAGCTGCCAACAAGGTCTTTTTGAGCAAAAACTATTCATTTGTTTTAAGAGTACAAACTCTCTCATGTTTAAAATGTTGCATGCCTTTTCCAAATGGATTTCTGCATGATGATTTTGTCTGTCTAAGTCATTGATTCCACTAAGAATTATCAGAATAGATAGCTAAATGATGAATACAAGATTAATCGAACATGCTGGATGAAGCGCGTCAAAATGATGAAAGGCAAGCCATATCCTACACACAATCCCCCCCATCTATACACTTGTGAGATGAGTGCAGAAGATTTCATGACTACAAGATAAAGAGTTCTCTCACAAATGGTACGATAACTAAAATAGTGAGAGGCATTTCATTGCTCACCCTTTTGAGCCCTATACACTGGTGAAGTTTCTATCCTACCCCCCGTCAAGAATCACCCCCACACTGGGGCAGATTAGAGGCGAAGTAGCATCACAAGGTGAGAAGAGGGATAGAAATTTTCTTGCTCGCACTTGCATCAATCTTCGAGTTTCCTTATTGCATATGAACACTCACGTTAATTTAAGTGCCCTAGAATGACGAAGAGCAATTCTTTCTCTATGCACTTGTATTCATTATACAACCCAATTGAGTCTGTAATTTCACCCTCACATGGAGGCAAAATAGAAGTTACTGCCATTTAAGCAGCATAGCCCAGAGCGCCTACTAAAGATGAAGACTCAAGAGTTTAATAATGGTGCTTCGATTGAACTTGCCTAGGCCAGTTCCTCTAATGACAAGAATGAAAAAACAAGGGCATAAAAAAACAGTATACCTGGTAAAAACAAGGTCAATGCCCATAAATGAAGAATTGGAATGAAAAGTAGGGGCATAAAAAAGCAGTGTGCCTGGTAAAAGCAAGGCCAATGCCCCCAGCAAGAAAATACAGCCATTTGTATTCCCAAGAAAAGTTGCTATTGTGGTTCAATTGATAGAACCTTCATATGACCGTGAGAAGAAAGACCGGTGACAAATGCCAAGGCAATCACCAGCTCTCACCCTTTTACACATGAGTCAAGCCTACATTGCGTCCTATTGAAAAAGTTTTTTTTTTTTTTCAGACTAGGGGTACTTCAATTAACGTAGGATTTCATGCGTATATAAGCATCGCTCAAAGAAGTACGAGCAAGATTACTCTATCTCTTTTCGCAGGATTCTTGACTTGCAAACCTGGAGATGATCGTGCGGCACTTCGTTCATGAGCCTTAACCTCGACGGTCCCATTTGATGAGCCGTTGACCAAGTCTTCATCACAATTTCAACAAAGACCTCTCACATTGGTAAAGTCGTACCACTTGCGAGAATACTCGGACCCCTGTTGACATGATGACAGTGAGATAGTGTGGTCCTTATAAATCCTGCATCAATGGTCATGATAGCTTTTTTCATGAGAGTGAGCGAAAAATCCTTTCAGACTGAAAGTCCCTCATCTGGCATGCTTAAGACATCTACGTTATGAATAAAGGTTGTCTTTCAAAATCTTCCCCAGTGGAACTCAGATGATGCAAAACTGACAAAATTGTCATGCATAAATCACATTTAAACTCATAAATTTACAGCATATACAATCATGTGTGCATATTGTGCAAATAGCAAACATACTCTTAGAGATCAGAGATATTGCTGGGTAAGCATATGCTTATCTCCATTTGTCTTAAAGTACCTACCACTTGCCAGGTACTCCCTCTTATCGACACTCACTCTGTTCGAGTTGTCCCTAGAGTATTGATATTTGCGACTATCCAGGTATCCCCCTATTTTTGAGTGTCTGCCGTTACTCAAGTGCTCTCTCTGTTGACACTCGACCTGTTCGAGTTGTCTTTAAAGTTTGGATGCTCGTGACTGTCCAAGTATCCTCTTGTCTTTGAGTACCGGCCACCGTTCGGATACTCCATTTCCATGACACTCGACCTATCTGAGTTGTTCTCAAAATTGTATCATTGAATACTAATAGCCATTCAAGTATTCCATCACATTGTGCGCCTATGGTTACCCAGGTATGCTTTCTTACACTTGGACCAGCCTGAGTGATCTTAGATTGTATCATTAAATACTTATGTTCATCCAAGTATTCCAGTACTTTGTATACTTGTGGCTATCCAGGTGTCAATCCAAGTAAGCCTCATACCACATTCAAGTTCATAATACCAGGAGGTGAGAGACCTTCATGAATATGCGGGGCACGCCCTCGATATTCTCATTACTAGGAGGTGAGAGACCTTCACAAATATGCGGGGCATGCCCTCGATATTCCTATTACCAGGAGGTGAGAGACCTTCACGAATATGTGGGGCACGTCCTCGATATTCCCATTACCAGGAGGTGAGAGACCTTCACGAATATGCAAGGCACACCCTCGATATTCCCATTACCAGGAGGTGAAAGACCTTCACGAATATCTCAGGTACGCCCTCGATATTCCCAATTACTAGGAGGTGAGAGACATTCATGAATATCTCAGGTACGTCCTCGATATTCCCATCACCAGGAGGTGAGAGACCTTCACGAATATCTCAGGTACGCCCTCGATATTCCAAATTACCAGGAGATGAAAGACCTTCACGAATATCTCAGGTACACCCTCGATATTCCCAATTTCCAAGAGATGAGAGACATTCACGAATATCTCAGGTACGCCCTCGATATTCCCAATTACCAGGAGGTGAGAGACCTTCACAAATATCTCAGGTACGCCCTCGATATTCCCAATTACCAGGAGGTGAGAGACCTTCACGAATATCCCAGGTACGTTCTCGATATTCCCCTTTATTAAGAGGTGAGAGACCTTCATGAATATACGAGGCACGTCCTTGATATTCCCAATTACCAGGAGGTGAGAGACCTTCATGAATATCCAAGGTACGGCCTCGATATTCCCCTTTACCAGGAGGTGAGAGACCTTCATGAATATCCAAGGTACGGCCTCGATATTCCCCTTTACCAGGAGGTGCGAGACCTTCATGAATATCCAAGGTACATCCTAGATATTCCCAATCACCAGGAGGTGAGAGACCTTCACGAATATGCAAGGTACGTCCTTGATATTCCCATTACCAAGAAATGAGACGCCTTCACGAATGCCCAAGGTATGTCCTCGATATTTACAATTATCAAGAACCCCTTCGATGCATGTGAACATCTAGGTATCCTTCAAGAATTCGTACTTGTGATCATCCAAGTACCCCCTCCAATGCTTATGATCAGTCAAATGCCCCTTTTGACGCTTGCAAAGGCCCAAATATCCTTCAGGTTAGTACTTGTGAATATCCAAGTACTCTTTGATATGCCTGTGAAAGTCCAGGTATCTTCCACAAATCAATGCCCTGAGAAAAGTCGGTGCGTCCTCCCGAGAAAGGTCAGGTCCCAACCAGTGTCTTTAATTGAAGTCAAACACCCCAACAAAATAGATGCCCTGAGAAAGGTGCATCCCCCTGAGAAAGGTCGGGTTCCAATCGGTGTCCTTGATTGAAGTCAGACACCCCAACAAAATAGATGTTCTGAGAAAGGTCGACGCATCTCCCGAGAAAGGTCGAGTACCAACTGGTGTCCTCAATACAAATCAGGCACCCACAAATGAGATGCCCTGAGAAAGGTTGGTGCATCTCCCGTCAAGGCGACCGAAGAAAGGTTCGGGTCCTAGACCAATCATTAATTGTTTTAACAGGCGACCGAAGAATGGTTCGGGTCCTAAAGAAGCAATTTTCCATCACGGTGATTGAAGAATGGTTCGGGTCCAAGACAAACCACTAATTGCTCCAACAGGCGACCGAAGAATGGTTTGGGTATTGGAGGAGCAATTTCCCTTCAAGGCGATCGAAGAAAGGTTCGAGTCCTAGATAAATCATTGATTGTTTTAACAGGCGACCGAAGAATGGTTCGGGTCCTGGAAAAGCAATTTCCCGTCATGGCGACCGAAGAATGGTTCGAGTCCGAGACAAACACTAATTGCTCCAACAGGCAACCGAAGAATGGTTCGGGTCCTGGAGAAGTAATTTCCCATCAAGGCGACCGAAGAAAGGTTCGGGTCCTAGACAAATCATTGATTGTTTTAACAGACAACCGAGGAAAGGTTCGAGCCTTAGAAAAGCAACCTCTTCATATCACCAGGTAAGATGACGCCTTGATACTTGCCAAACTCTGGGTTCACACCCTATCTCACTCACACTCGGTAAGTAACTACAGGTATCTTCTTATCTGTCTTAGTATGTGTAATGTTGAATTGCCCTTTTTTTTTTCTTTTTTTTTTTTTTGCATAAGACAATAGGTCCCAAATAGAATATAATTTGTTGCACATGCATAGATAAATTTTAGGTATCAAGTTTGTCTTTGAATACAACCTCTACAAGCTCACCTTCAAAGAGGGGCAACTGTTGACACCTAAATTTTGATTAGGTTTTTAATTAGGCTTAAGTTTCTTTATTTATGTATTTTGCCTCTTTTTCAGATAAATTCAATAAAAACAAAAATAAAACAAGAAAAAAACAAATAAAAACAAGAAAAGAAAAAAGCAAAAAAAGCAGCCAACCCCTTTTTCTTTCTTTTTCCCTTCGCACGACCCGCCCCCCTTCTTCTTCCTCCTGTATTCTTCTTCCTCATTTGCCTCTGCATCTCATGCGCAGTGGCCGACAACGTGCTCAAGGGCAGCCTACATCAGAGAGGCACAGAAGTAGGCCGCCGAAGGAGAGGACAACGCGCAAGCGCCTTCAATGCGCGCCTTTAATGCTGAGATGAGACGCCGATTGGGATGCGGGAGTCCAGTCGACAAGCCAAAGACCGGCGGCTGAGTCCCTCCGTCAATTGGACCTCCTCGACTATAAATAGGAGGGCACAACCTTTGTTGAAGGGACATAAGCCAGCAAGTTCAGAGGGGTCCCCGAGAGACTTTAGGGAGCTCAGAGAACGAGCAAGGCAGAAATCGGGTCGCAAACTCAAATTGACTTCCCTCCGAGAGACTTTGGGGGAGGCTGACGGTGAGCGAGCCCGAGAGAGGAGAGGGTCGGGCTGAGAAGCGAAGAAGGTCAGATCTGAGTGTGAGGGGGCTGCTGGAGAGAAGAGAAACCAAAGAAAGCTGCCGTGAGCCGAGCACTAGCCGCAAACCACGAGATCCCGATGCTAGTTGCTGCTGTTGTCTCCCCCACGAGCTGCTTCTCCTCCGAAGCTCAAAGAACCAGCGTGAAATCGAAGCCATCGTAGCGAAGTTTCCCCGATCGTGCTGGTCCATCGTCGACACCACCATTCATCGTCGCGCAGCACCTCCTCTGCAAACAGGTATCAACCACCGTCGGTCGCGTCGTCGCTGTTGCTTCCCCCTGCTTGAAACCCTAGTTGTCTCTATCACACGCCTCTTTTTTGAAACCCTAGCCTCGGCCACAATCTTGATTGGCCAAGAGGCTCCGTGTTGCTGCTGCGCCACGTCCCATTAAGAAGTCGGCTGCTGCCGTCTTCCATGTAGCTACCGTCGTCGTTGCCGATCTGCCGCCTGTCGCGCCACCACAGCTGAGTTGCCGACGTCCCTGCCATCCCCTCTCTAGCGCTGCAAAGAAGCACTAGAATTTAGGGTTGCGAATTTGGGTCACAACCGGGTCGGGCGAAAGCCTCATCGGGTAGGGTTCCTCGCGGGAATCAGGTCGGTCGTCAGGTTGGGCGTGGGTCTTGACCGGGTAGGGTTCCGGTCAGTCTGGGCCAAGCGAGTTTGGACACAGGTGGGCCGGTCTCACGCAGATAGGGACTCCTTTTGTTCCTTGGGCTTCGATTAAAAATTTTTGGGCCGGGCTTCTTAAAAAAAAAAAAATAAGTCGGGCCCGTCTGCGTTTCGGGTCAACGACCCGAGTCGGACCCAGCTTGTGACTCGACCGGGTTGTTTTTTTATTTAAAATACTATTTTAAATAAATAATAAATAAATAATTTATTTTCCAAAAAATCAAAAAAATATAATTTATTTTCTAAAAATATTTAAAAATATTTTATTTTCCGAAAAATCAAAAAAATAAAAAATATTCCATATTTTCCAAAAAAAAAGCCAAAAAGACTTGTATTTTTCCAAAAATACCAAAAAAATCCAAAAAAAAATCCCTTTTATGTCCAAAAAATTAGAAAAAGACTCAAAAATGTTTTTCCTCCCAAAAATGCATGGAAAATCCCTCAAACATCCAAAAACCTCAAGGTTTAAACAAGATTAGGTACCGAAAGGGCATTAATGATTAACTAGTGTAATCAAGTCCCCGATCCTAATTTCTCTAGTTGCGCAGGAGTGAGTATTTCTCCCGATACTTCGCTTGGGTTTCTAATCAACCCACCCCAAATCGATTAATGGTGACTCCATTTTAAAAATTGATTTACAGATTAAAAACTTATACTATTAAAGTCGTGAATTGGTGGACTTGGGATAGTCTGGGCTAAAATAAACCTAGCTGAACCATTAGCCTCCGCAAGACGCCTGCCCCTGATCGGGCGTTGAGAAAAAGAAAAAAAGAGGTTGCGACAATTATTTTTTCACTTTTAATTTATTCAAATTAGTCCTTAAATATTTGCTTGAAATCAAATTTAAGAATATTTTTAAATCAGTGTACCTTAGGAGAAGAGGTCACCACTTCGATGTTGTCATCAAATGTTACAGTGCCGATATTTTTGAATCAGTCATCAATCACAATATAATGAAAACTTCACAAGACCTCACATATTTTATTGTCGCATTTTGTTTGCTGAAAAATAATTAGCCAACGCTGCTTACTATTTATAAAATGTCAAAATTACCAAAAAGAGTTAATATTGCGATAAGCATCAAATGTCATTTGTCTATCCGGTCCTTTTGGTTATTTTTTGTCCCGCAGCATCCGCATGTATATTTACTAGTGAGATGATAATGTGCGGAAAGATGTAATGATATCGATCCAATAAAAAATTAATAGAAAAGGAACACAAATTATGTAGGCTCCATTCGTTTTAGGAAAAATAATTTGTAGGAAAATACTTTCTTGATTATTTGGTGTTCGTTTCACAAAAAATGAACTAGTCAAGGAAAACGTTTTCTGTTTTTGAAAAAAAAAACCTTAAAAGTAAGGAAATTTTTTTTTTCAACTTTGCAAAAGTGGAAAATGTTTTCCATAATTTTTTCCACCTCACCTTCTTTCATCAAAAACTTTTTTTTTATTTTTATGTTTTCTTTTTTTAAAGAATATAATTTTTAATTTTCTTTTTCTTTTTTTTTTCTTCCCTTTTCTTCTTCTTCATTGGCCTTGGCCAGGCCATAGGCCAACTCGAGCCTCACCATAGGCTAGCAAGCTCGTCGCCCAAGGCTAGATCCAGCAAGGGCGAGGCCCAAGCTCACTTGGTTCGACGGAGTTTGAGCCCGCTTAGTTCAGTGGAGGTTAGGCTCGCCGACCTTAGCAGAGGTCAAGCTTGCTTGGATCTGGCAAGCCACAAGCTCGAGCTCACCTAAATCTGGTGAGGCCAAGGCTCACTCATCATCTTGATGGAGCTCAAGCTCGCCATTGCTGTCCGTCGGCCTCAAGCCTTGCCTACCTCGCCCTTGCATTCATTACTCGCCAGATCGATGAACTAGCAACGAGCGCTAGCCTCTAGCTCACCAATCTATCGACCCCGAGCTCACTGCTTGCCACTTACCAAATTAGTGAGCGCGAGCCTCTAACCCAACGATCTAGCGAGGCTAAAGGTCGGCAAGCTCGAGCTCGCCACTCGCCAAATCAGCGAGCCAACGACAAGCGCAAGCCTCTAGCCCGCCGATATGGCGAGGCTAGAGGCCAGCAAGCTCAAGCTCACTACTTTTTAGATCAACAAGCTAGCGGTAGCTCGCCTTTGGTCAATTGTCGGCCATTGTCGTTGTCGGCGACTCAAAAGAAGAAGAAAAGAAATAGAAAAAATCAATTTTAAAAAAATTAAAAATAATTAAAAATCTATTTTTTGAAAATAAAAATAATTTAAAAACCATTTTTAAAAATAAAAATAATTAAAAATATTTTTTGAAAAATAAGATAATAAAAAATATTGAAAAAAAGTGCATAGGAAAAAGATTTTGCTTATTGAACAACAAAATATATTTTCTATTTCATTTTTAGGTTTTAGCCCAACACCATAAAATAATTATATTTTTTTTGGAAAATGACTTCTTAGAAAACATTACATTTTCCGTGAAACAAACAAAACCTTAATTTTTATGCTTATATGTAATGAACGCCAAGTGCATCACGTATCATGCCGTGCACGTGAAGATAAGACACACTTACAACGAATCTTTGTCCATACGCGACATCAACAAATATAAATTCATTTCATGGTCGTTCATCTACTAACTCGAGAGAGTAAAGTGATTTCATATATCATTTGAATACAAAAATAATTGGTATGAAGGAAAATGGAGGAAAGACAAATGTTGTTCCATCATCCATTCTATATCCTGGAGGGCGTTACTATTTTGCAACTTGCTAAGGACGACCTAGAACAATCACATCATATGGTTCAGTTGTTTATATGCTATATGATAGAGCTTCTTTAAAAATTAGATGCGGGCTTGTGATTTCAAATAAATCAACTGAATAGAAAATAAAACAGGTTGGGCCAGATGAATGATGAGAGAACGGTAACAATTCGAACAATATCGAATCAACGCAGTGGAATAAAATAATCTTCCCTCTTGTATAAACCTAATAGAAATCGATATAGTAGAGTAAAATAAATACCAAGCACGCGAACACAAGACGATTTTTTTACGTGGAAAACCTCCTCGATGTGAGGAGATAAAAAAACCACGGGACTAGAGTCCACCTGAAAATCTTCACTATCAATAAAATTGTTCTTCTCTAGCAAATACTAGAGGTACATAGCAGCAAACACCTCAAGAACATAATTCTTGGCAATACACATAAACTTCACAAGAGATCAAGGATAAATCTGACAAAAAATGCAGGTTTTAATCAATTCACGAAAGACCTGATATAGGGAACTTCAAAAGAAAATCAAACCGTTCAAATTTGAGAAAATTGTGTCATGAACATGCTAACAAAATTTCAGTTCAATCGGACCACTAATCAACCTCTAATGCTAACTTGATGTAAATCAGATGTTGTCCCAAACCTCAGATTTTCTGCTTTCTCTTTTTCTCTTATTATTATTTCCTTTTTTGCGGCTACCATAGTAAGAAACCTTATTTCTTCATATGACTTATCATATGGGCTCAAGCTCTTTTTAGGCTTGCAACTCATTGGGTCTCCTCCACATAGGAGTGAACCCAGCTAACAATGAAGTAGGGGAGTGGGCTAAATATTAGTTTTGTAAGCCTAATTATTACAACAGGCACTTTTGTTGTTTATATTCATTATATTAAGACGTTGAACAATAAAAACGATCAAGGTTCTGCCCTAGTTTATATTAAATATATGGCCCCCGTTTGTCATATTCTATCTACTGTTCCTCGCATAACTTGCACATGAGAGGCGTTAACTATCCAATATCGCTTGATTACAGGGATTATATGCTCTTTAAATACACATAATCTCCATCTAATATTACTTTAGACTTTTGGTTGGACTTTCTAACACTGTATGTAAAAATAATTATGATGGATTATTTCTTAACATAATCAGTGAACTTCCAATTTGAGAGTTTAACCATCAATATCTAGTTAATTCTCAATAAAGGTAACTATAACGTCAAACAACGGCACCTATGCATGATCTCAATGGAGTTAGCGAGCCATGATGGTGATTTCTTCTTTAAGCCAACGAAGGTGGCTATGAAGCATAAATTTGTTTAAACTGAGAGAGTTGCTGTAATAAACTTTTGGTGGCACTCGTGAAATCGACTGTCGAAGCCTTATTTTGTGCTTTATGTTATGCTTTACATGACTCTCAAGCATGTTCACAGTGACAATCGCCATGCCTCGATCGAACTGGGTCCTTGAGACCTTTTCTTTACTGGCATTGAATCAGTTCTCAGGCAGCAATTTTCGAGTCACGCGTGAGATAGGCAATTATTAGGGCACTAACTGGCCTCAATTTACCCCGAAGAATATTATCTCGCGGGCTGAGTCTTGTACTTCACACGTTTCAGCTTCGTAAGTCAAGATCAATGTTATAATCTAGGATGGAGTCCGCGGTTGACTAAGTGACAAGTTTTCCCATTTTGATTAAATTTGGCTCCCATTTTGATTAACCATTATGTTGCTGTAGACACCAAAAATAATCCGCTAGGTACTCAGAAAAGGGCAAACGCAGGTGACACTCGAAGATGAGCAGACACACGCAGAGCATGTGGACATCACTGCAAATATGTCATCTCATCGTAAGTGTAGGGAGTAACATACACTTATTAATGATGATATTCGCCAATGCCATGTACTCAGTTGCCGAAATACTGCTGTGAATAGCTGGTAGCCAATAATGTAGGCTGCTGCTATAATGTTTATTGAAAGGACATTAGCAAGCTATTTGGAATTAAAATCGATGAAGCAGTTGAGATCAAATGCACAATTTTTTTTAAGGGAACAATTACCATCAGACAACAAAATCGCGGGACACATGTCACGATTTACACGAGGCATGCGGAGTTATCGAGACGTGGAGATAACCAGCGGAAGTGACTAAAGGAAATGTAGCCGTCAAGAACTGTCTAAAGGCACTTATCATGAACCATTATAAATACCGCTAGTCGTCCATTGTCCATTGGAGACAACAACCCCCTCCCCCCACACCCCCGCCGCCCCCGCCGCCCCCCCCCCGGCGCCCTTCCTGTCGGTTGCACAAGTCAAGCGAATTTACTCTTTATCTTTATTTACTTAGCTTTCATATTTACGTCATCGATTAAATTTTGGCATATACCTTTATCATAGGTATGTCTTTGATTAAATTCCGATGTGTTGTCTTTATGTTCTAGGTCATGGCATTGATTAAATTATGTATAATTTGTTTACACACCTTGTCACGTTATCGACTTCATAATTCTCAAGCCCTATCGTCAATTTAATTCCAACTTGGTTTGAGATTGTACAATATTGTTTGAATCGAAGAAATTGATTTTTGTTTGCCTATAATATTTTTTATCCAGAATTGGCACGGAACCTTGATTTCCTCAAATTATAACTAAAGAACGATTTTCGATATATCATTTCGGAAAATTTCAGTGAAAGATCATTTTGGCAAGCCCGATAGGACCGGTGTTGTTGACATGAGGAAATACAATTACACGTCGTATAAGTCAACTCGATACCATTGATACCGGTGGGAATAATTCACCACCACAGCCCGCTTACGAAAGGTAGGACGCGCTAAGTTATCGACGGCACCTCCAACTTGATGCCCCAGACTATTGTGGCACCTATTCCATACAGGCCGAATGTTGCCATCGACAATCTGGGGAGACCACCTACCCCACCTAGGGGCAGGAATAGAACAACCACTTCAACCACAAGTGCCCCAACGGCCACTTCAGCCACAATTACCCCAACGGCCACTTCAGCCACAACCCTATCTTGGACCATAACCCGCTATAGCACCTGCTGTGATAATAACTGGGCAAAATCAACAAAATCCTCAGTGGATGTATGACTAGGCGATACGGCAATATGGGCATGAAGACGCATGACATGTTAAACCTGTTTATAGAAAACCTTATCTACATTGGATCAACATAATACCTTATCCAAGAAGCTTCAAAATAACACGGTTCACCCTTTTTTCCTAGCGAGGTAGACCAGTCGACATTGGAACATATCGATCGATTTACCATGTGATATAGCTAGTACGAGTACCTAGAGGGGGGTGAATAGGTATATAAAAGATTTTTCTTGATAATTTCTTGATAATTGCGCAATACTTAAACAGTTGAAGAATTTGCGATAAGTAATAATCAACGTAAGACTAAGTAAAGGAAAGAGAGAATTGAACACGCGGTTTATAGTGGTTCGGCTTGATTCAAGCCTACGTCCACTCTTCTGCATTGACAGCCAATTGGCTGGATTCCACTATGAACAAAGAGATGTTACAGTGTTGATCTTCCTTGATTTCTAAGTGTAGATGATCTACCACACTCGCTCAAGGTATCACCAAGTATGGACACTCTCTGTGTATACAATTTCACTCAGAATGAATCGACTAATAATCAAGGTGCTTCAGACTCTGGAATTTCTCTATCGATCACACCCTCAAACAACTAGAATGTCTTCCTTTTTATACTCCTTTATACCATCATACCCGTTGGCACTTTCCAAAGGAATTCCTCCAATCTACCCGTTGGACGGAATCAATCAAGAAGATCATTCGAGCTATTAAAGGAACCCGACGATAGCCCATCAATCCCGTTCGCCCATACAATCGATCTTGGTTTCCAAGAATAAAACATTCCAAGAATATTTTGTCGACCATCGGATCTTCAATTGATCTAGATACGAACAAAAGAATCCGTTATATTTATCCAGCCAAAAAGATCTTCAAAGAGAATAGGATTAAATCCTCAACCATATACTTCGCTCGATTTCCTTCACACGGATCGAAAGACTCGTCAATGAGAATAGTCATGAGTCTTGAGTCTTAAGTCTTAAGTCTTGGATCTTGAGTCTAGTAATCAGAAAGTCTTCAGACTTTAAACTCGACGATCTGCAGATATCCAGACTAGACTGATAGAAACGTTTTGTCAGCTTCAAAATATTCTGGAAAGATTTCTCCAACAATCTTCCCCTTTTTGATGGTGACAAAACTTTCCTGTAGATTTGAACCACTTTGACCTGCAAAAACATTTCTCAAGCAATATGGCTATCTCATAAAGATTTAACAAAACAACCGCTCGCATCCACAGAAAATTGGTTAGTCTTTCATGAGTAATACCATATAACAACACTTGATATAAATGCAAACAAAAAGCATCTAAATCCACAGCCAATTCAGTCAAATTCAAGTTCACACCCAAGTTCACTCAAGTCATACTCAAAAACAAACATATTCAACCACAAAAATAAATTTAAAGTCAAAGAAAGTTGGTTGGTTCAAATTGCTTCTCCCCCTTTTTGTCATCATTAAAAAGGTGAGAAAGGAGTCAGGTCTGCTTAGGAATGCGCACGATCTGGAAATCTCCCATGGACTGGACTACGCCTTCTAGCCTCTTCAAGTCTTCCCTTAGTTGAGCTACCTCTTCTCTTTTGGCATTGGCTTGAAGTTGTAGAGCGAGGTCTTTCATTTTGTCTTCCAGGGTAACTGAAGATGCTTGTTCAGCATTCTTTATGGCTTGAATCTCACAGTCCAGAGCATAGATTTGGCCACGTATTTCCAGAAGAACATCCATAATACGACGAAAATCTACAGAATTGTCCGTCTGTGTACTTGCATTAGCTTTCTCAAATGGAGTGAATGCAGACGATGGCACTTCTGTATAGTCTTGCAGATTTGGTGTTGACGTATCGTGTCCTTCTTCAGGCAATTGAGAAGCCTGAAACTCTTCTGGGTCTGCTGGAGATTGTCTTAGACTTTCACTATTGGTAATATGAGGTGTGGACCTTTGCTCGCCAACTCCCCCTGTCTCTAGGACATCAAAAGGGAAAGAGTGATGATCATGCTCTTCTGTATCTTGATTCCCCTTCTCTCCAAATTCAGCTGCAGACTTTTCTTGCTCTTCTTCTCCTTCTTCTTCAGCTTCTTTCTCCCTCTCTCGCTGCTCTTCTTCTTCTCTGTTCTTTTCTTGCTCTTCTTCTTCTCTCTGTTTCTTCTGATGTTCTGTCGATTGGGGAACAGAACGTCTGGTCCTTATCAAGGCAATGATTGTAAGATCTTCCTCCTCATCTTCATCCTCCAAGATGAGAGTTCTCTTCTTTTTGGATGGGGCACCAATGGCCTCCTTCCCTTTTCTCTTTGAAGCAGACGGAACTGGAGTCTTCACTCTGAATTTCTCCATTGCCTTGGAAAGTTCTTGCAGACGCATCTTCGTTAACATCTTCAAACCTACCACCATCTTATCGCACGGTCGAACACAAAGTGTGTGTGGCGGTTCAATATTCATGTGTCTGAAGATCTTGGTCACCAGACCTGGGTAAGGCAATTGTCCCTTGTCCTTCGACATTGCTCTGTACATGTGAAAGAGAATAGTGTGAGGAAGAGAGAACTTCATCCCTGAGTTGATTGCGTACATCAATTTTGCCTCTGAATTGGACACATCAGTCTTTGATGTAGACTTGGGCCTGATGCAATTGATCACAATTTTGTGCAGCACAATATTGATGGCACGCATCCTTGAATAGATGATTTTTCCTTCTGCATCTCTATCTTTGACAAGTTCCAATGAGGCACGAGCAACTGAGACTTTGATTGGTTGATAACGTCCTCGTTCAACTCCAATTATGTCCGCCAACATGTCCACGTCTAACACATAATCCTGGTCTCGAACACTGAATGATATTCTATTCGCATATATAAAGCTGAGATTCGAATAGAAATACGTAGTCAGTTGTGCATAACCATCTGTGGTATCAGTGCAAAAATGTTCCAGTTGAAGTAGACTGAACTTCTCCCTTAAGTTCACATTAACAGCATCCAAGAAATCGAAATCAACACTCCTAGGGTTTATCACCCCTCGTTTCAGCAGTCTGAAAAACAAATTCTCCTGTTCCTTTGATTTGAATAACTCCATCCTCTTTCCCTTCACCTTTGCAGCAATACCCATTCTAGGTTGAAAATCATTGAACATTTTATCATCGTCGTTCCCATCAGTCAGATTCGGTCCCGACATGCGAGGGTCACTGGGAATATTCGCAAGTGCTTCCTCTGCTTTACCCTTGGGAGCAATTCCCAAATCCTCCATTTTTTTCAGAAAGATATACTCATTCCCATAATGCTTATCTTTGAGAAAATCATCCACGTATTTCAACGGAGTCCCAGTACTTTTCAATGCATAGTAAAGTTTGTAAATAAACGAGGGTTTTTGGACTCTTACTAGGTCTGCGTCCTCGATTATCTCTTCCTCTAGTTGTTGACCCGCATCATGTGGGGTAGATGGCGTTGAGTGACGTGGTGGAGAATGAGTCGGGTTCTGTTGCTGACTCGATAATTCTTCCTCTTCTGTGAGATCGAAATGGGTAGGTCCCTCCTTCATCCTCTGTGGTCCCCTGTTCGCGATTCTTGAAGACTTTCTCGAATAAGACATCCTTCTTTGTCGTTGAAAGATTCCTTTACTTGCTTTCCCAAGAAAAGATAACAACTTTCTCGAAGATGAATACGAAGTAGAAACCGGATTGGTAGGAGAATGCTTTTTAGGGTTTTGAAGATTGAAAATGAAAACTGTATATATATAACTCAGTTTTGAAAAGGGAAGTTCAATCGGCACAAGGAAAGTGTACGAATACCTCTTTTCGAAATCAATAACTGCCAAAATTAATCCTTTTGAAAAGACAAGTTTTCATTTTTCACGGAGACTACAAAATAACTGAACGAAAGATCATACCTTTTCGAGTTTAGATAAAATAACAACTTACAGTCTATAGTCATCAATATCTGAGTCTGAGAGATTTAGAGTCTGATGATCATCAACTTTCTGAGTCTGAAGGTTGGAGAGTCTCTAGACTTTAACTTCTTCGAGCTTCAAAATGTTGAGTTTAGAACGGATAAAATCGAATTGATTTTTCTCCAAAGGCTTTGTGAATATATCCGCTAGTTGACTTTTTGAATCAACAAATTGAATCGAGATTTCTCCATTTTGAATATGATCTCTAATGAAGTGATGTCAAATCTCTATATGCTTTGCTCTTGAATGAAGAATTGGATTTTTGGTGAGATTGATTGCGCTGGTGTTGTCACATTTGATTTCTATGCATGAGTCTTCAATCCCAAAGTCTTGTAGCTATTGTTTTATCTATAGAATTTGTGAACAGCAGCTTCCAAGGGCTACATACTCGCTTCGTTGTTGAGAGAGCTACGGTGCTTTGTTTCCTTGAAAACCAAGACACCGTCCCGTTCCAAGCAACCGGCAAGTTCCCGAAGTACTCTTTCTATCGACTCGCAGCCGGCCAGATTTGCGTCTCGAATATCCCCGAAGATTAAAGTCTCCCTTCTTAGGATACCAAAGACCAATGCTTGAAGATGAAGCAACGTATTTAATAATACATTTTGCAGCATTGAGATGAGATTCTCTAGGATCTTATTGAAACCTAGCACAAATGCAAACACTCAACAAAATGTCAGGTCTAGAAGCAGTAAGATGAAGAAGTGAACCGATGATGCTCCTGTATAGCTTTTGATCAACTTTCTTCCCTTCTTCATCTTTGTCTATCTTCAAAGAGCTTGACATTGGTATATCAGTCTTCTTGCAATTTTCCAATCCAAACCTTTTGACAAGATCATTAGCATATTTTTCTTGGTAAATGAAAGTTCCTTCCTTCAATTGCTTTATTTGAAGACCAAGAAAGAATGTTAATTCTCCCATCATACTCATTTCAAACTCATCCTGCATAGACTTAGAAAATTTCTTGCATAGACTTTCATTAGAGGATCCAAAAATAATATCATCCACATATATTTGAACAAGTAAAAAGCTTTTGTTTTCCTTTTTGATAAATAAAGTAGTATCTACTTTACCTTTGACAAAACCATTCTGTAATAAGAACTTACTCAGTCTGTCGTACCAAGCTCGAGGTGCTTGCTTTAAACCATACAAGGCCTTTTTTAGTCTGAAGATTGAGTTTCGCTTCTTTGGGTCTTCAAACCCAGGCGGTTGTTCCACATAAACTTCCTCTTGGATAAATCCATTTAGGAAAGCACTTTTGATGTCCATTTGGAATAACCTGAAATTTTTGTAACAAGCAAACGCAAATAATAGACAAATAGCTTCTAACCTTGCTACAGGAGCGTAAGTCTCATCATAATCTATTCCTTCTTCTTGCGTGTATCCTTTGGCCACGAGTCTTGCTTTATTTCGTACGACTTTTCCTTTTTCATTCATCTTGTTTCTGAACACCCATTTGGCTCCAATAACAGTTTTACTTTTTGGTTTAGATGTCAATTCCCAGACATCATTAATGATGAACTGTCTGAGCTCCTCTTGCATAGCTTCGATCCAGCTTTCATCAGATAAAGCTTCTTCTATGCTTTTTGGTTCTATTTCAGAAATGAGAGCCACAGCACTAGACTCTTCACGTCTTTTGGATCTGGTTTGAATTCCTTCATTAATTTCACTGATAATGAGATCTTTGGGATGACTGGACTTATGCTTCCAGTTACTGGTTGATTTTTCTGGATGATGATCTCTTTCTTTATTTGAATCTTCATAAACATCTTAATGCTGGTCTTTCAGAGTCTGAGACATTTCTTGAGTTGTGAGCTTTGGAAGGTCTGGAGCAGATTAAGACTCTTCATACTGAGTCTGACTGGATTCATCTTGCGTAGAGTCTTGAAATTTGATATTCATTGACTCTTCCACCGACTGGCTCTTCTTGTTATAGACTCTGTAGGCTTTGCTTGATGTAGAATATCCAAGGAAGATGCCTTCATCTGATCTTTCTTCAAACTTACCAACTTGATCCTTTGCATTTTTCAATATAAAGCATTTGCAACCGAACACATGAAAGTATGAAACAATGGTCTTCTTACCTTTGAATAATTCATAAGGGGTTTTCTCAAGAATAAGTCTTAGGAAGACTCTATTGATGATATAGCATGCTGTTGAAACAACTTTCAGCCCAAAATCGTGAAGAAATTTTACTTTCAATTAAAAGAGTTCTAACCATTTCTTGAAGAGATCTATTCTTCCTTTCCACAACTCCATTTTGCTGAGGAGTGTATGGAGAGGAGAACACATGCTTAAATCCAGATTCATCACACAATTTTGTAAAATCTTGATTTTCAAATTCTCTTCCATGATCTGTTCTTATACTTGAGATAACACATCCTTTTTCATTTTGAACCTTTTTAGCAAATTTTTCAAAATACGAAAAAGTTTCTGACTTACTTGCAAGGAAATATACCCAAGTAAAGCGAGAGTAATCGTCCACAATTACTAGGCAATATTCCTTACCTCCAATACTCTGGGTTCTGGTTGGTCCGAAGAGATCCATATGCAGCAACTGTAGTACATAATTAGTAGAGACATGATTTATTGGCTTAAATGAATTTCTTATCTGCTTTCCCATAATACATGGTGTGCATGGATCGGACTTTTGATATGGTAATTTGGGTAGACCTCGAACAAGCTGCTTTGATGAGATTTTGGCTAATTGCTTCATATTGACATGACCAAGCTTTCTGTGCCATAAGCTCGCTTCATCTTGAATTGAGATTAGGCATTGTGATTCATTTAATTTCATGTCTAAGAGGTAGATATTTCCATGTCTTCAACCCATGAAATATTGAGTACAGTCTTTACTGATTCCATAGCAAATTCCTTCTTGAAAGGAGATCTTGAAACCAGTATCACACAATTGGCTAATGCTGAGAAGGTTATAGTTGAGTCCTTCCACTAGAGAAACATTGCTTATTGTGAGATTTCCAATTTTCACAGTTCCAAATCCCACAATGCTTCCTTTGTCGTTTCCTCCAAATGAAACATTTCCACCGTTTACTTGAACAAGCTTTATGAAGCACTTTGAGTCTCCTGTCATGTGTCTTGAACATCCACTGTCAAGATACCACTTTACCTTTTTCTTGACGGAGACCTGCATTTAAAATAGAGTCTCAAGCCTTCTTTGGTACCCAAATTTTCTTGGATCCTTTGGTGTTAGTAGGATAAACATTATTAGGCCATACTTTCTTAACAGGCTTCCAAACCATAGGACACTCTTTTTCAAAGTGATCCTTACTGTTACACTTTGAACACCTTAGAGCATTTCGACCTACAGACTTTACAAAAACTTTCTTGAAATGATTTTTGTAAGCCTCTCTCGACGGTCTTTTCTTAATTCTTTCTTTTACTTTAGGAAAATCAATCAAGGGAATTGTTTCTGCTGTCATGCCTAGACCAGACTTATTGAAGTAAGGTCTTTGAACTGAAAGAACTTTTTCAAGCTTTTCGGATCCTATCGAAAATTTCTTTGAAATATTTGATAAGTCCGTTTTTAAAAAAATATTTTCTTTCAAAAGATTATCTTCTTTTTCTTTAAGAGTATAAACATTCAAGTCTAAACTTTTAACTCTTTCTTCTAAAATGGTTTCCTTTTGTTTTAGAGTTGAGTTTTCCTTTTTAAGTTCGGAAATCCTTTTGAGAGAAGTCTTAAGACTAAAACACAGTTCATCAATGTATTTAGAAACTTTGACAGGAATTTTAAAATCACTTATCTCAAATTCACTGTCTGAGTCTGATCCAAAATCTGAGTCTAAGTCTGAATGTGCCATCAGACATATGTTGGCATATTCATTATCACTTTCTTCACATTCTATATCACTCCGTGGTTTCGGCTTTGAGAGCTTTTCGAAACTTCTCAGCTTTTCCTCTTTTCTTCTTCGAAGAGGACAGTTGGGTCCGATGTGTCCCTTTTTCTTACATTCGCGGACTACATCTTTGTTTGGTTCCTCATCATCAACGACTTGGTCTCTGCCTCTCCGGAAACTTTGTTTCTTTGAGTTGAACCTTCTACCTTTTTATTCAGTTTTCTGAATCTTCTTATCATGAGAGCAAGCTCCTCGTCGTCCATATCATCTCCCGAATCTGTATCATCGTAATCATCATTTGATTTTAATGCAATGGATTTCTTACCTCTTGGATCTTCGTCCTCATTAATTCGTTCCACTTCATAAGACTGAAGAGTTCCAATCAGCTCGTCGACAAATAGAGGCATAATTCTTTGCGTCTCTCTTATTGAAGTCTTTATATGATTCCAATCCTTGGAGAGTCCACACAGTAGCTTGTTCACCTTCATGGGATCAGAAATTTTTTGTCCTTGGTTCTCAAGACCATTGACAATATCTGTAAAACGACTAAACATGTCAGTTATAGATTCTCCTGGTTTCATTTTGAAGGCATCATATTGACCGAGGAGAATGTTGATTCTGGTCTCCTTCACTCGATCTATTCCTTCATAGGTGATATGTAATATGTCCCATACTTCTTTTGCTGTAACACAAGAAGATATTCTGTTATATTCAGTTGGAGACAAGGCACAATATAAAGAGTAAATTGCTTTTGCATCGAGTGCTTGTCTCTTGTTTATCTCTTCCTGAGTCATTCCGCTGGTATCAACAGTTTCTTTCCCTCTTTCAGAGACTGATGCAGCAGTAGGAGTGATTCCTCTTTCCACAACGTCCCATTCCAGAGGATCCTTTGATCGTAGGAAAGCTTTCATCTTGTTCTTCCAAATGTTGTAATCCTTTCCATCAAAGTAGGGTGGTCTCGGTATTGCTTTGCCCTTCCACCAGCCCCGGTGCTAACATACTAGCCATGGATCTTTTACTTTGAAGTAAAACACTTCAAATAAAGTAAGAACACGAGTTCTGATACCAATTGATATAGCTAGTACGAGTATCTAGAGGGGGTGAATAGGTACATAAAAGATTTTTCTTGATAATTTCTTGATAATTGCGCAATACTTAGACAGTTGAAGAATTTGCGATAAGTAATAATCAACGTAAGACTAAGTAAAGGAAAGAGAGAATTGAACACGCGGTTTATAGTGGTTCGGCTTAATTCAAGCCTACGTCCACTCTTTCTCGCACCGACAGCCAATTGGCTGGATTCCACTATGAACAAAGAGATGTTACGTGTTGATCTTCCTTGATTTCTAGGTGTAGATGATCTACCACACTCGCTCAAGATATCACCAAGTATGGACACTCTCTGTGTATATAATTTCGCTCAGAATGAATCGACTAATAATCAAGGTGCTTCAGACACTGGAATTTCTCTATCGATCACACCCTTAAACAACTAGAACATCTTCCTTTTTATACTCCTTTATGCCATCATACCCGTTGGCACTTTCCAAAGGAATTCCTCCAATCTACCTGTTGGACAAAATCAATCAAGAAGATCATTCGAGCTATTAAAGGAACCTGACGATAGCCCATCAATCCTGTTCGCCCATACAATCAGGATCTTGGTTTCCAAGAATAAAACATTCCAAGAATATTTTGTCGACCATCGGATCTTCAATTGATCTAGATACGAACAAAAGAATCCGTTATATTTATCCAGCCAAAAAGATCTTCTCCAGAGAATAGGATTAAATCCTCAACCATATACTTCGGCTCTGGATTTCCTTCGTCACTGGATCAGAAAGACTGTCAATGAGAATAGTCTTGAGTCTTGAGTCTTAGATCTTGAGTCTGGTAATCAGAAAATCTTCAGACTTTAAACTCGACGATCTGCAGATATCTAGACTAGACTGATAGAAACGTTTTGTCAGCTTCAAAATATTCTGGAAAGATTTCTCTAACACCGTGCAATGTGTGATGCAGCATATGCTTACCGGAAGCTGAGGTCGTTCCTTCTGTCATTATCCAAGACTACGTTTACTTGATATGTGGCATTACTATCGTGACCTCTTTTTTCAACGCCCGATTAGGGGGGCGCCTACAGAAGTTAATGGCTCGACTAAATCTATTAGGCTTAATCAAAGCTCTTCCAAACCCATCAATTCATGACTTATGGTTTTAATTTTTTTTTTTTTGGTAAAAACTTATGCTTTTAATTTTTAACCTATAAGTTAATTTAAAAAATGAGTCACCACTAATCAATTTGTGGTTGGTCAATTAAAAATCCAAACGAAATACTGGGAGAAATATTCACTCCTGTGTAACTAGAGAAATTAGAATTAGAGAATTAATTATACTAGTTAATCAATAATACACTTCCAATACTTAATCTTGTTTAAACCTAAGACTTTTCGATTTTCAAGGGATTTTTCATGCATTTTTGGACGAAAAACAAATTTTGGTCCTTTTTTTTTAACATAAAAAGGCATTTTTTTTGGATTTTTTATCTTTTTTTTTTGAAATATTAGTTATTTTTGGCTTTTCTGATTTTTTTTGGGCTTTTTGGGAAAACATAGGATATTTTGGAAATTTCTGATTTTCTAAAACATAATTTTTTATTTAAATATTATTTTTATTATAATAATATAATATTTTGTAATAATAATAAATGACCCGGGTCGGATTCCCAGATTGGGACCGACCCAGCTCGCTAGCGGCCCAGATCGGGCCTCACTCTTTTTTAAAAGAAACACCCAGCCCACAAGACAAAACTGGGTCTGCTTTTAATTAAAATGGAATGCCCGGCCCGAGTTCCAAACCTAGTCCGCTACGCCCAAACCCGGCCAACCTGGTGTCGTAGCCGCTGAGCTGCAGAAGCGCTGCTACCCTTCTGCAGCTCTTCTGCAGCTCAGCGGCTGTGATGACGTCGTCCACCGTCGCCTCGCCGTAAGGCTCCACCGGCGCCACCTTGACCTACGCAGACTGACGATCTGGCCTCCGTCCAGCCAGCCACCATCACCGACTATCCTCACCGATCATCGAATCTCCGACCACGGCTATCGATTCTCTCGGGCCAATCGTCGAGCACCTGCAATTCGTCGGCTAAAACGAACAACTCGGACTAATCGAAGCTTGAAATCACGCTGAGGCTCACGACGGATGATAGGCGAGGACTAGAGCAGGCGAAGGGTAGACAGTCGGGGGCCGGAACTCGCATGAGGCTGACGGCCGTGAGTCCCAGCCCGACAATCCGAAACACTAAAAAAAGAAGAAGAAGAAAAACAAACAAACCGTAGCTCACCGAGGAAGGAGGCGCAGCGGCGGGTGACTGGTCATGAAGGAGGCGCGGCCGTCGGCGGCGTTTGCCCTCTTTAACCCATAACCCGCAAGTCTAAGTTTCTCGATCCCTCAAGTTGCAGATCTCCTTTCTCTCGGGTTCGCTCGCCACCGGCCTCCCCTAATGTCTCTCGGGGGAGGTCGTTTGAGCTCGCGACCCCTCTCTCTCTCTCTCTCTCGCTTACTCTTTGAGCCTCCCCTAAAGTCTTTCCGAGGAAGTTCTCCAAGCTCGCTTGCCGTCGATGGAGATCGCAACCTGCCTATTTATAGGCTGGAGGGTCCGGTTGACGAAGAGTCTTAGACGCCGGTCCTCAGCTTGCCGACCGGGCTCTCTCGGCCGAACCGGTGTCCCATCCCTTCTTCTCCACCGGGGCGCGCTCGGCATTGAAGGCGAGGCGAGCATTGATGGTGCTTGAGAAACGTCACCTTCGGCCAATGTCGGCCTATTCCCCCTCGGCCGTAGGTCTTGTGCGCTAGTTGCAGGGGCTGAGTAAGAAGACAAGAAGAAAGGGGCTGGGCCAGAAAGAAAGGGAGTGGGCCCCCAGGTCCGTGCGGGGGGAAAAAGGAAAAAAAGGGGCTGGTCGCAAAGGCCCAGCCCAGCGGCTGCTTTTTTTTTTTTTTTTTTTTTATTATTATTATTATTAAGCAAATTATCCGAAAAAAGGTGAAAAATAAGTACAAAAAGGAAAATAAAGATTAATGGACACAAATAAGAACTAAGCCCTAATTTATGCAAAAATCATTTTTGTTAGGGCCGAATCAGTCTTTAATTTTCTTATGCAATTTAATTTTAAAATTTAGGTGTCAACAATTGTCATAAGTTTCCATCTATTCATGCGAATAAATGGAAAGATTATTTCAGGAACAATTCCAGAATTACATGCTTGATGTGTTTATGAAGCAGTAAAATGATAAGTTGATAGATCGGTTCATATTTCAGTTCAAAAAGGCAAGGAATCGGTGCCTTCTGCCTTTATTGGAAAAATCCCTTGTGGATGTAGCTCTGGCAGGTTTGAAGTTTTCTATCAGAGAAAAGATGGTAGGACGATAAATTAATGATCTTTTCCAGTTGGCAACAGTGGCAACCAAGCATGAAAACATTTTGAAAGAGAAAGAAAGCATGGAAAACATGACGTAACCCTTGTAGATCGATATGAGAACAATATAGACCAGGGGGAGTATGTTGAGGTAGCTGGGGCCAAAATGATGATTGATGAGCCTTATACTCATCACACGTTAAGACCATTGAAAGCTAAAGAGAAGTTGAAAGAGAACATTACGCCTAGAGCCAATTTCTAACTATTTGGTTGTAAATTATGTTGCTTTGATATTAAAAATTCAAAATCTGTTTTAGGAAATACACCGTTGGATATATAATTATACATGCAATTATGCATGACTAAGTCCAATAATCTCTTTTGCGATGCTAAGGTTAAACTCTGTAGTTAATCTAATTTCCTATTTAAATTGGATACTATTCCGAATTAAAAGAATGGAAAAATTTTTCTTAAAATATATAATTTGTGACATGTATTATATATGGTCGTGATTAATATGCAATTTTATTGACAGCCACTATCCTGCTAATAAATTTATATTTTCTCAATAGTTTGCACATATGTTAATACAACACCGTGCTTATATAAACATATGCTATATGGGGTTGTGTTTATAACTGTAAAAAATTTTCTATTGTAAGTTGCATTAAATGATATTATAATTTACCTTTTTGTGAGATTAATCTAATAATGTGAGATATAAGGATTCTTAATTGATCTAATATGGGAGTGGTTAGTGTGGATTGAATAAAACCCGGCTTGTAATGAGAGGGCATGTGATTTAAAACTCTATAAGGAGTGTTTACTAAACGCTGAAAGTGAGGAGCAGTCTTATTAAGCTAGTGATATAGAAGATAATAGAAGAAAAGCGCTTGAGCTTTAAATCGTTGTTGTTGCATAAAAATGATGGATTCCAAATCAAGTGCATAAATTTATTTTACTTGATTATATGTATTTTTTATTCTAGCTATGGAAATCTTCGATACCATTTTCATGGCTTACATTCTTATCCTTTTAACATTTTGAGTAATTATAATTCTTCAAAGATTATTCTATAAACTTATTATGCTTATTGTTGATTTTCTTACAAATTATAATGGTACCAAATATTTTTGTATAAACTTCATTATATTTTCTTGAAGATTGCTCTAATTGTGATATCGTTCTTTTGGAACTTAGAAATTGTTTCACTTTCTGTTTTGAAATGAATATTTCTTTTCTCATACTTTTTCGCCATCATATGCTCGAAAGAATTTAAAAGAGCCTATTTGAATGTGCATAATATCTACTACCTATAAAAATATAATGCGTTTTCAACATATTTTTATCTATTCTTACTATCATATAGATCTCATAATCATGAGCCACAACATGTCAGGCCACTTTAACTTTTATCACTCAATTTATTGTTGTCTATTTTATATCATAAATAATTGTACTATAAAATTAATTAGTAAATAGTGTCTTTCGGTCAAAAGTTGCAATAATTAAGTTAGTAGCATGTTACTTCATATTAGAGTTACATCTGTTTATAATACATGACTATTTGTGTGGCTTCCATAGAACAACTCATTTATATGTTTGAGCCTATTTCATAACGAGCTTTACGGTTTTGTTTTTTGACGTACTGTCAAACATCTTTTCAAGAGATCATTCATGTTGATAGTGCTCCCATTTGGGCACGCTTAATTATGGAGTTTGAAAACTAAGCATTGTCATTATGTCAAAAAGTGCCTCCATGGATTAATTTTTGTTTTGACATACATATCCTATAATATCTTTTCCTCTATTTGGTGCATAGTTCAGTTTATTCTTACTTCCTCCGCTATTTTAGAAACCTACCAGAAGTCACTTCTTGTCCAAGCCCTTTGGCTCCAACGACCACTCCTCCCTCTCGTCGATTTGGATTGTTACAAGCCTACCAACTTCCACATAATTCGTCCCCGAACCACATACCTACTAAAAGAGGTCTTACTCTGATACCGTTTATAACACTGCTAGATTAACTCACTAAGATATTATTCGTTTTGATTCGTCCCATAACTAAGCCTTATAGTTTTGCATTTTGGCGTATAGGTGGATAGTGCTTCCACCTAAGTATACTTAACTTTAGAGTTCTAAAGCTAAAATGTTACTATGTGCAATTAATTCCAACTTTTAACTTTAGAGTAACATTTAAGTTTCCAAAGAACGCAGAATCGACCAACCCACGAGCAACACAGAGCAAAACCAAGTCTCATGTCTTCAGCAAAGACAGGAAAACCCCGCGACCAAAGCAGGTCTCAGCACATTCAGCCACTTCAAATCAAGCCGCGCCACCCGACCGCGAGAACCGGAAACCCTAAATTTCGAATCATCCAATGGGCGGTGCTTCGTCTCTGCCTACAGAAAACATCCAGTTAAAGTTACTCTCCCTTCCCGCGGAGTACCCATTGGCACACACGCCCCTCGGGAGCTTTACTTACTTCGAAACCTCCGAATCGAAGTCCAAACAGAGAAGAGAGATCGGAAAGCCGGGAAATTTCGAGCAAGAAACAGAGCAAAAAGCCACGGAGGGGCGAACCCAATCGCACAGAGCAAAGCGCCAACCGGAGGAAAGAGAGCCTACCCGCAAAAGGGTGTCCGCAGAGATTGATTCGGGAGCTTGACCCGGGAAGCCGCCGGCGAGGATTGAGGAGGAGGAGGGCGGCGGTGGCGTCCGACCAGGGAGCAATGACGGGAGGGACGAATCTTGAACGCGGCCCTCGGGGGAAGGAAAACCCAGCTGCTGCCCGATGTTCCGGGTCGGACCCGGGTTCCGTCGCGGGTCGGGTCGGGGGAGGACGAATTGCTGGGGAGCTCGTGTCGGGGGGAGGGGGCTTTGATCTCGCCGGAGCTTGGTCAGTAGATTTGGCGTTCCCTCGATCGCTGCTAATCCTACGCTCCCCTGTCCGTCTCTCTCTCTTTCGCTTTCTCTCTCTTCTCTTCGCTTTCTCTATCTTCGTTCTTGGTCGCCCTCCTATGCTCGCACACTCACTTCTTGTTCTTTTTTTTTTTTTTTTTTGGTCTTTTTGTCTTTTTGCCTTTTTATAAATAACGCTGCGGAAATTCGATTTTGCGCCGGTTTTTTCACCCCGATTTCACAATTGCCTCCGTTTTTTTTTTCTCCCTTCTTTTGGGTCTCCCAAAGTTTTGCTCAAGAGGGTGGTGCCAGATTGAGGGAATGGGATTGGGTCAAAGTGGGGAAATTTTTTATCATGGATCGGCTCTTGGCTGTCAAATGAGAGAGAAGAAAAACTAGGAGGAATTTCCAAAAAAAGGACCCTTAAAATGTTACCCAATTTGAACGGCGCGGCCCCACGGTCGACCTTATCTCGGTTAACTTAGTTGGACAACTTTTGAATCAAGTGAACTCTAGCTCATTATTATCGAAATATCAGTTGGCTGACTAGCATGTGTGAGTGGCACATGCATTGTTCTGTGCTCATTTTGAAGGCTTTTGTAGTTTAGAAATTATATATAACTAAAATGCACATTAATCATGGGGCTTAAGTCAAAATGCTCGATAAGTCACTAAGATGAGGGAAGAAAGGGGCAAAATTCTTACTTTAAGGTTTCCGCATTAGAAGGTGAAGATGTAGAGCGAGGATGGACTAATGCGAACTTGGTGAGGCACTTTTGTGTGTAATTAGTATGTGACAAATTCAATTTTTAATTTATCGATTCATGTGCCAACTTGTGCTCATTTTTAATCTTTGACTATGCTAATTGCGGCTTCTTCAAGTGGATTAGTTGTGCATTGCAAGTGATCAATCTCGCTGAGTCATTTTGTGAACTTCTATGATGTAACGACCAAAACCCAATATCTTGTATAATGAATCGGGAG
Source organism: Eucalyptus paniculata subsp. matutina (assembly GCA_017140255.1). Lineage (NCBI taxonomy): Eukaryota > Viridiplantae > Streptophyta > Magnoliopsida > Myrtales > Myrtaceae > Eucalyptus > Eucalyptus paniculata. Next base: position 39,522,311 of record CM029437.1, read on the forward strand.
AAGATCTAGACTTTTAACTAAAGCTCTTCGAGATACAAGCAATACCTAAATTATGAACAACAATTTCTTCGGCGCAATTTGTAATCTCAATTAATCCCACGAGCAATTTTGAGAATAAATCCAATGTAGACTCTAAAAAGGGGCAACCCATAATTCCAATCACTACGTATACATACACATGAAGCAAAAATATCAATATTGGATGGTCTTGTATTTTTTTGCCAAAGGTCTCACTTGTATTTGATAAAATTAGTAAGTGAATGCATCGGTAATGACATAATTTGATCCCTAAACAAAAATATCAATATTGCATGATCTTGCATTTTTTTTCCTTCGCCACTTTCCTCTACATTTGTAAACGGCAACATTGTTGTTTAAGAATAGCGTGGCTACATCGAATATAAACATAGGCAACATCATGAATTCAATTTAAATCAGCCAGACATGAGATTCGACTTTAAATGTAGAAAAAGGCTCTACACTCACTTGAACTTTCAGGATTAAGCCCATGGAACCCGGCCTCTCTCTAAGGATACGACCCTTTCTCTCTTTGCCTAGGTAAATAAGTGCCATTCCAAATTAGGAAAGAAAATAACAAGACTACGTTTAGCTGTCTGAATTTTTAATCAGAATAGAATTGAATAGAATAAGATATGAAATTTAGGGATTTTGTTATATCTTATCCCACTATTTGTGAATCGTAGTAATAAAGTCGGATATATTTACATTATATTATATAAATTGCTTAATTTAAACTACATATCAATGTAAATGAATATAAAAATTCACAAATGTAGATGGTAAAAATCTTTCACAACACTCTTACCTACTTTATTTTTATTTTCTTTTTATTTTAATTTTCCTCTCTCTTTTTAAATTATTTCCTTTTTATTTTTCCCCTTTCATCATTCTTTAATAAAATTTTATTAAATAGTGAACTATACTAATATACATAAAATACCTAAAATTTGTAACAAATATAAATATATATATATATATATATATATATTTATATCTATATATTGAATTTATATTATAAGATAGAATTGAATTATAATATATAAATAAAATAAGATTAAATTTAAAAAACTAAAATTGTTATTTTTTGTTAATTTGAATTTCTTATATTAGGATTCAAATATTATTTACATTGACATGTAATTTTAATTTTGTTAATTTAATGAGTTTATAATTCAAGGAAAATAACTTTCCTATTATAGATATGAGAAATCATATCCACTTTTATTTTATCTCCTTATGGAAAAATTTTATCTGACTAATATATTTTTTTTTTTATATCTAACTTTATCCTGTCTTGAGCATATATCAAATATATTATCAAATTCTGAATTTTATCTTAGTTTAAATGTAGCCTAAGAAAATAAGGAAAATTCGGCTAGCATAAAAAAGGAAAGGGATTCCAGGCCAAAGTGGAAATAAGAAGGAAGGAAAACAAGGAAATGTGGAAAGGAATTAGGCTGGAAATTAAAAGAGGGAAGATGAGGAAAATTGAAAGGACTGTCTCCTTTTTGAGGCCGTAATTTGGGCATATAGGGCAACAATTATCGGCTCTATACGTAAAACATACTCGGCTATGTACAGAGCTCGACAAATAGAGAAGGTAAGGCCCGAAAAGAGAGAAAACCGAGTGGAAAAAGAGGCCTTCAAAGAGTTGGCTTTTCAGTAAAAAAAAAATAGAGAAAATAAACATAGGGATTCTGGGCCAAAGTACACGGCATAACAGAGAAGACTTTGCACCAAAATAGGGGAGAGACGTAGCCGCTGTTTGTATCGCTAGCTGAAGTTCTATCAAAATGACCTGTCAAAATACATCATAAAATCATTTTTTTAATCCATATTTAATGAGCCGAGTCGTTACGTGAGCTAGTTATAATTAGTAAATGGATTTAGAATGGGGTGATATGTGGGCTTACAACTTATTTACAAAACTCAACTCACCTCTAGCACACTCTCTCACCTTCACTTGATTTTATGCTTGTTCACTCAACACTCTCACATCAACTTGGGTATAAGTCTTCTTATATCATGTTAAATACTATGAAAGTGTTCTAGCAATATGAATCGAATCAAGTATCACTATATTTGTATCACTTGAATGTGAGTTAAAACGGATTAAATAATTGATTTTGGGTTGAATCATTTTTCACTTAACCCACCTATTTGACTGGTCTACCCTCAAGTGATTTGCAGGATTGGTTACCGTTTTGGCTGCTTGCAAGGTGAAACATCTGTAACACTTGCGTGAGCCTATTATCCGTTTGTAATGGTTCGATCCAAGTATTTACCCCTAAATGGGTTACCCAGAGCATGGTATGATTCGTTTTGGAACGAGTTTCACTCGGAGTTATAATCCTTTGTGTTTGATTTCATCTGATAGTTTTCTTGTTAACCCATAATGGATGTTATGATATCTCGTCTTTTTTTGATCAAATTGATATCAAATGCTTTTTTGTAACCTATTTCGATGTGGATATTTGATAAGATAATTGTGGTAGGGGTGATTGATCTTCAGTCTAATCCAATCCCACCTAGGAACTAAGAATCGGACTAATTGGATTGGTTCCCTATTTTGGGACCAAGAATCAAACTAATTGATTGTGGAACTAGACCATCGGTTTGATTTGGTACTTGGTGGTCCAATGGAACCGGTAAATTACGTTGATATACCGATTTCCCCTCCCCTTTAAAATCAAGCATTAGCTCTTTACTCACAGAATGCTTCAAAAGTTGTGTGAGCATCACACACTTAACAAATACTATGTTTAATCTTAGCTAAAAGGCCAAGAAAAACATGCTTTGATTGGAGCATGGTTTGACTTTTATTCCAACCCCCTTATGGTCTTTGCGTCCCCATTCGATGTGAGACTCTCAACATTCGGCTAGACACAATAATAGAGACAAGTCAAGCCAAGAGTTTCACATCGAAAGCATTTGCATGGAAGGCTAGACACCACAAGAGAGACAAGTCAGACACATCAAGAATCCCACATTAAATGGGAACATAGATTGTAAGAAGGGTTGTGAATAAAAATTAAGCTATGCACTTAACAAAAGCATACCTTTCTTGAGTTTTTGTCAAATCCCTAATAATTAAGAGTTTAATTTATTTTTTTAATAATTTTGCAAAAAATAAAATCAAAATTTTAAAAATAATCAGTTTGACATGAATGGTTCTATCCCTAGGACCAGATTAAAATCACCAATTTCAATTTTATGGAATCAGAAAATGGACTGGAGTCCCTATGAGTGATTCTCGGTTCAATTGGTTTATTTTGCTCACCCCAATCAGATTATAAATGTTATTTTGATCGGAGTTTGTCTGCATTGATTTGCGTTTGCAGTCGCACTTGAAGGTTCGTTCTCAAATTGTTGAGGCACGTCCCGGGGTCATTTTTAAGCCTGGGAACGGGCTGGACGTCCATTGTCCAAACCTTTAAACGTATGTTGCTCGTGTGGTGTGGGTGGGGGTCCCTTTTTTATTTTATCTTATTTTATTTATAGAAATTCCACTGTTTATTGCATCTTAATGCTCATGGTATCTGTATATTCCAATCTCTTATCGCAGTCACGTGAAAATAGAGAGACTTCCCGCGCGTGATTTAGACGTTTTCCTTTTATTTTATTTTATTTTATGTGTTTTGAAATAGAGATTTAATTTTCTCAGGAATATTTTCAACTAAGGGCTTGAAGTGCTTTTATTTTCTCAAATAGGAGTGTAAAGTATAATTTGTTTGAGATAAAGATTTGAAATGGCCATAACAATCTCAGAAAATGGCTGGAGTGATTATGACTATTTCAAATAAGGGCCTAGCCTCGCCAAATTGTCGCCAACAAAAAATTCCAGCCAATCAGAATATTTTATCCAAATACAATTTAAATTTAAATTAATTAGAATAAAAATTTTAAAAAAAAAAGAAGGAAAAACACATGCCACCCCATCAATGGTGATGGTTAGTGGGGTTGCCGGCACCTAGACAAGGCACTAACCAAAGGCCACCAGTCTACATGAGGCTGGTGACCCTCTCCCGGACCAAGGTGAGGGTGGGCGACCCTCGCCTAGATTTGGGAGAGGGTCGTTGCTCTCTCCCATCTCTAGCGAGGGCCTCCTAGCCCTTGCCTTTGGTCGATGGGGGAGGCCTTTAGGCGGAAGAAGGACCAAGTCTTTTGGCATCCTTTCATTTAGAGCAATGCCATCTTACCTCGATTCCAATTTAACCTTTGGCTCATCACCAAGCGCAGGCTTCTTACCCAAGCTCTTCTTCTATCTTATGGTAGGATTGATTCTGCCTCTTGCCTCTTTTGCAATGAAGTGCCTGACTCTGTTGATCATCTATTTTTTGGGTGTCGCATTATGACGAGTATTGCTTTCTTTTGGGCGCCCGGATGCAATCTTCCATGGCATAACATGTCTTGGGGTGAGAATCTCCGTTGGGCCACTACCTTGCTTTCGAGCAAGGAGTTTTATAAATCTATTGCCCGTTTTTCTTTAGATGCGCTTTGCCATATCATTTGGAAGAATATGAACAATTTACTCTTCAGAGGGGAGCTGCTTTCTGTTTCGGCCATGAAGAAGCATATTCTCAAAGTCGTCAAAAATAAGGTTGCCACCTTCAGAAATGTGGAGGACTCTACTAGGAATAGGAGGTTGTAGCACAGTTGGGACATTGACCCGATCATTTTCTCTTCGGGAGATCTTCAGCCTTTTTTCTAAGCTGCCTAGTGGCCATTGGTGAGGCTGTTGTTGCCTATGGCAGGGGGCGGTTGATTCTCACCTCCCTCGCTTGTGTTGTTGTGGTTGTTTGCTTCTGGTTGGCGGTGGTTTTTCTCGTCCTTGTGTTTTCTTGCTTCTAGTTTCTTGTTTTAGCGGCTTGGCTTCATGTTCGTTTGTACAGTTTGGCTTTTCCCCATTATTTTGCTTATTTCTACCCAAAAAAAAAAAAAAAAAAAGAAAGACTTTATTTTATTAGACTAGTGCACGTTTATTTTTATTCGTAGCTCACAAGGTCCTGTCCTAGGTTCCTAGCCTTTTACAATATAGTTTTGTATAATTTTGCGCAGTACAACTCGATTTGTTCTATTTTTCTCCCAATCTTTTATCTTTATTATTGATTGTTCTATTTTAGTGTTTGAGCACTTTTGCATGTTAATAGATTCATATAAACGAAAAGGATTGCATTAAATAATATTTTGTTAAAAGCGAAAAGGTATCCCCAACAGAGTTAGACAAAGTTAGGATAATCAAGTTTCCGAACTCAAAATTGCTAGCCCACATAACTAAGGTGGGCTCCGGCATCTTAAATGGCCCCTAATCAATCTATTAGGTTAGTGGTGACTCCAAATCAAATAAATAATAAATGAGTATGACGTCCTAGGACATCACTAGTAATAGCACGTGGAAGTACAATAAAATTTTCACTGTATCCCATACAAGAAATTGGAGTTTAATTAATACACATATGCTTCATTATATTAAAACCACTAATTACCATCTTTATACAATATCCAAGCAAATATAATACATTACATAAGTTTGGGAAAAATCAGGATCACCCATCATCGACATAGCACATCTAAGCACAAAAATTTGCCTGTACAAAGGTTAAGTTATTCTTTATGGATTGACAACCTTGCCATCAACAAGTCATCATTCGTTGAAACCAAGGAGACCATCGAAACCCCTTAATGGTCTAACAAACTCCCTGTTGACCTATACAGTGGAACTACACTTAGTGTCACTAGTTCAAGTACAAGCATATCTTGGTATTCACATGCAAAATATACGGGAGCTCCAAAAAGTAGTGGCAATGAGGGATCCATCTCACATATCTGAAAAATAAGGAATGAGCTGAAACCCAATAAATAAAATCTCTAATTCAAGGCAAGTGATCCACTTACCACTCAACCTAATACCAACAAGTAATGTGAGTTCAAAGCAACACAAGAGAACTATGTACGAAAAGTGCAAAGTGAATGCATTCTCTTCTTTATCATGATATGCCGATGGAAATAAATAACAACAATACATAAGATTATTCACTCCAATGCATGCAGATGACATGATATATTATGAGATACGATATCATTAATGAGTTCATTATTATATATGCATATATACATGCATTGTATTCTTTGCTCCTCCTGCCAAATACTTTGGGACATCCTGACACACTTTCGAGGCATCTCAACTCGCAAAGCATCTTGGCAACACGGACCATCTTGACTCTCAAGGCATACCGACATATAGGGCAGTGATGGAAATATATAACATAATACTTTCCGTATTTAGTCATACGGTAGTAGTGCACATGATAACATTATATAAATATGATCTCCCTTGCATCAATAACAAATTCAACGCTCATTTTTAAAATCGACATACAGTACACAATATCTTTTCATGCAATTCATAATTGAAATACAATTACGTTACTCTTTCAATAATTACATGTGTGAGTAGATATAATGACATGCTTATATTCTTTCATTTCACATGCAAGTGATGATAAATAAATAATTACGTTCACCACGACACATATATCTACCTTCTCTTCACATCACGCTACATTAATATAGTAAAAGGCTTTACTCAAGCAAGCGAGACTATCATTATCGACAAGTGGATATAACCAGCAGGTGGCATAACCAGTAAATGAGCATAAACAACAAGTGAATATAACCAACAGGTGAGTATAAGTGGCCACCATTCCAACATGAAAGGAGGAGGTGGGGGATTCGAATCCCTACCTTCTTAGGGGGGTTGGGGTGGGGACAATATAGTTTCAGGAATGGGTTTTGACTCCCACGCCTTGCAATGAGACAAGATAAAAGTCTGAGAGCAAGCGTTAGAGTAGGAATAGAGTAGGACCGACAAAAAAAAAAGTATAAGTGGCAGATGGTTATAAACTATAGGTGAGTATAAGCAGTAGGGGAGTCAAAATTTGTGAAAATAACACTTTCAAGCCCTTTTTCATCATTTTCACATTTTTTACATCCAATGTGCTACGCCATCTCATAGAAATCAATCAAAAACAAAAAGGTATGTAAGAACTCATCAAGATAAGTCAAATTATCATAATATCTCAACATAACATTATTGAGGCTTTTCATCAAATTCAAGCTAAATTAACAAACTCCAACCAATTGAGTTAAGAGTACTAAGTGGATCAATCTAATTTAAGTTCAATTAGTCCAAGAGTTTTCACTTATCTAAAATGATTTGAGTAAATCAAAATTTTAATTACCTTCAAAACACATTAATCAAGAAAATAAATTAACAACTCTAAATATTTTTAAGCAATAAAACTAATTTGGTAAGATTAAGAAGAAGTCCAATAATTCACTTTGTAAACATTTGAAATATTGAACTAGAAGTTTTAGGAATATCAACGAGAGATCCTTGCTTTTATTCGAAAGATTGGAAAGCGAAAGTTGACAGAGAGGGGTTGGGGGAGGGGCGGTTTTGAAGACTTGAAGCATCTGGGAAGGGAATCACATGACCAAGGGGATGCATTTACAAATTTACACGAGTTACAAAAGGATAAAACCAAACAGCCGTGGGTTAAAAGTTGGGTTAAAAATACCCAATAGTGAATGAGAGAGATATGTACAAATTAAAGGGAGACGTTTGGCTTAATTATATGGTTCCAAAGTAGATATTTTGATAAATTACTAAGATAGCTAGTAAATCGGTACATAAAGACTCAACTCAATAAATTTGTAATCTATCACATATCTGATATGTAATCCGGGAGTGTATTAGTCTTAACAACTGATGTGGCATTACATATTTATCACCACTCCCAATAACTGATACAAGGGCAAATATTTATTAATTTAACCCTAATGGAATCACTTTCCGAAAACTATAGACACAAAGAATACATTTTGAATTCCCCACATATTACAAGTCATTAACTTAATTGAATTTTCCACTTGTGACATTTATGGTCTTCATTTCCTACATTTTAATTGTTTTACGATTTTATGGATGTCAAAATGAGAATTCAAATCTTTACCAAAAAAATGAGAATTCAAATTGTGATTGTTAAGGTTTGGGAGAGCCCTGCGAAGTGTGTGCCCTACCTCGTGAGATGGTTATTCGCGCCTACTCATCAATATGCTACACTTTCTCATGATTCACCTTGAAAGGGCTGCGACAAGCAATGCATACTACATAGGCACCACTTAGCATATAACTGGGTAATACATAGACTACGCAGTACTGATATATAAAATTGACAACATAGAACCCCGGCAATCAAACACACTTACAGATTGGGCCACGTATAGGCCCAACATGACAAATACAATTCAAGTCCATTTCATTTGCACGTGTTTCTTTGTCTAGACTTCTAGTTAGGATAAAATGTGAAATTCAAATATTTTGCTATATTACATTGTTTGATGAATCATAGTAATAAAGCTGAATATTTCATATCTTATCTTCTCTATTATTTGATATGAATAATAACATATCAATGTAAATGAACTTGCGAACGCATAAATGGAAATGGTAAGAATCTCTCAAGCTTCACTATTAAAAAACCATGGACGCACAAACGAAGATAACCTCCATCAATTGAATCATTATAATTGCACGATCTAAATCTTAAATAGCAATGGGCTTATTGCAGCATTCTAGAGCCATAAGTCCACTACAATAAAAAAAAAAATGTAAATGGTCTATAGCAACATTGACAAGGTAAATCAACTAGTGAATGTCAAACTAGTACAAGAGAGAAAATATGATCATTTACTTTCGCAATACCAAAATGTATATTGCTTCGACTCTCTCGCCTACTTCATTTTTATTTACTTATTATTGTTATTTTTCCTCATTTTTTATTTCTTTTCTTTTTCTTCTTTTTTGTTCCTTTCTGTCATTCCTTAATAAAAAAATTTAAATGAGAAACTATCCTAATATACCTAAAAAATTTAATAAATATTAATACTAAATATTTTTCATATAATATTCTATTGAAAGTAATTGAAATATATAAATAAAAATTGGGATAAATAAAAATGAATATTTTTGTTATTTTTTGTTATTTTTAATTTTCTTTTTTATTTTAGAATTCAGATGTTAGTTATATTTAATTATTATTTAAATATTATTAATTTAAGATGTTTGTTATTTGAGAAAATAGCTTTCATATGATGTATTTAAGATATTATATTAACATTTATCCCACCTCTCCTATAGGATGATTTTACTCGGGCTATATTCTTCTTTTATCTAAGCTGATCCTATCTTGAACGTGAACTAAATATAGGATATGATAAAATTTTTATCAAATCCTACTTTTATTCTAGCTACAAAACATAACCTAAAAGTATTCCGTCGTTGCTTGACATAATCTATGACGATTGCATGGAGCTTGTGCAGATTGGCACCGAGAGGACGAGGACTATCTTGATTTTTATTATTGGCACAAGCAGTGGCCATCGAGCACTGAAGGAGGCTACTCATGTGGTCGACCCTAGCGTGGAGGCGGAGTGTGGTGGTGCCACGACTGAGCCAGCGGGTGAGGGCCAATGGACCTTCCGATGGCCCTAGCCTTTGCCGGCAAAATCGTGGCGGCAACGCTGCCATCTTGAACACCACATCAGCTCATTTGTCTTTAAAGTACATTGAAAAACTCTGTTTTGGCTTTTTTCGCCAGTTAAATTGAACAGAGTTGATAAAATTACTTGATTGCATTTTTAAAAACTTGCAGCAGGACTTGATTGTATTTTCATAGTAAATTTTAGGACTTTTGTGTGTACAGATCCCATTTTACTTTATGATTGAGAGTGTATCTTTGACAGTTTTAAGACTTAATCTCACTTTCACAATAAGTTATAGGACTTCCAATGCATTTATTTCTACCTTTAAAATAGTACAAATAACTCTCTTTCTTTTGAAGGGGAGGAATTCATTTAGGCTCCTCCATTTATTTTATGCAAAATAAATAATTTGAAAAATATTTTCAAGAGAACAATCGTTTGCTTATAAGAATGAATAAACAAAATATATTTTCATCGCCTACGGAATCATTTTATTTTTAATTATTAGCGTTTTTCATGTATGTCTACATAGTACATAGAACGTTCAAGGGCACTGCTTGGCTCACTCGCTCGGACGCCGAATAATGGGTTACCGAGAAGCTACTAAAGGATAGATTATGGAGTGATGCTCAAATGGACACTTCGGCAATCAGCGAATAGCAGCGACCCATGTGAAACTTCTCCTCATGGTTGCGGAAATCATCTATTGCAAAGAAGAAAATACTTACCTTATCTACGATTTGACCGAATTTAAATTGATGAAAATAGAAAATCAAGTTGCATTTAGAACAAAGGACGTTTGCTTTGATTCCTAAAGAGTCTGCGGCGATGCGTGGAATTGACCGTCTCCCACGACTAGAGGGAAGTTGTGATGTGGCAAGCAAGGTCACCGGAACACAAGCAGATGCAGCAACTGCAATCATGGATGTTACGGAGAGAAAAGGCGCAATCACATTGATGATCGGTGTCTTAGGCAATGCACGTAGGAAACGGGGTTTCGGCATCAACACACCGAGAGGATTGACAGAAACATCAGATTAAATGCAGTGGATGAGAATAGAGAGAGTGCATCCACAACCGTGGATATCGCCAAGGTCCTCATGAACCTAAATATTGCAAGCCTGGAACCGTCATCACTGCCACCAGGGACGGTGGTGGCAGCTACGGAAACGACTCTGTCGTGATGAGCGCAGACACCATGGCACACAAGTTTGCTGTATCTTTCATCCATTCTTCTCCTTGTATGACTAAGTCCTCGTGTGCCTCGGCAATACCGTCCTCGGGGTCTTCCTTGCATGGTTCACAGCCAGCTTGAAAGCAGGTTTCACAATTTTTTCCACTTCCAGTACAATGGAGGATGATCATTACCAAAACATCTAATCTTTTCACGGACTTTTTGGTTACATCCGGGAATGATCTTTATCAGTCCTGCAAAAACGTTTCTTCTCTACTTATGTACGGAATTTTGAGAGAGTAGAAACGCAAACTACCTTGAACCATTGTAGTTCACGCTGCATCTGCAGAGTCGCTCCAGAGACAAGATTGAGCCGGTTCAAAGGAGCTAATTTTCCAGCCAAATGCAAGATGTCGTTTCCAAATTTGTCTGGAGATGCTGTGACAAGTTAGTCCTCGCTCATCCAACATATGACTGAAGACATTTTCACGGCAATACACAACTGCTCAATAGAGTATGAATCGGGCCTTCGTTATCTGAGAACTATATAGCAAGAGGAAATGCATCCTCAATGTCCTTGACAATCTCGTTAATCCCATGGGTTGCAGCATAGAAGAAAGGGGTTCTCGAAGTGGAGTTAGCTTCTTTGGAATCCAATTTCTCGGCCTCTGAGCCCGAGGGTCTACCAGTCGAAGTGCTTGATGATGCTTTCATTTTGTCCTGGGTATGCGCTAGGCATGGGGCACTGCATTTGGGAAACATCTTGAAGGATCAACATTGTTCTTTATTAGTCGTGTGGTTGTTCGTCAATTCCAATCTAAAATAAATATCTATGGACTCTATTGTTCCTAGGGTTTTGACACGTGTAGATATACAATGAAGCTAAATTTATTGATCATTACATATAATTCAATTAAGATATTGCATAAAAGTATGATTTCTTCTATTATTTTTTGAGAGGGTGAGTTTAAAGAAGGATTTTTTGGTATCCCTTACTTTTTTTTTTTCATTTTTAAGGGATATCAATTATCAATAACAATAACTCAATCAGAATACAATTATCTGCAAGTCCAAGAAAAAATGTTTGTTATGCTTAATATCTTTAGTTTGATATGTATCTGTCTTCATTCCACCCTTTATTCAAGTAGTTTTTTCTTAGCCAAATTGCCTGAGGCTTATGCTTTTTTGAATCCAATCGTAGATTTTATGCCAGTAATACTAACAATAACTCAATCAGAATACAATTATCTGCAAGTCCAAGAAAAAAAAATGTTTGTTATGCTTAATATCTTTAGTTTGATCTGTATCTGTCTTCATTCCACCCTTTATTCAAGTAGTTTTTTCTTAGCCAAATTGCCTGAGGCCTATGCTTTTTTGAATCCAATCGTAGATGATGGATTTATGAGGTGGGCTTAAGGCCCATCCGCTCAAGTTGGGCCCAAAAGGGCCCGGCCCACGGGAATAGGGCCCATGGATGGGGGAAGGTATAAAAGGGAGGAGAGAGAGAGAGAGAAGACACCCTTTGGCACAATTCCAACATACGTTCTCTCCCACTCTCCCTCCAAAAAGACTCCAAACGCTTACGGTGATACCGTCTTCCCTTCAAGGCAAATTGGCATCATCGGATCAGAATTTCTTCCTCGATCTTCGGCATTGGTGTTTAATCTGTGGCTAACAAGGTACGCTCGAATCCGTGGTGTGCTTTACGATCAGTGATACATGTTTTCCCAGGCTTCGTCTTCCGAATTGATTTAGGGGTTCGATTCGGTGTCGAATCCGGTTTTCGGGGATCAGTCATTCCCAACAGTAGATTTTATGCCATCAATACCTTCTCTTTTTTCTCTTAGCCTTTGTTTGGCAAGCTACTATAAGTTTTCAATGAGATCTTTAATACTATCCTAGACATGATTTATTCAAAAAAAAAAAAAAAATTGGAACAATGGATAAGATCGAATAAGTCTTACAGCATGAACCCTCGATTCAAACAATTCTTAGATAGCTGCAAAAAATCTGACTTCCCTCTTTCCTTTCCTCATTCGGATTCTTTTTCATTTATTGAAAACCCCTTTTAGATCATTTCAAAATAGGAAATATATATTTTTTTTTTTAATGAAAGACTCGACTCTTATTCCAAATGAATTTCTGAAAATTCTTTTTGATTTTTTATTTCGAGAAACCATTTTGTTTATTGGTGTCAAAATAGGATATGGGGTATAAAAATGGAGAATCTATTCTCTTTAAAAAAAAAAAAGATCTTGGAGATTGTGTAATGCTTACTCTCAAACTCTTTGTTCATGCAGTAGTGATATTTTTTGTTTCTCTCTTCATCTTTGGATTCCTATCTAATAATCCAAGACGTAATCCCGGACGTGAAGAATAAAAAGGCCTTTCTTTTTACTTGCTTAATTTTTCAATGTTCTTACTTAGGATTTTATCTATTGTACATCCTTATTTATCATATGAAATAAAAAAAAACAAAAACAAAGGAAAGGTTTTGAAAAAAAATCAATAAAATAACAAGTCATCAACGGAAACGGAAAGAGAGGGATTCGAACCCCGGGTACGAAAACTCGTATACCGATTAGCAATCCGACGCTTTAGTCCACTCAGCCATCTCTCCCAATTGAAAAAGGATAATTACTATCTTACATTACACAAAAAGTAAGGCTTGAAAATAAGCCTTTCTTTTCTTTATCTCTCTTTATTTTTTTTTACTCTATTAATACATACAACTTTAATATATACTACTTTTATAAGCAATCCCATTTAGATAAATAAAAGGTTCTAAAGAGATATTTCGAATAACAAAAATAAAAAAGCAAGAATACCTCTTCTTCTGAAAGAGCTTTTTTTCTTTTTACGGCCTGCCTAGTCAGTACCTAGCCAGGCCATTTTTTGTTCCATTCCAAATCATAGATATAGATAAAATGATTTGTTTGAAAACAAAAATGCTTATTATTGATTATTGAAACAACAATCAGAAGAAGGGATCTTTCCATTCCTATGATATGGAATTTCATTCTATAGAATCAAAGTGTCATTTTTTATTATTATTCTTTCTTTTCTTATTTCTTTCCTTTACTGGAAAAAAAGAAAAAAAGGAATTGTGGATTATTGTGCAATGCATTCTTATGTCATAACATAAATAGTTTTATCGAGCCCTATCTCGTTCACAAAATCCTCCAGCAAAAGAAAGGACTTTCTTTATTAAAATTTTGAATTAGGAATGCTCTTTTACTAATATGATTAGGTTTACTAACAAAACCAAAACAAACACGTCAATGCTATAATTTTCATCATTATTTTGTTTTGGATCCTATCTTGATTACGTCCGATACCTTTTTTTGTTCGACAAAAGTTTCATTTGTATACAATAATCGCATTGTAGTGGGTATAGTTTAGTGGTAAAAGTGTGATTCGTTTTATTAATCCCTTTTTATAGTTAAGGGATCCCTCGGTTTGATTTGATTCATATTCCGAAGAAAAACTTTATTTCTTAAAAGGATTTAATCTTTTTCTTTCTAAGAGGTGGAATAGAATAACCCGGTTGAAGCGTAATGATCATACGTCTGTAATGCATTGTATGTCCCAGAACAGGCCCCATTCTTCTACCCTTTCTCGGGAGTCGATGACTATTCATAGTTTTTTTATGAAGAGAATGAATCTTTTTATTGAAGGATCAGAAAAAAATGGGTCCGGATATCTTGTGGGAATGATTTGGAAGATCCAAAACCAAAAATAGTGGTATTTGCTAGCAACAACATAATGGAGTTACAAAGGTTGTACCTGTGAACCAACCACCTAAGGCGAAATAGGCACAAGGAAAGAGTAATAGACCGGACCAACCTACAAAAACGAAACGGTCTCTACGTAACCAGTCATCCATAATATCAAATAAATCATTTTCGTCTTTGGTAAATTTACCAAGGGCTATAGTCAGTCCCTTTTTCACTCCACAAGGATCAAGACCAAATGAATCTTCGTTCGACAGAAAGAGAATGAAGATATATTTCGAGTCTCTCAGTGAATAATGATCAAATGAGATAATGAAGCTAGGGTTTTGACACGTGTAGATATACAATGAAGCTGAATTTATTGATCATTACATATAATTCAATTAAGATATTGTATAAAACTATGATTTCTTCTATTCTTTTTTTAGAATTGAAGGATTTTTGATTGGGTGAGTTCAAAGAAGGATTTTTTTGGTATCCCTTACTTTTTTTTCTTTTTTTTTTCTTTTTTAAGGGATTATTCATGTCACGCCTCGAACCCCGAGGTCGCGCACATCCCACTGCGGTCGATCAAATATGCGACATCCCAGGATACGTCGCCGACCCATTCATTTTATTACGCATGCGGAAGCGAAACAAATCCCCTAACAACATTTAACTTGGGATAGAAAAGCAGGCAATCAATCACAATACCAAACACTCATTCACAAACACATAGGTTTAAATACAACTCTGGACTGTCTACAAAATAGACCAGCTCAACGGATGGGAAACTACCCTAAAGCCAACTAGCAGGACACGTTCACCGATACTTCAGTCTCCACCTTTCCAAACTTAAGGCTTTGGGTCCTCCACGACCACCATCTAGGGACCTGAAATTTTAACCCCACAACCGGGATGAGATGATGTCTCAGCAAGTTCAACCCCTTAAACCCCTATTAGAAAGAAAATACACCTCGGGTGGCCTAGCCACATCACACAGAAGACTTACCTCGCCTCAGTTCCTTCCTGCAGGTTAGCACAATTTCAAATCACTCAATCACAGATAGTAATATGAACTTAACAACCGGAACGCATTCTCTTTCATATAACCAACAACTGCGGGGGTCCTGATTATAAGACTAAATCGTTATGACACGTCCCATTCCATGCCACACAATTCCGTCCCATAATCCGACACATCAACAACACTCAACATGCATTCCAATTGTTATTCATCGCGCACAAAGGCATAGCCTACTCATCGGTTCGGCTATCTACGGCATATAGCCGGCATCACCTCCCCCATGGAGCGCGGCCACAAGATGCGTCAACGGCATTCCCGAAGGAGCATGGGCCCCGTGAATCTCATCGACCCGCATCCACCGCGTGGGCATCCCATATAGGGGCAAGTCCAGCTCAATGCCGGACGATTCCTCTTAATTATCACACAGCCAAATCATACTCGTCCCGACACTTTGCATTTAACTCAACACTTCCACTTAAAATAGTGATCCCTACCATTTTTTCTTCATATTAAAAATATTCCATAAATTACTCACGTGTGTGGGGACACCTAATTTCAAATCAAAAGCCAATATCTCACTTTTTCAAACCCCACTATTTAATATAATCATTAAAATCCAATTTTTGTATCAAAACCCGACATTTGGATTTTTATAAATAAAATCCTTATTTATCTCAATCAACACTCAATTTATCACGATCAATCATCAAATTCAAATTCTAAATACACGGCAGCTTGATCGGCACGAAATTGAGAATATAAGGTCCCGAAATTTTCGAATTTTAATAAATAATTAAATTTATTCCGAAAATTAATTAAATAATAATATCCATATTTTTCGCAATCCACATTCAATTTATAATATCCGACCATCAATTTCAAAATCCGAATACACAAAGACCCAAGACGAAATTCTCGGTAATTTAGGCCCCAAAATAATTTTTCGGATTATTAAATAATTAAATTTATTCCGAAAATTAATTAAATAATAATATTCCTATTTTTCACAATCCACATTTAATTTATAATATCCGACCATCAATCTCAAAATCCGAACACACAAGAAATGAATTCTACACGAAATTCGAAAGAACCAGGGTCAAAAACAATTTTTCCGTTTTTTTTTTTAATTTCGGAATTAATATAATATTATAAATTTCCAGAATTCGAAATCTTTAAATAATTCAAAAATAAAACTCTATTATGTCACATCAAGACTTTATTTTAAAAATAAACATTCACTTAACCTTAATTTAATCACACTTTAAGCTAATTAAACACATTAATATAATCAACACTTAAATAAATTAAACTAACCACCTAATCACACTTAACATAAACTAAGCACACCTAAAGCATAATTAACCCTCTAAGCGAGGTTTAGTGAGTTAAACTCACCCGATTAACGAACCGAGCGGACCAAAACGACGGGGACGACGCGAGGATCGACTTTCCTCAAAGCGGGCCGAGCATCCGGGCTCGGGAAGGCGGCCGAAACGGGCCACGAAGGGACTGCCATACCCATTTTCTGGGTTGCTGGTCGGGGCCGAGAGGGAGCAGATCCGGCGCCGGTTCGGGCGGCTAAGGGCGGCGGAGGCAAGGCGAAGCTCCGGCGGGCTAAGGCGGAGGTCGACGGCGGTTCACGGCGGCGGGGACGAGCTCCGGTAGCTCTTGCACGAGCTGAACAGCAGCTCGGGATGCTGGCCAAGCGCGGGCGAGCGCAAGCGGAGCGAGGACGCGAGCGGACTGGCGAGCGGCGCACGGGCGGCGCAAGACGGACGCATGGCGGTGGCGGCGACGACGCGCGGGTGGCCGGCCATGGCTGCTCCTTCTTCTTCTCTGCAAATTTTTCTGGTCCTTCGCACAAGGAAGATGGAGGAGAAGCCAACGGGAGGGAGAGAGGAAGGAGAGAGAGAAGGAGAGAGGAGAGGGGGCTTTTCTTTTCTTTTTCTTTTTTTCTTTAATCCAACAAAAGCGCCCACCACGACCATGGATGACGCCATACTCCACTCACCCAAAACTCCCACAACATTATTCCAATGCTCACTTCCATTTTCCGCGCATTCAATTTTTGTCACATCAAATTTCTTCAATTCTCATAAATTCTCTTCTAATCAATCAAATCGTCCGTAAAATTAATCCAACGTCACTACTCTTCAATTCACATCTTCACTTGTCCATAAAACCAACTTAAGTCCCAAAAGCGCGACTAAAGGCGAGCTTACTAATTTCCCGAGCCAAATTAGCCATTCTCTTATTAATTTGCTGAAAGACTCGGCTTGCAATGAAAAATCTTCCAAAGATGATTTAATGATCTTGAAATGATTTGTGACACACCCGCACTTCCCATTTCGAATTGATCTCAATTCCACTAAGCAATTTCACTTTGAAGACGATACTAAGACGCGCCAAATTTTACGGGTAGCCTTTAGAAATTTTCATGCATTTGACCTGTGGTTGATCATCTCAGCCACAATGCACATTTGAGACATTGGCGACTTTCTATTGTCGGGTAATCTCAAGGTTTCAAATACGAACACAGGTCCCAATCGATAGAAAAGTCGGCCTAGTGCCGATCGACAAGAATTGTGCAATCTGGTGGAATCACCCACACCTGATCACATGCCTCTGTCGAGTCGACTTATCTCCGATCTCTAATCGATTTTTAATTGTGCCACAATGACCCTTGCAGATTCGCTCGGTCAAAAGGTCGCTTCCTGGTCAAATTCTCGCGTCTGATACATTAGAAACTCTTAACAGCTTCACCCGATAGATTAGTTTTCATATGAGCGGCCGACTCAAGGAAATGAACTATATGCATGCCAACAAAATGCCCGTATCAATTTGTTGAAAATAGAATCGGAAAATCGGGATGTCACAATTCACATTTCATTTGATGGTCAGAGGTGAATTGAAAGCTAAGCAGTGGTAATTCGAAAGATTCCCCAGGGGAAAAATAGTGATGTCTCCTACGTTACCCGTAATATGTGGAAGTATCGACGTAATTTCATAGAGTCATTTGGTCTGAATGCTACATGAAGAACATAAGCCAGATGACGGAACGAGAAGACCTAAGATGCAGAAGATCATTACATGAAATTGCTTCAGAACTTACCTAGTCTTCCATTTATGTCGAAGCATTCTCTTCAAGTAACCGAAAGAAGCTAAATTTATGCTTTTGCACAAGAGAGTCGTTCACACGAGTCTCTAATCACGTCCTTTCTCAAGGAGGGTACAGTTTTTTTTTTTTTATCTTAAAGGCACACCTAGCCAATCAAGAACAGATCCTCACAGTGCAAACGTGTACTTTTACGTAAGGAAGCTCTGGTAATTTGGGAAATCGGTATTATCTTTGTATGGATTACTCCTTGTGGACTGGATGATGCATTTAATCCCTTGTGCAAACTTAAATTCTCTTTTCTTCCATCGTGAAGTGAAAATGAACCACATACCCCTTGATTTGTCTCAAACCTCGGGATTTTCTGTCGCTCAAACTTTCCAGAAGCTAACTTGATATAATCCTTGGGTGACAAATATAAATAATGATCTGATATTTGGGAAAGACTTCTCTATGGAATTTGATGTGGAAAGTAAGCGATCAAATAATAAAATAGATTAAAAAAAAATTGGATACTAGATTTATGTAGTTCTATCATAGTGATCTACGTCCACGCGAAAAGTAATAACGAATTTCACTATAGATCAAGCAATACAACGGAGATTAAAATTACATTTAAGTCACTCAGACATTCTTAGTATTTCCCAAGTTCCAATTACACTTAATAACTCATGCATTATTTAGCCACGTAATTTCTCGCTAAATAATCTCTTAATATCATGAAGAAATTATATATGAATTTTTACTACAAGAATTTAATCAGCTACAAACACTTATATTCTTCTTCGATTCCACGTACGAAGAAAGACGCCCAGGATCTAATTATCACGAATTTTCCTCTGCGAAACCGCGAGTAACTCTGGCGCACGTCAACAGCTGCAACCCAAGAAGCTCACGATAGGATATATTCATGCGGGCCCAAAGTTGACCAATTCAAAGTAGGATTCGGTCAACTTGGACTTTCCTTCTTCGAAGTGCACGTTCTTTCTTGTTTTGTCAATTTCTTTGCCGACTTCAATACGGAAATCAATTCCCTTATATCAAACAAAGTCCACCTCTTGGACTTTTATCTAATCACGATTCCACAGCAAAAGAAATATTGGGTGCCCTTTTTCTTTTGTTTTAAGTCCACAAATAAGGGTGTGTTTGTTTTGCGAAAAACAATTTCTGGAAAAATGTTTTCCTCATTTTTAAGCAAATGCTTTGGTTCATTTAGGAAAATGAGTCAACGGAAAATGTTTTTTACCTAAATAACGGAAAATGTTTTCCTTCCAAAGCTTAAATTCAGGAAAAACGATTTCCCTTTTGAAAGAACTGGAAAACGTTTTCCAAAATGTTTTAAGGTCCTTGCTTAATGAAAAATTTATTATTAAAAATTTCTAGTTAAAAATTTTGAATTGTTATTACTATATATTTTATTTTCTTTCTTCTGTCTTTTTTTTTCTTGTTTTCTCTTTTTCTTTCTTTGCCTATGAACATAAACCCTAGCTCCTCCTCCCCTCTCTCCTTCTCCTTCGCCCCCTCCCTTTCATCATTGCCGCCTCCTCCAACCCTAGCCCCTCTTGCACTCCCATTGGCTTTGCTCCCTCCTCTTCCTTTTCGTTGGCGTCTTTTACATCTTCAATCATTTTTCAAATGCAATCCAAACCCCAGAAAATATTTTCAGTAACATATCACCAAACAAAAGAAAACTAACCGTTTTCTTGGAAAATGGTATCCCATAAAACATTTTCCAAAAACGTTACATTTTCCATGAAACAAACACACCCTAACATTCATTTCAGATTGGATTTCGTCCATAGCTCAAAGTCAAAACATATTTTGACAGAATCTTTGATAGGAATGACATGCGAAAGAAAAATATATTTCGAAATAGGTTAGAGCAATAGGTTATTTACTCTGTTGATTACAAATTAACATGAATAAATCAGTGCTGCGCTAAGTTGAAGTCACTTCCACTAGGGAATGCTGATGGCATAACAGCTATTTAACTGAAAGGAGAGTGAACAATGTGGCCATTCCATCAGCCAAGCCCGGGGAAGGTGGAACCAGATCCACGATCAATCCTGTCAGCGCCACGCGAACTGTCCTGAAGATAAACAGCTCAAAGCATCACGTTGAGAAAGGAAAGGCTCTATCAAGAATCAATGATCACCGTAGAATTTGGAGAATATAACGTGATGAATAAGCAGAACAGCAGATTCACCCTCAAATGGACTTGGATCTGAAGGGAGTACTTGAAGGTGAAAACACTTCACAGCTTACACGACAGGATCCACATCATCTCTTGTGACTCAGTAGCAAGTATAGGAGAGTCTTCTTCTGGCCAGATGGCGCTGCTTTATGGAGTGGCGAGACATTGTTCCCATCGCGCCTAAGAGAAATTCTGCAATTTCATTAACGAGCAATTTTACGGCTTTGACGTTGCCAACTTGAGCAGATGTGGCAATAGGTGGCTCAACGTCAAACTCTCCACTGTCATCCTCTCAGTTGAGATTTGTAGTTCATTGTAAATGAGAGGAAAGTGTAATATATTCATGTTACCAAATGAAGAGTACAATCTCTCCCTTTTTATATGAGGTGAGGAGGCAATTAGGTTTGATTAAAATTAAGGGAAAAAGCCACGAAAAACCCTGAACTTTGTCCAAAGTGACACATTTACCCCAAACTTTTTTTTGTGATGTGAAAAATCCTGAACTTTACCAACCGTGACACATTTACCCCAAACTTTTTTTTGTGACACCAAAAACCCTGAATTTTTGTTATGTGACACATTTACCCCAAAATTATAGGGCATTTTAGTCTTTTCATTTTTTTAAAAAATTTTTTAAAATTTTTTTCTTTTTTTTTCTTCTCTCTTCCCTCCACCGGGCGGCGGGGGAGGGAAGCCGGCGTCTGGCGAGGGTTGCCCTCGCCGACATCAGGCGAGGGTCACCCTTGCCGACGTCAGGCTAGGGTGGCCCTCGCCGGTGTCGGGCAGCCCTCGCCTGCGCTTGGCGAGGGGTGCCCTTGCCTGCATCTGGCGAGGGCCGTCCTCGCCCGATGCCGGCGAGGTTGGGCGAGGGTGTCCTTGCCCTCGCCGGCGTCGAGCGGCCCTCGCCTACGTTTGGCGAGGGCCGTCCTCACCCGACGCCGGCGAGGTCAGGCGAGGGTGTCCCTGCCCTCGTCGGCATCGAGTGGCCCTCGCCTGTGTCTGGCGAGGATGACCCTCGCCAGATCTGGCGAGGGGTGCCCTTGTCGGCGTCGAGCGAGGGGTGCCCTCGCCCGATCTGGCAAGGGAGGCCCTCGCCCGATGCCGGCGAGGGTGACTCTTGCCGGACGTCGGCTTCCTCCGCCATGGCCGCGGAGGGAAGAAGAAGAAAAAAAAAAAATAGAAAAAGAAAAAAATAGAATAAAAAAACAAAAATGCCCTCGATGGGGTAAATGTGTTACGGTTTGAAAAGTTTGGAGTTTTTCACGTCACAAAAAAAAAATTTGGGGTAAATGTGTCACTTTGGGCAAAGTTCAAGGTTTTTCGTGGCTTTTTCCCTAAAATTAATAAAAACTACAATTAATATAATCTCAAATATATACATCTAACATCCCTTGAAACTCAAAATGATTGGAAAGAAGTCAACTGGAATTTGGAGAAAAGATCCAAGAAGTGCCCAAGCGGAATGTGTCTTGGTGAAGACATAAGCAATTTGCTTGGCGGATGAAGTGAAAACAAGTCAAATATTGCCACGAAGAATGTAATATCTAATGAAATGACAATCTACCTCAATGGGTTTGTGTGTTCATGAAAATTATTATGGGTAATTTGGATAGCAATTCGATTGTCACAATAACAGACTGTCTTACTATGATGACACCTTCTCATGTTTTCTAGTAGCCATCGCAATCATAATATCTCTGATGTTGTATAGCAAGAGCTTGATATTTAGCTTGTACACCAGAGTGGATGACAACGGTCTCTTTCTTGCTAGGCATGAGATAAGTGAGGTGCCAAAAAAATAAAGTAGCCTGTAGTGGAGAGATGATTGTGACGGTTGCCGACCCAATTGACATCTAAATAAGCTTTCAACTTTACAGTAGAATGATCAGAGAAGTGATGGCCATGAAATGCCCTACCCTAAACATAGCAAAGAATGCGAAGGACTATGTGACCCACAAAAGTGATATCAAGTTTAGTAATATATAGAAGACTACCGACTAGCTGTCAGTGCAACGTAAGATTTAGAAGATGGTTCCCATCACTGGCATCAAATTTGGCATTGGTCTCAAGAGAAGTCATGGCAACTTATTGTCAATGAGTCATGCTCAAGAAAGAAGATCAGTGTTATATCTGGCTTGAGAAAGATAACAACCAGATGAACCTTAGATAACTTCCAAGTTTAAAAAGAAACTGAGTTTTCCAAGATCTTTCATCTATTGACGAAGATATTGCTGGAGTTACAAAATTCCTGTACAATCATCTCTAGTGATGAAAATGCTGTCCACATATAAAAGTAGCAAAATAGACCCATGAGAAGTGTGTTGAGCAAAAAGAGCATGGTCATAGGGACTGGGAAAAAAGCCAAGGTATTCCATTGTGGAGCTAAAGTTGGAATATCATGCACTAGGAGAGTGTTTCAATTAATATAATGATCGACCTAATGGATGCACTTCAATTATTGACAAGGGCCATGCTTTTATTTTTCCTTCTCTCTTCTTTTGGCTTGCAGACCACTGTCGAGAATTGTTGACAAGGTCATGCTTCAAGCAAAACACTATCATTAAGATCCACATAAGATTCACTGATCGACTTAAACATGGCTACTTCGAGAAGAGAAGATGAGTTAAATCTCAATCTGTCAAAGAGAAAGCAGCCTCCGTGCATTAAAAGGTCACAGGAAAAATCTACACCACTGACCGCCAGTGACACCAGTTTTTGTTGTCCTTTAGACTAATAAAAGCTTCATCCGCTTCTTCGTCGTCATAACCCTTAAGACTACTTTCCATTTCTCACAATATGATCCCTTCTGCTTCAAACGGAAAGTTCTTCAGAATGTGTATAGCTGCCGAATCGAATTAATGTCCAAGGCTTTCGGCATGACCACGGATTCAACATGGCCCTTCAGAGGGTGTAGCTTTTGAAGCCTGCAAAAACAGATTCATTTTGCCTTACCATCGGATGTTGGACTTAAATGGTGAAAAGGAGCTGCTAACGGCGAAAGGTTTAAACTCTCTATTGAGAAAGTAAGGTTCCTAAACTCCTTAAATACAGCATGGCAAGTAAGGCTCCTAAACTCCTTAAATACAGAATGGCCTTTGAACTTCAGTTATCAGGCAAGCAAACAGGTACAAAAGCGAAGTAGGTGAAACTATTTTTCGGTAAATAACACGATTTTCTTACGAGCATTGAAGTATGAGAATTAAGGTGCCCACCTCGCAACCTCTGCTCGTCACTTGGCTTGCTCTGCAATCTCTGAAAGCTCCCTGTAGCTACTCTTGTCAGAGAAAAGGTTGCTGGTTTGAGGAGGCTGACAGCCGTGCAGAGTCCCCCGTGCAGTTGCCACTGAGCTTCTTGCTCTTCTTTGCCATAGTCTTTTTTGTTAGTGAAGGCAGTCTGCGTGATCAAATTGGCCAAACTTAACAGAATGTAGGGTTTTTTCATAGCCTCTTTCTTAGTGGAAATACCTTGTTCTCCGAGAGGGTATGCCATGCTTTCCCGCTCAGAATGTGGCGGATCGCGTATTTCAGAAAACTCAAGCGGAACTTATGTCCCCAAGCTGTAGATGACACTGGCCCACACCCATCCAGTTCCTTTTATCCTCGCGAAACCCCAATTTGCATAAACAGCTGTAAGTGTTGCATCGTGTCCATGAAAAAATTTGCATCAGGGAACCATATTGGTCAATGGTGATTAAGTTATCGATTGTCCAAATTAATCTGAGCACTTTTAACCATTGACCGTCAGTTAAAGCTAATATATCTGTAGTTCTCACTTCAACCGGACTGAAATGAAATTAGTTAGTAGAAGGTACCATAGCAAACTTATGCTCTCGGTAGAAAGTGAACAGACTATGACCGAGAAATTCTCACCACTGAGCAACTACGAATGCGCTGACCAAGAGAAGTCCCGGGTGTTCCACAAAGGACCAGCTGCGTGATCTGGTGACAAACATTAGAGCTTGGCTAACTATTCTCGCAAATAAAGGGCTGCCATCATTTCATCGGGGCTATATCCGATTGATTTTTTACACAAAACTTGTCCTGCACCATAGAATAGGGTAGCAATATTTTATTAATTCTCGTTTCAATAATTAAACAAAATATATACATGAGAGACAGAACTAGAAAACCACACGAGAAACAGGCTCTTACTGAGAAGTGCACATCTTTCATGGCCCAAAATAATATTACAGTTATTAGTGCCAGGTAACCTCCAAGAACAATTCCGGTAGCAAAATTTTCTTTCAACTTCAGCTTTCTTGCTAGGAGATGGCTTCGCTCAATCTTTAAAGATTGTCACGATCATTCCTGAGATTGGTACAAAAAACTATTTAAGCTAGTCTTTCTTAATCTGCTTCGTTGAAAACCGGCAGTACAAAAATACACAAACCTATCATCTTGTCATTGTTTAATATGGCAATGATCAAAACCATAAAAGGCGCAAGCCAAACTTCCAGATCAAAGCAAAGAACATAAAGCCAAACTGCAAAGACTGGATGCATGAACTTTCAATAGGGAATACTTTATTATCTTGAGTCGACATATGAGGTAGGACACTTACCACAATACCAACCATAATGGAGACGGCAGACATCTGCAAAATTTTAGTCAGCTCATACATAGTAAGCTAGGAACACAATTAGCAATGTGCAGAGCCTCGGTGCATTATCCATTGGAAATACAATCCAAATCACTAACAGTGTAATCCTTCTTTGAAATATAGCCCAGCTGGTCAGCACAGTGCTCATAATGACACTCGAGCCCTTTTCAGTGAGGACAATGTCCAAGCACTTCTAGCAGCATCAGCGGCATCAGCAACTGCAATCCCAATGTCCGCCTTCTTCAAAGCAGGGGCTTCATTCACGCCATCTCCAGTCACACCATAAGCGCTTCTTTCCTGCAGCTCCTTATGGTAGGATTTCACAATTCCATAAGGTGATCCAAGATAGTTGCAGGTGTTGATTGATCTGAGTAACTTTTCAATTGTGTGTCTGCTTGCGTTCTTTCTCGACATGCTCACAACTATGCCACATGAAGAAGATTAGAACAGTAAATTGTGTGGAATAAAATGGTCGGTCAAGGAATTCTCACCTCAGAGGAAATGTATGCTGAGGAACGTCTTCTCAACAGGATGTTCCATCTGCACAGTGATTTTATTTTTAGCTCACACATCAACCCCCTCCAAATATGCTTCTTCAATGATGATTTTATATTTGGCCTTCAGTCTATGTCTAATTGATCGAGAGGACCAAAGTATTATTAGGTATACCAGGAGTTAATAATTTGCTAACCAATGGAACAAATCTACCTTGCCTAGCATGAAATTGCCATGCTTGAATAATCATGACAAAAAAGAACATGACTGTCTGAAACAGATAAAACCGAATCAATATTCTTCTACTGGTCCAATTTGACACAGAGAAACACCACGAATGAATTCAAAGTTGCCAGGGAATAATATGAAGAGAACTTTGAGTTACACTTCTTTCAATATCCTTTCTCAAACAAGTGTGCCAGAGAATTTTTAGTCTGCTGAAAGTACAAAGACAAGTTGAAGAATGGGATCAAGAGCTCTCATGAGCCCTGCAGATGACGAAAGGGAAAAAGCTTGAAAGTTAAGTTGCAACTTGGGTGGAATGCTACGATATACATTATTTGAAAGGAAGGGAATAAGGCTATACATGAGCAAGTTAACCCCCAAATGAATAAGGTTGCTGCTGCTGGAATTATCAATAAAAACCATGTTTCGGTCATTAATTCTGAATGAAGCAGTTCCTTATGAGGTTAAAAGCATCTATGTTCTTGCTCCACCAAGATTGCTTTGAAGCCATGACTGAGGACTGGTGTGCTCGATAGCGAGTGAGTTACTAGTTTTTACTTGTATGATTGTTTCTAGGGTTAATACCACAAAATACTTCAAACCGGTACATTATAACAAATTTATCCCAAACTAATTTTTTTATTGCAAAAAGTCCAAAATTGATACAAATGCGACAAATTTATCCAAAACTAATTTTTTGTTCATCAAAAACCCAAAACTGATACACATATTTATCCTATATTAGTTTTTTTTTAAATTGGAATAATATCACCAAAATCAAAAACTAATGGAGGGTAAAAACTTAAACTGGTATACTCGTCAACTACCACATAATATCCGACTCAATTTCATGGTGAAATTTAACATACCATTCAATGAAATTTAATGTATCATCCAATTTAGCAATTTGATGGTGAAATTCATTAGAAACTAACGAAGAGTAAATTTATCACAAGTGTATCGATTTAGGGTTTTTGGTGCTAAAAAAATTAGTTCGTAGTAAATTTAATACAAGTGTACCGGTTTGAGATTTTTCATGATTTTAATCCTTATTTCTATAATAGCGTTTCTTGTGAAAAGGGTTATTGAGTTTAAGGAGAGGTGTCCAAGACCTATTTTTTAATTCATATATAATAGGTGGATTGTGCATGGGTTTGTCAAAATTTAAAAGAATTGGTTGTTTTGTGAAGCCCAACTAGATATGGGTTTTAATTAGTCTCGACTAAACTCACGCGCAACTCAGCAAACAATGCCTCCTCTTGTTTGGGCTGGCTGACGCTGTTTGGGCTGTTGCGGGGCCGAGCTTACAAATTTACTCGTATCTTACGCATTTCGGACAATAGCAACCATGCCCATCTCATAGCCGGTCGGTCTCACAGAATGTGCACGAAGATATATCAAACTCTTCCAAGAATCCAATCTCTTAAGTCCTAATTTCAACTAGATTTGAGCAAACTCCGGCAATTAATAGCTCCAGAGATTAAATCTGAAAGATCTAGCCTCTCGATGGACTTGCATCCAGCAATATTCCCCTTTTCCAGGCATGCCCCTACCTATTATGGCCATGAATTCTAGCTAGATTTTGCAATTTGTAGCACTCTTCATACACTTAAATAATGGTTTTAGGCCTTTCAATGGAGTTGCTCTAAGAGACATCGAACTCTTCTAATTTCGACTAGATAATGACAACCTGCAGCATCCAACAGCTTCATATGATTATCGTGGTCTCCAGTTTCAACAAGTTGATCGCCAAATAGCTTCAAACTAGTAGATTGTAGAAGGCCCAAGCCTTCAGGGGACTTGCACAGAGAGAAATCCAATAACTCCAACGTAAAAGCCCTTGAATATTTTATAGGCTTTCACATTCTCGAATCATCACTTGCTTGAGACATTTTGGTTGAGAAAGGTCTATCCTTTCGAGGGACTTGCACAAAGAGATACCCAATACTTTGAAGAACTCTAGTTCATAAAGGCATTAAATTTCCGGTAAATTTCACGTTCTTTAGCATTCTATGAAGGATTCAGCCTAATAATAGAATTGCACAAAGAGATATATAACACTCTCGACCACTTCAATCTAACAATTGCTAGAATTTCAACCAGGTTTTGGCAATTTACAATGGCCAATCTCCTTATACCGCCTCCAAGAACTTGTACTTATTATGACCTCGAAATCCAACAAAATTTCCACAAGAGCATGCCTTCAATAGCTTCAACCAATCTACTTGTGAAAGGTCCAGCCCTTTAATCAACAAATCTAACATTTCCAAGACCCCATATGGCCTTGGATTTCGGCTAGATTTTCACAAGAAGAAGCCTTCAACTGCTTTAATAATAGGTCTAGCCTCCTCATGGATTTGCACTAGAAGATGTTTGTCTCTTTCAAGGACTCTGACCTATGAAGGCCTTCAATTTCACTTAAATTTCCGCCACAACTAGCATTTACTTTCTTCAAATGTTTCCATTGAGAAAGATCCAGCATTTCAAAAGAATTGCATGAGTCGATGATTAACTTATCCAGGAACTATCTATCAAACCCTTAACTTCAACAAGAACATTGTTTTTTTTTTTTTTAATCTCAGTGAAGCTTTCATTCCATCATAATGTACAAGGTCATCAAGAGCAGACGAATTTGTACCCCATGCTTTAGTCGTTTCGTATTTTTCATATGTTCATATGGAAAATCTAAAGACGCCTTTACATTTTTACTAAAAAAGTTTATTGTTCATTGTCTTAAAACAAATGTTTACTCGTCCGTTGCCTTCTTTTCGGTCCTCGATGTATGCTCCCTAGTGGACCAGCTGCCATCATTTCCTTGTAAGGTGTCCCGGACCCTGCATCATGTTGATTGCATGCTGGGCGGCCTCATCACAAGGATCGGGCCTGGGGAAATTTTCCCATTTTGGTTAATTTTCCCTCAGAGGTTTATCATTATCCCATTTTACGTTTGGGGTTGACTCCAATAAACGGAACAGTTTAAGGACTTGTTCAGTCCAACCCACTAACATTTATTTATTGGAAAGTAATTACAGTGAACTCATAGAATTGACGCAATAAAATAGACTAATTAATTGACCTTGACTTAGAAAAGATGTATGCTACCTAGGCCTTAGCCACTAGCCCACTATCCTTTTTTTTTTTTATTGAAAAGTAATTATAGTGAACTCATATAATTGATGTAATAAAATAGACTGATTAATTGACCTTGACTTAGAACAGTGATAAGCCGTTCCCTTCTAGCTCTAGCCATGTCCGGTTCTTCCATTCACACCTCCAAGAGGGCCTTTCCTTTTCACCTTTAGGAGTCTCCTATACGCGTTCTTAGTCGTTGCCTTTTAGGCATTATCCGGTGGCGGTTCTATCTTGGTGCTGAATGGAGTCGACCAACATGAGCTAATTTTATTATCATTTGTGCACCGACATTTTGATTAGCCCGTGCGACGCATGGGAGGATTGTTTCACGTTTACATCGCTGTCCTCTTTGGTGGTGACATTGATAATGTATCTAAAGCAAGGAGAAAAGAAAGAAAATGACGTAATAGCTATGTTTCCACTATAATTATGTTACTATTATACTAGTCTCTAATCATGCACGTGAAAAAGACTTGTGAAATAGATTATGAGAAATAATAATTCTAGAAATATACTTGATCAGTATGAGGATAAGAGATTTTTGTAATATCCAAAAAAGGAATTATATGTCTGTTGAACTAAATGAGAAAAATTTTATTTTGATTAAAGTAGAAAAACAAAAGAATTTTCTTTTTCAAAAGAAAGTGAAAATAAATGTCACTGATGAAGAGTACCACGTGTCTGTCATATACTAATAATACTTTAGCGCATCAGTTTACATTTTTCAAAGGATAAAAGCCACCAAAAACTCTAAACTATACCTTTATAAGACATTTACTCCAAACTTGTATAGTTTGACACATTTACTCTAAACTTCTTTTTTGACACCAAAAACCACTAACTTTAGTTTGTGACATCAAATTTTTGGGGCAAAAATGTCATACGAATACAAGTTTTGGGTGTTTGGTGTCACAAGAAAAGTTTGAAGATTTTTATGTCAGAGAAAAAAGTTTAGAGTAAATGTGTCACGCGGGTACAAGTTTGGGATTTTTGATATCACAAAAAAAATAAATAAATAAATGCGGCACAGTTGGTAAAGTTTGGGGGTTTTGTGGCTTTTTTCTTTTCTCAAATGAGATAGATTTAGTGTATCTTATTTAGATCGATAACAGACAAATTTGATTTTATAAACCTAGTTATAAGCTTAAAAAAATTATGCTTTTTTTTTTTATCAAGCACATAAAATTTTTTCTTTATATTAACTTATGAACTTTTTTAATAAAGAAAATACTCAATTTAATTATGGGACGCTCATGTTCTTATTTATTTTCTTTAACTTTTGGTCTTTCTATTTGATAAAAATTAGACAACTTACTAGTTTTGATGTATCTAACGACAAGTCTGGCGGTGGCTGGTGTTGTCTTTTGGGAGAAAATTTGGACTTTTTTACGAGACATTTGTCTCACGAGTGAAAGCTGGAGGCTTTTTCTATTTTCTTTTTTTGGTTTTTTTTTTTTTGGGGGGGGGGGCGGCTTAGGCTAGAAAAATGACCTTCTATTTTTCAAGGGAAATGGTGTATTCACAATAAAAGAAGTAGGTGATCACAATTTTTTCAAAATTTATATTTTAATAATAAACGTCATTTTGATAGTATTTTCTTTACTTTTACTTTATAGTGTATTTCCGATTAATATAAAGAAAAGTACCAAGTGCATTTTGTTCAATTAATCAATAAGCCATGATGATCAGTTGCTAGAGCTGCGAATTTTTCATCCATCGTTTGAAGTATGTGCAAATTTTCCATCCAGTGAACTTTTTTGTGTTGTTGTTTATTTATTTATTTATTTATTTTTCTAATATGCATTTCAGGAAAAGAAAAAGGAAAGAATTTCTCTTACCATCCAATCAATGAGAATGCATGAAATCATCTTCCCAATGAGAGTATTTTATTGTTAATCTATGTATTAAGGAAATTTGACTTTTGATTTTTCTAACTAATTATTCTAAGGGCTGACGTTGGCTTTTTAATCTAGATATATGCATTTCTATTGATACTAAAATTCCAATTATCAAATTTCAACAATGATGAAAGAGTAATACAATTATCCATAGTAAAATTATACTTTATTCCACACGTGCTGTGTGGTGAGATGGACTTTTTGGCCATCGACCCACTATCAAGACAAATAATTTTGTGAAAAATCTAGATAAGCATAGTGTCTATCGACTAGGGGTATCAAGCTGACAAGTACTGTGCAAGGCACAAGTGGACTTGGTAGGAAGGTAAACCTTCTAATAGGGACCTCTAGCGGTAGTCTGATGCGCGAGGCACATATATGCAAACCGGTCAAGGAACTTCAAAGAGATAGGTCACAGGCCGGTTATAGCAAAGAGTACGAATATGACTGATTTCAGATTAGCCAAATAAGGATTGTTGCAGTGACAAAGGACGGTTTTAATGCACTCTTCCATACGTAGCTAAGACCGGTGTCGAGCCTTCTTCAACGAAGAGTTCAAATGCGATATCATTGATAATAACCTCGAAGTTTTCAATGGTAGAATTTTAGAGGCGGTGCAAACCAATCATCAGCATGCTTGATGATATTCGAGTTATGGTTATGACTGGGCATAGGCAAAGAGATGAGGCTACAAAATGGAGTAGAGACCGGCCCTAGGATTGTGAAGAGATTTGATGCAAATATTGCTACTAGTAGGTTACGCCATCCAGCTTGGAATGTAGATAATGGATATGAGATTATTCAAAATCAGATAAGTATGTTGTCAACCTGGATAGAAGAAAGTGTTCATGCCGAGCTCCGGCAACCGAATGGAATTCCCTATGTCCATGCCATTTGTGCTATTCGTATGAAGCGAGAAAACCCAGATGATTACCTACATGATTGGTACAAAAAGCTCATACCTTGCTTCATATCAATTCATGATGCAGCCTATCCGAAGCAGCAAATTTTGGGAGCCAACAAATCATGAAAGTCCTCTACCTTTACCGTGAAGAAGCAAATAGGAAGGTCAAAAAAGAGACGAAGAATGCACAGGAAGAGGCATCAAGTCAAAGGATGAGTAGGACTGGATCAAAGATGAAATGCTCCTATTGCAGCAAGGAAGGGCACAATAAAAAAGGTTGTGAGCTGAAAAGGCAGCATCAACAGCAAGATGTAATGGCTGATTCAATGCCAGGGACAAGACCTACTGAAGAAACTCTTGTTGGGCCTATTAAAGGGAGGATAGAAGGCCCTGCTGTAATTCCTACTGAAGGGCAAACAGAAAGCCATGTTGTAAGGTAAGTATCCTTTTGGTTTTAGTAACTTTACAGTTCTTATTCGATAGTAGTGTTGGTCATAATCTTAATATAATACATTGTTGTAAGGCCTACTAAAGGGCCAAAAAAGGCCCGTTGTAGGCTCAAGTGTGGATAGGGACCGGAATGGGCAGGACGCAACAACAACAACCGAGTCCACGTTGAGCAAACAAGAAAAAATATCTTGTAAGTTGTACATTGCTGTGTTTGGTTTTTTATAGGCTAAAATTTACATTTGTTATGTGTTTCTCAGTCGGGAAGACGGCAAATGCACAAGTTGCGAGGTTGCTACAAGGATTATTGCTGCTGAAAATGATGCACCACAACGAACAAGAGGGGCTCTTGGAAAAGATTAAGGCAATATGGTTATGGGATTTACACGCGATGAACGTACTGGAATGACCATTTTGAATGTAAGATTTATAGGCCTCATGCATTTAATTTATTGTATTTCAATTCATTTGGTTGACAATATCACTATGTTTTTGTAGCCTGGGAGAACTTCGGAGGTACTTCTCTCTCAAGGTGGGCCAACTCAAGAATCAAGGGCGCAGCTAAAGAAGAGTGCTCCAAAGAAGAAGAAGACATCGGATACAGCTTGGCCATCCAAAAAGAACCCAGCACCGCTTCCATCTCAACCAACGATTGGGAGCAAAGTGATGATATGGACCAACACATGACACGTGATAGAACAAAAATAGCCGCCGTAAAAAACAAGGACAAGGAAAAGGAGGGTGATAGAAAGCCTAAAGAATTTGCACAACCGGTTCGAAAGAGTGCTCGGATTATGAATCACAAAGCTTCAAGAGGAAAGAGGATCAAGGTGTTGTCAATATTGGGATCGATGGGAGGAGGTTTTTTCATGTGATGCTGGACATGATTTTTTTCATGTGATCTGGACATGGTTTTTTTTTCTTGTTTTCTTTCTTTTTTAGGAGTGTCTTGGATTGATGGCAAGTTGTTGCCTGCAATGCCATTGTTGTTTTTTTTTTTAAGAGAGTGTTGATGACTCGGCTCCCAGCCTGGATGTGTTCCTTATTTTAATATGTCGATGCCCTCACCCTTACCCCTTAATTCTCGACTAGTTTTTTTCTTCTCAATTGAGTAAAAATATGGGGAGGTGACATTGAAGAGTCCCACCCCTCGGTGGTTCTTCCATCTGTTTTTTTTTTTTTTTTTCTCTCTTGAGCCTTTTAAGGGCTTGCTTAGATTCAAGAGTAATACAATTATCTATAGCAAAATTTTAGTTTCCGTGCGTGTTGTGTTGAGCGATGGACTTTTTGGCCACTGGCCTACTGTCTATTGTCTAGACAAATAATTTAGTGAAAAATCAAGATAAGCGTTTTCCAAATTCATATTGCTTTTGCCCACAGTAGCTTTTGGATGCTCATACAGCTGCAGATTTTCTATGTCTCCCATTTGCCTTAAGCTCATTCACTTTGTGCATTTATTTCAGCGCAGAAAATGGAAGAGCACATTTTTCTGATTAATGAAGATGGAATTTGTTAATTAAACCAACCTTCTCGTGCATACTATTGAGTATTTCATTGACTGAGAGCAGTAAGCACGTGGTGGGTCATTGCCTTCCGTTGGACCTCGACCTCAATCTAATACATCATTTGGCCACATCCTCTAACAAGAACCTACCTCTTTCTTCAACAAATATAAACTAAAGTACTGTTTTCAAAGCGTGCGAAGGAGAGTGGTTAGAGTATGATAATTAAGGGACAATCAGACTTGGATTTTTGGTTTTCAATAATTTCTTTTGGACTGAGATCACTTGAATTCACCTAGTCACTTTTGGCCATTTCTCCCTTTTTTAAACTTTTTTCTCAATATTTCCCTCAATTTTCTTCTGTTTCGCCTTTTTTTTTTCCTAATGCATGAATAGATACCATTGTATAATAATCAGAGCAGTTAAATTTCAACGAACACATTTCAAGTTCCAGTCAACATTGATTATAATAAAGCCCATCGAGTTTTCATAGATCCACTTGGTGAGAGCCAATGCCTTTAGATATCATTTACCCTAGCACTCTCATGTGTAAACTCGTTAATTTGTTTCTATTTTTCTTACATGGGACTCTTTTCCATTACAAATTCTCTACCAATTCCCAGCAAGCTGTTCTTGGCAATAGTACTTCATTTAAGATTCCGTTTATTTCACAGAAACTGTGACATATATTTTCTGGGAAGACATTTTCTAGGAAAATGATATCCAACTCTTCCAAAAGCCTGGAATTATCATGGCCTCGAATTCCAGCAAGAGTTGCATTCAAACAAGATTTGCACCAGAGCATGCCTTAAATAGCTTCAAAGGATCTAATTGTGAAAGTTCCAGCCCTTCAATTGACGCATTTAACGTTTCCAAGAACCACCGATGGCCTCGGATTTTGGCTAGATTTTCACAACAAGAAGCCTTCAACTGCTTTAGATGATTTAATTGTGAAAGGCAGCCTTTTGGTGGATTTACACTGGGAGATATCCGACTCGTTCAAGAACTCTTACCTATAAGGATCTCGAATTTCAACTAGAATTTCATGATGACTAGCATTTACTTTCTTCAAATGTTTCATTTGAGAAAGATCCACCATTCCCATGGAATTGCAAGGGTGAATATTCAACATGTACAAAAATTTGGATCTATCAAGACCTCAAACTTTAGTAAGATCATCGTTTTTCTTTTAAATTTTGACGGAGCATCCACTCCATCTAAATATACAAAGTCATCTAGACCGGATGAATTCGTACACCCCCAGTTTTGTCGTTTCATATATTCTATATGTTCAAAATGAGGAAATCTAGAGATGCCTTCAAATTTTTACTAAAAATTTGATTGTCGAGTGACTAAAAACAAATCTTTAGTCGCTGTCTTCTTGTGGTCCTCGAGGTATGCTCCGTCGTGGCTTTAACAACTAACCCACTATCGCTTCTTTTTAGAAAAGTAATTACAGTGAATTCATATAATTGATGTAATAAAATAGATTGATTAATTGACCTTGACTTAGAAAAAGATGTATTCTCCCTGGTGGCCTTAACCACTAGCTCACTATCCCTTCTTTATTGAAAAGTAATTACGGTGAACTCGTATAATTGATGTAATAAAATAGACTGGTTAATTGACCTTGACTTAGAAAAGTGATGAGCCGTTCCCTTCTAGCTCTAGACTTTTATCCGGTTCTTCCATTCTCAGCTCCAAGAGGACCTTTCCTTTTCACTTTTAGGAGTCCTCTACGAAGGTTTAGTCATTGGCTTTCAGGCATTATCCAGTGGTGGTTTTATCTTTGGTGCTGAATGGAGTCAACCAAGGTGCGCTGATTTTATTATCATTTATACACCGACAACTCGGTTAGCCCGTGCTACGCATGGGAAGATCGTTTAACGTTTACATTGTCGTCCTCTTTGGCCGCGACTTTGATAATGTATCTAAAAGCAAGGGGGAAAAAAGAAAGAAAAGAACGTTCTAGCTGTTTTTCCACTATAATTATGTTATCATTATACTAGTTTCTACACCCATGCTATACACGGGAAAAAGACTTGTGAAATAGATTATGAGAAATAATAATTTCAGAAGTACACTTGATCATTATGAGAATAAGAGATTTTCGTAATATCGAAAAAAAAATTATGTTATGAACTAAACAAGATAGAAATTGTAATTTGATTTGAGGGGAAGAATAAAAGAAAATTTTTGACAAAAAAAAAAGTGAAGATAAATGTCACTCATGGAGAGTGCCGCATGTCAGCCATCCATTGAAAGGGTTTTAGCACCCACTTTACATTTATAAAAAAGAAAAAGAAAAAAATTTAGATTTAATATCTAATTTAGATTGATAATGTCACAATTATGCTTTAAGAAATTATGCTTTTTTTTGATCAAGCACAATAATTTGCTTTTTATTAACTTATGACACTTAGTAAAGAAAATAACAATAAAATTTAATTGCGGGACGCTCATGTTCTTATTTATTTTCTTCAACTTTTGGTCTTCCTATTTGCTAAATTAGACAACTTATTGGTTTTGATGGGTCTAAAGGCATGTCGAACAGCGGATAGTTTTGTCTTTTGCATGAAAATTTGGACTTTTTTACGAGACATTTGCACCACTAGTTGAAAGCCGGGGGCTTTCTTTTTTAGGGAAAAGGCCTATGCCATAAAAATCATCATTCTTTTTTCAAGGGAAATGTTATATTCATAATAAATGAAGTATCTGATCACAATTTTTTTCAAAAATTCTGTTTTAATAAGAAATGTCGCTTTAGTGGTATTATCTTTACTTTTACTTTATATTGTATTTTTCCCATAATATAAAGAAGAGTACTAAGTACATTTTGTTCAATTAATCAAATAAGTCATGATATTCAATTGCTAGAGCTGCAAATTTTTCATTCATTGCTTGAAGTATGTCCAAATTTTCCATGCAATGAACTTTTTTATGTTTTTTTTTTTTTTTTTCAAATCTGCGTTTCAGGAAAAGAAAAAGGAAAGAATTTCTCTTACTGTCCAATTAATGAGAACGCATAAAATCATCTTCCCAATAAGAATATTTTACTGTTAATCTATGTATTGAGGTGATATGACTTCTAATTTTCTAAATTCTAAGGGCCAATGTTGGCTTTTTTAGTTGGAATATGCATTTCTATTGATTCCAATGATCAATTTGAAAAGTGATGAGTTGAGTAATACAATTATTTATAACAAAATTTGAATTTATTCCGCATGTGTTGTGCGGGGTGATGGACTTTTTGGCCACCGACCACTGTCAAGACAAATTATTTTGTGAAAAATCCAGATGAGCGTTTTCCAAATTTTATGCTGCTTTTTGTTATAGTAGCTTTTGGAGGCTCTTGCAAATGCAGATGTTCTATGTCTCCGCTTTGCTTTAAAGCTCATTCCCTTTGCGCGTTTTATTTCAGTGCAGAAAATGGAAGAGCACATCTTTCCTAACCGTGGTGGGTCGTGGCCTTGATTGAGGGCAGTGAGCACGTGGTACAGAAAATGGAAGAGCACATCTTCCAAATTCATGTTGATTGACGGAGAGCAGTAAGCACCACGTGGGGGGTCATTGCCTTCCCTTGGACCTTGACCTCCGCCCAATCTTATCATTTGGCCCCATCCTCCAACAAGAATCTACCTCTATCTTCCACAAAACTAAACTAAAGGAGTGTTTTTAAAGCGTGCGAGGTAGAGGGGTTAGAGTATGATAATTAAATCTAAAGTAGGGTATACAATTAAGGGTTAATATCATGAAAAATCTCAAATTGATACATCCATAACAAATTTACCCCAATTAGATTTTTGTCCATAAAAAATTTCAAACTTGTACACTTTAATTTACATTAAATTTTGTCATCACATTACTGAATTAAATAACACGTGGTAGTTGATGGATATCCTCCATTTGTCATAGATCTACCAGTTTGTATTTTTTCGTAGAATTAATCCAATTTAACATAAACTAACAGAGGATAAATTTGTCACAAATTGTACTAATTTAGGGATTTTTGTTGTCAAAAAATTAGTTTGAGATAAATTTATCACAGGTGTACTAGTATGAAAGTTTTCATGATATTAGCCCTACAATTAAAAATGTTTTGCAATTATGCTTATTGTTCATCAATCTAAAATTATGACAATAACAATCATTCTATATTAAAACAGTGGTTTTTAACAACTTAATTAGTGATATATTTAATTATAATCATGAATATCAATTTATTAATTGTGATTTTAGAATACATTTTTTAAATGAATTATAATGTGTATCTGTATATTTTACTAAATTCATTAGAATTAATATCCCATTCTACTATCACAATGCATTTCCTATAGTAAAGCAAAAGAACCCTCATTGTATTCATCCTGTAAACTTGCTGAATCAAAAGTTATCTCATTCCGGTTTTATTGTACCAAACACAAATTTAGTGGAAATTGAATAGCTTATAGTTGATTGGTGTCGCTTAGTCTATGAACTTTGAAACTTTTAAATTGATATCCATTCGGTTTGTTTGTGGGTGATAAAAAATTGTGATGGATTAGCCCTTTTCCAAGCTTGTCCATTTGATCTTTGGGTTCAATAAATCTAGGGTAATTCTTATTTGTATTGGATAAGTTAGGTTAGATCTATCATTGATAACCATTGAATTTATGATTGTCCCGCGTAAGACCCACATAAGTCTCATAGATTCAAAGTT
The DNA here is from genome assembly GCA_017140255.1 of Eucalyptus paniculata subsp. matutina. Classification (NCBI taxonomy): domain Eukaryota; kingdom Viridiplantae; phylum Streptophyta; class Magnoliopsida; order Myrtales; family Myrtaceae; genus Eucalyptus; species Eucalyptus paniculata. The sequence goes on from CM029437.1 coordinate 39,561,005, forward strand.
TGTAATTGATCCGGTATTGCTGACTCCGTTTTAGGTAAGAAATATCGTAACCCTAAACTGGCTGAGCAAGGTGAGTCACTTTGTTTTCTCCCTCCAAGAGGCCTCATTCTCTTTGGAAGTGATGAAGTGCTGATTGGATCCACCGTGCCTCTTCGAGTAAAGAACTGAGAAAGGTTTCTTATTTTATGACAAATCCAATTGGTAACTCATCAAGATCCCCTTGTAACCCCATAAATTACTTTTACAGACATTCTTACCATTCATCACGATTTGTATATTCCCAAATTTTGTAATACCACAAAAAAAAAAAAAAAAAAAAACTGTAAAACTAATTGACTTGAGTCAAATTTACTTTTACGATTCAAAAATTAATTTGGAATAATTATGGTACAAATAATACTAATTTGGGATTTTTTAAATCGTATTAGCCCAAAAAAATTCAATTTTTATTTTATATTTTGGAATAGCCATGCAAGCGTCTCCAGATCAATTAGGAAAAAAAAAAAGCATTTAAGTCAAAGACTGAATCGGTAAAGAAAAGTTTATGGTTCCGGTCGTACATTTTGCGAATGTTAAAAGATCATTGGTGTTTTTTTTTTTTTCTTTCTTTTTTAAATATATTTTGTTGTATATTCTTACATCCGTCTCTCCATGGTCGGCCGGTCAAAGCGTACACCTACTCCTGTGGTATGAATCTGGGAGATGGATCTTTGAAATAGAGAAGGAAGAGAGACAAAAACTGAGAGGAGGAGGCCCCCCAAAACGAAAACCATCTTCATTTTGAAAGTAGATGGACATCCAGAATTCTCGCAACCGTGGAGGAGGTTCCTCCGAAACAAGAGAAAAGAGTTACGATGTGTTTTTGAGCTTCGGAGAGGATACTAGAGACTTTGTGGGTCATCTCTACAATAGGCTCCTACGAGAGGAGGTCCGCCTGTTCAAGGATGATGAGAAACTCGCCGCAGCAATCAGGCTTTCCAAGATCGCCATTCCGATCCTGTCAGAGAGCTACGCGTCAAGCAAAGCGTGCCTCATGGAGCTGGCTCAGATTGTGGAGTGCCACAAGACGACGGGCCAGATCATCATGCCCGTCTTCTTCAACGTCATGCCATCGGTCGTGAAAAACAGATCCCACGGTTATGGCGAGGCTATCGCCCGTCATAGAGAGCACGGAATCGACCCAGACACCCTCCGGAATTGGGAGGAAGCTCTCAGCTATGGGGGATCCATCCCAGGGTTGAAGATTGGTAGGTGAGTTTAATTGAGTAAGTTTGATTGAGTAACCTAGCATCCAAATCCCAAGGTAGCGCTTACTTCAATTTTGGTTAATCTAATTAGACTAATGCTGCTAGGGGTATCAATACCTGATGTAGCTCCCTCTGATCTGGTACTGAATGTGATCCGCTTGTTAACATTCTCACTCCCAGCTTGCCACATTACTTAATATTTCGGTTTTGTTGATAAATTTCACTGTTCCTAGAGTTCCACGTATCTCATAACTCAGTTTTTCCATGTTGGATCACTGCATTAAATGGGAGGCAGCGGTTATGGTTGTGATTATATCAATATGGTCCAGGAGAATGTTCTTCCTCTTGAAATCTGCATCCACAGGAAATCTTCCTCTTGCAAGAAAATGCCAGTGTAGAGTGATGCCAATTTGTTTAATTTCTGTGGATGCAACAGACAACCTTTGCATCTCATCATACCGTGCTTTGTCAGTGTTGATTTAGTAAAGATATGTACCACTAATTGCATGGCCTGTTTGTCTAAAGCTGATTGCTGTATGATAGTTTTTGAAAGGAGAGCGTGAACTTTTTCTTGCAAACTACTTCAGAGTTTAGATATTGTTGGACTTACATTAATTTTTGTGCGTATGCCTTGTGCACATGTGCACGCATGATACAGCTTGCCCAAGGATGGTTCATTCATCAATGTACTTGTCGGAAATGTGTTGAGGGCACTGAACAGATTCCTTGTTGGCATCGAGCATCATGTGGAAAGAGTTATGGAATTACTAAATGTGGAATCTAGCGATATTCATGTAGTTGGAATATGTGGCATAGGGGGCACCGGCAAGACAACAATTGCAAAGCTCGTCTACAAAAGAATGCGCCGTCTCTTTAATGGCTGTTGCTTTCTGGAAAGCATTAAAGAAAATGGAGAAAGACAAGTAAGTTTAGAAATTTTGCGTAGTCAGCCGATTTTTGACCTACAAATTAATTCTTTTGAAGAGGGGACTAAGCTTATTAGAGCCAAACCCTCCCACAAGAAATTTCTCATTGTTCTTGACGATGTCGGAGCAAGCTTTCAACTTGAACAAATTCTAAGAAATCATGATCGGTTAGGCTTTGGAAGCAGGATCATTATTACCACCAGAGCCAAACAAGCTGTAGCTGAGCTTGAACGGTCCCAAATATATGTGGTTGAGGGCATGAAAATATGTGAAGCCCTTCAACTTTTCCACATCCATGCCTTCAGGGAGAGACCTGCTCCAAGTGACTTAGCTACTCTGTCCCAAGAAATAGTATCAATTATTGACTACCTTCCTTTGACAATTGAGGTTGTTGGGTCGTATCTATATTCTAAAACCAAGGAAGAATGGAAGCAAACATTATGCAAGTTGCAAAAAGAAGGCGAAGTTCAACAAAAATTGAGGGTAATCATCAAAGCATTACCTTTCGAGCAAAGATTGATATTTCTGGACATTGCTTGTTTCTTCATTGGAGAGGACGAAAGTATTGCATGCTACCTATGGTCTGACTGTGGTTCTGCAAGTAGATCGGTATTGAAAGTGCTCGTTGACTTGTCTATTGTTAAGATTGAGAATGGCAAGTTATGGATGCAAGATCAACTCCGAGACCTAGGTAGGGATATTGTCCTACAAGAACATCTTGAACCTAGAAAGCGCAGTAGATTGTGGAGTCACCACGAAGCCTTGGATGTGCTAGTGGATGAAAATGTAAGATACAAGTTCATCACTGTTTTTACCTTACGATTGTATGCCTTACGACTCATGTTCCTTTTTCATAGAAAGAAAACTATTTACAGTGCGAATGTTTTGCAGAAAAAAATGATATGAAAAATATATATTTTTTAAATGATCATGTATATATCTTGTTTTTATTAATAACAATTTATGTTTAGCTATTTCTATGGATAATGAAAATATTTATTTTTCATTCGTTTTTTGAGAAAGATGAAATTCATCATTTTTAAGAATTTTTTTTCAAATCTCTTGTTTTTTGGTGAAACAAATGATCCTTAATAAAATGATTCCTTTAGTTTGAAGTCTCTAAGCATTTATCACCTTCACATATTTTTGTGCGGAAATGCCAAGTGCCTTGGTAATCCAAATCCTGTATTCCACGTGTAGGGAACGGAAAGTGTTGAAGGAGTTCTTCTCAAATTTGGCAGTCGGCCACAATACATTTTTAAACCAGCACATTTCGCGAGGACATCGAACATAAGATTCCTTCAATTGGATCAGGCGAAACTCAAAGGAAACTTTGAGCGGCGTCTGTCAAATTTAAGATGGCTCCATTGGCAAGGTTGTCCTCGGAAGCTTCGTGCTGAAAATTTGGATTTGAAAGAGTTGGTTATTCTAGATCTTTCCCGGAGCAAGGTCACCGCAAAATGGAATGGTTGGATTCAAATCCAGGTAGAGAAGTATATTATTTTTAATTTCATTTGTCAAATTGTTGCGGAAAAGTTAACTCGTTCCTTATTCTATTTTATGACAGAAAGCCAAGAAATTGAAAGTTTTGAACCTCACCGGTTGTGATGAATTGAACAGAACTCCAGACTTATCTCATTTCACATGTTTAGAGAGATTGATTCTTGAAAGATGTAGGTCGTTGAATAAAATTGGTCCATCGGTAAAAAGTCTGAAGTGCTTGGTTTCTCTAAACTTAAGGTTTTGCATTGAATTCAACAAGTTGCCCGATGAGCTGGGTTCCCTCATCTCCTTGGAAGAGATTCTTATAGATGAAACCGCCGTTCAAGAGATTCCTGCCTCCATCAGTCATTTGCAAAAGCTTAAAAGAGTCAGTGCCTGCAACTGTCTTTCATTAAGCCTGCTGCCCGAATCAATTAGACATGTAAAATCTCTAGAAGTCCTCACACTGAATGGTACCAAAATAACTAAACTTTCCCTGTCTAAAGAGTTAGGAGTGCTACAATACTTGTCAATAAGTAATTGTAGGTCAATATTGAACTTACCAACATCCTTAGGGACTTTGGCTTCGTTGATTGAACTTGACCTATCAAGCACTGTGATTGATGAATTACCTAATACTGTCAATAAGTTAAGTCTTTTAAGAGTGCTCAAAATTGATTTTACTTTTGTAAGAGAGCTGCCTTGCGCTATATGGACATTGAAGAGGCTTGAAGAGCTTCATGCTTCAGGATGTCGGAGTTTGGATGGGGAAATTCCTGGAGATATTGAGATGCTTTCCGCATTAAGGGTCTTGAAACTTGGATACTCTCGGATTTGTGGTCTACCAAATAGTATTTCTAAACTTCCCAATCTCCAAACACTTGATCTACTTCATTGTGACCAGCTCCGTCAAGTGCCCAAACTTCCTTCCAGTTTAATAAGCCTATCTGTCAGTTCTAAATTGATGGACAGGATCCCAGTCATCAGTAGTCTAGTTAAGTTGAGAGAGTTATTCTTGGCTGATGGATCCCAGGAACTGGTGTTACCAGTCCAAGATCAGATTGAGGCAAAAGGATGCACTTATTTGCAGCTTGGGAGTTTGACAGAGCTAAAGAAATTGCAGCTATTTGCGTTAAAGATCCGACAAGTAGTTGGATTGCAACGACTAGTCAAGCTCAGGAAGCTCTCCCTTTGCTGCATTAACTTTGAAGAGCTACCACGGCTTCCTCCAGGTTTATTCAGTCTATCACTTTGCCATTACAAATCGCAGACAGGATGGCCAGATCTTTCATATTTGGCGCTCCTGTCAGAATTCGAGCTTTTCGACTGTGCAACAACAGAAGTTCCAGGCCTCGGGAAGTTCAAATCCTTGCGAGTTTTCCGAATATCTCACTGCAACCTGCAGCAGGTGGATGAGCTGGAGAATTTGATCTTTTTAGCATCGTTAAATGTTTCAAACTGTCAAAGTCTTGAAAGACTTCCTGATCTATCAAAACTGAAGAAGCTGAAAGACATTAAAATTGAGGACTGTCCGAAGATTCTTCATTTTGAAAGTGTGGATTCACACGAGGAGCCAAGCAGTTCAACATTTGAGGCGGAAAGCTCATCCGAGGTAACCAACGCTATTGATTTTCCCACTGGACACATCTGGAATTTTTGCAAACATGAATGAATTGCTTAATAATAACAAAAATGCATGCCACGATGAATTACGGTTTACAGGATATTGTCTCCCAATAGCACATGCAGAATAATTTTTTAAATGAAATTTGAGTCTTCAAGACTTTATATTTCTTTCAACTTTTGTAATGGGAAGAAACATGTACGCACTCCACTTCTTTTTCTTTTAGTATTTTTCTGCGATATACAACCAAAGAGTGCTATTTGTGCCAGTTAGTTTAATCATGCTTTCCGGAGGTGTTGTTACGTACTCAATCAAGAACATTGAACGTTGTATTGGTATCTTAAATCTTTGTTGAGGTGCGGAAAAGCGCTGACCGCTATACTGATATCTTAAAATTTTTATGTGGTGCTTCCGTTATGTTCAAGTTAATTCTAAATCCAAAATGCTGTGAATAAATTGGGATGAGTAGCTCATAGAAGGTATTCCATTCTCCAAACTGTTCTCTTGTTGTTTAGATTTGTTTGACGAGCAACTCTTCCAAGTAGATAGTCTGATCAATAATGTCAATGAGATCTCAAAATTCGTTTTGTATTTTTTCATGTTCAGTCTGTTTGAATCTAAGAATCTATCTTTATAACCTTTTGACACATGGTAGAAATCTTATTTGATACATCAAATTCATGCTAACACAAGTTTTGTCACAGGTAGAGTCTAGCAAATCAGCTAAAACCAAACATTCTTCCTTAAAGGGCGTCGAACCCATAGACGAAGGTATGTTCTATCTGAGTTGTTCTATAAGATTAAGCATAAGTTTAAACTTGAAATATAGAACACTGAAAGAGGTCATCGCTAGAAAGCTGCAAGACCAAGGATAGGCGGTTAAGGAATTATTTCAAGCTATGCTGTTGTTGTTGGAACTGGTTAAATTTTTTACAAATTTTTTTGGGCCGTAGAGTAAGTCTTACACATTACCTATTGCTCCTCTAGCCATAGTAAGCACATACGATCCTTAAGAATATAGTCCACAGGCACCGACAAACATCATCAACCCCGTTTATTCTTGTTTCGCCAAAAGTGGTTGTCGACAAAAGACTTTTAACCAGAGGTTAGATTTTTGGTTTTTTAAAGGGAATTGGATTTTGTGGCGATTCAGACAGAAAACGATAAATATGGGACAAACTACAAATGTTAACTACAATAATAAAGAATTGACAGTACGAATAAATAATCTATGAATTAAATTGCAGAAAAACTTGATGAGTGTTTTTATTATTTTTTATTTATTTACATATATAAATTTTAATCTTCCATTTATTGAAAATTTTTGAAATTGTTCTAGTCCATCGGAATCACGTGTTAGAATTCTGAACTTGCATATTATATGTCAAAAAGTGTCTAGAGAGCTGATTAGGTGTCGAATTTTTCAACACATGTGGACCAAGTGAAGAGTATTGGAGAGTGTCAAAGTGTTCGATACGACATGAAGGCTCTCGAAAAGTATCGATACTTCCTAGGCGAAAATGTGACTCATGACATTCCTGTATATTTCAAAGAATTAAAAAAAAATTCTTTTAAAAGGGAATATGTTGACACAAAAAAAAAATGATCTAAGATTTAGCAGAAATATTGGGGCTAAGTCATCAACAAATCGAGAGAAAGCTAGAAGATTACAACTGAGGAGTTACATATGAAGAAAGTCAAACCGAGAGAAAGCTAGAAGATTACAACTACTTGTGGATAAGAACATGCTGTTACAGATCGTGACAGTAGAGCTAAGAATCTAAAAGGCAATTGAAGTTTGTGACTTAGATAACCACCAATTGTGTACAAGGCTATATAAAGGCAGATAGAATAAATTAAAGTAATGAATCATATGAATAAATGGTGAATTAATATTTTTAATATAATTTTATTCTAAGATTTATTTATTTATTTATTTATAAATTTGAACTGAATTAATTTGATTAAAATAATTATATAAATTATAATTTATTATGTATATTTAATATACGTGTCTTAATATCGAATTTTTTTACCATTTGAGAAATCACATATTAACTTCTCGTGTCATATTATGTCATATTATATCACCCCTCGCTTGTCAATTTAGTCTTCCACAGCCCTAGTAGGATACTGGTATAGCTACTCCATTGTCTTGACAATCACTTTACCTTTTCCAGTCTAATTTGAACACATAGCGCGATAGGCGAGATTTGCCTACCATCACTGTCACCTGTCAGCCTATAGAGCCACTATTCGGGATCTGCTCTTTTTTTACGTCAAGCCCGAGATTTATTTTTACCTCTCTTCTTCGCCACGAACCTGTCGAGGACATTTACCTTTTCCTGGATTTGGATCTTCTTCTGCTAGTTGAAGTTGCAATTGGCCCAAGAATCAATCTACAACGTATTCACATTCGGCGTTTCATTTTGCTTTGACCAACTCCGGGAAGATAAGGATAACGGCAATTGTCTCCTCTGTTTGCTTAATGACTCTGGAAGTGACCCCTACTAGCCACCAAGCCATTGCTTTATCAAGCCTCGAATTCCTTTGTCCCTCCAAGGTTGCTTTCCTTGATACTAGGAAGAGAAACTTCCTTTCCAGTGGAAACACATTAGTGAATTTGTGTGGACCACCCTTTCCAACGATTCAGAGCTTTTCCTTCCTTTGACCATTTGTTCTTCTAATGGTATTTAAGGATAAAGGATAAGTTTCCAATAGGAATCAGCCTGGAAATCCACCCAAATTGATGAGGCTCTCCAATTTTCTTGTTTTGACTAGAACCTTGATTTGGGTCTTCTGGGTGGCCTAACCAGCTTCCAGTCTTCTTGTTCCGTTCTTGGCAATGCCGATCACCCTTTTAGACTTAGACTTATTTGCTATCACTTGGCTTAGCCCATGGGATGAAAATCCGGCTTCTTCCGATTCAGCCAAATGTACCTACTTTGAATGCATTAAGGATATCTCTTACGAATCCTTTATGAGCCGTTTTTACAAGGACTCAAGCGAAGTTACCCAGAAAGAGCATGCAGCCTTTTTGTTGTTTTGGCTGTCCAAATACGTCCTTTTTTCACCCGTCGCTAAGACTTTCCAAGGATTTAGCAAACCTGGCCTTTTACCTTGCTGAGAGCAAGCTTTTCACTTTGGGGCTTCTCATACTAGCTGTTATCTACGGGGGCCTAAATCCCGCAGCTATGTCCATCTATGGGGACAAATTCGACGTCTTCTTCGGTCATTTCTGGGTCCTTCAGGCATGGGCAAAGTTGTTTTTCCCTTCTTTGTTTTCAGACGTCAAGCATGCCATGCCTCGCTCCAGAAATATTACAGCTGGACCTTATTTTCTAGAGACCAATGCGTGTAGACTATAGAGTTACGGGCTCAAAACCATTCCTGCAGGTGTTTCTTCTTTTCAGTACTTTTGGAGCTGGCTTCTATGACCATGTGCTTGTCACAGCTGACTTCTGCCCTCTTCGTGTCCTCGACTTTTTCAATGTGTTCAACTTTGTCTTCTCCAACAGAACACAGAAATTCCGGCTCTCTGTTTTTACTCCTGTGGACCTTCCTCTAAAGTTGTCGGTGAAAGGGAAACTCAAGCCTGGATTACAAATGTACTCTCTGCAGTATTGTGCATGGCAATTTGGGCTCACCCAGGGCATCCCTATGCCTAACCTCTCTATTCAATGGAGTATCTATTCTGGAAGAGAAACCACTTCGTCTCGACCAGCGACAGTCCCTTTGAATGTTGTCATCAAATTACGGATGATATTTTTAATCCGCATTTCATCAAAGAGTTTCAACCCCAACCCAGAGTTACCAGCGAATTCACCGACTCGTGGGTTTTTTACCAAGAGGACATATTCAAGGAGGACTTCAGTTCCATCATAAAAAAGTGGAAGTTAACAATTTTTTTTTTTTTGGGTAAAAGGTAAGAATATTATAGAGCTTGAACCAACTATACAAAGAGACGTCATTAAAAAGCAGAAAGCTGAAAGTTAACATCCCTTTTCCTTCTAAGACCAAGAAACCCAAAGAAGACTCTTCTCCCGACACTCGTAAGACCTCAAAAACCCTAATGATGAGTTTAATTTCAATCTCATGTACAAAAATTTATCTATGTTTACCTTACGCTGACTCCCTGGATCAATTCACTCAAGATATTGTCCAGTTTGACCCATCCCATATTAAGTTGCCTTTCATCCTAACAAGTACTCCCTTCCTTCATTGAACTGGGTCATTATGGGCCTACTAACTTCCATGTGGTTTGTCCTTGAATCACACAACTAAAGGGGGTTTCGCTTTGTCACCACATTGCCCCTTAATTAACTCACTTAAGGACTGGCCAAAAAAAAAACCTCACTTAAGGTATTTAGCACATCCCATACTAAATCTCATGATTTTGTTTTTCTGTATATGTATAGTCAGATTCTCAAGAGATCACATGAAGAAAATCAATTATAGAGTTTTTGACAAAAAGCTGGAATGTGTCTTTTCAGGAAATGAAGGCAGGATTGACGGTAGCATTGGTAAAATCGACCTATCAGGTAAAATAATTGGTGAGGGAAGTAATGGGACCATTGTCGTTGAGGGCAGACACGAAGAACGACCTGCTGCAGTGAAATGCGTTGGCCAGGTTTATTGTCATGTTGCCGACAATGAGATTAACATTTTGAAGAAAACTGGCCCATATAAAAATATTGTTGGATTTTATGGAGTGGAGAGAGGCCGGGATTTCGTGTATCTTGCACTAGAGCTTTGTACTTGCAGCTTAGATGATTTATTTCAAGCATATTCAAATTCTTCAAATAACCCTCGGCCTCTGACCAAAAATAAAAAAATAAATAACCCTCGGTCCCCTGACGGTCCAGCATCAAAGAAATATTATGAATCCAAATTGGCTTCTGTTAGGAATACGATGCGGGATGTTGACTTGCGGTGGGTAGTTGGTCATCGCTCAACTTCGTTATCGAAACTAATGAGGTAATTTTCATGTTTTGACGTGCCAACAGGGTATGATTAGAGAGATGATTGCAGTATCTTGCTTATTGCCACACACCTAAAACCAACTGTCATATATTTGTATTTGTAGTGAGCTTGCTTACATATGTTTTACATGACTCATAAGCATTTCATAGAGATCACTACCTTCATGTAATTGCTGGCTTAAGTGGGCATCAGGTGCCAGTCGAAGGACTTAATAGCTCTCCTGCAAAAACTTCAAAGTGATGCATGATATAGGGAATTATTAGGACACTACCTTGACTGTGGTGAGCCTAATGCAATCAACATCATGGGCTGAATTTTGAACGTTGCAGCTTCGTTTCTAGAGTTATAGGATAAGTTCAATCTCACTATCAAGGCTAAACTCTTAGTTTTCTTGTCATGGAAATCAATTAGGTATTATCAATTACGTAGTGATAAATCCATTGATTTTCCCATCTTGGTAAAATCAGTATACCTTCTTTCTTTTTGATTCGTGAATACTGCAGAATCCTCATGCACTCAAATTGGTAAATGTTGATGTGATTGATACGGTGATCAAATTTTGTATCGAGTTTTTCATTGTAGAGTTTACGTAAAGAACCTGTAATAGATTTTTTTCTCCAGTGTGTACTTTTGGCATCCTTACTAGGTCTTAGTGTGTTAGAGAAACTCCTTAATTTCCAAAAGGATATGGCTTAGTATATGTATCCGATGCCTTTGAGTGGCTGGGATACTATTTGGTTGCAGATACATTCTTGATTTAAGTCATGATGTCTTCTCTATATTATGATACAGGGATGTGGTAAAGGGACTCAGCCAATTGCATAGCTTGGAAATAATCCATATGAACTTAAATCCTACAAATATCTTGATTACTAAGGATCCATTTGGGGCTAAGCTATCTGGTATGGGCACAAGCATATCCCCTCCTTATGGTCAATCTTCCTCGGGAAGTCATGCCACTAGTAAGCGCTCATGATAACTTTATTTTGACCCTTGATCTTCTTTTCCTCAATATTGATCCGTGCATAATCTAAATCTATATAGTGGTAAATTATCTTCGGATTCCTGGCTAAAAACTTTAGACCTATAATTTTACTTTGTTAGTGCAATCTCTTCTTTTAAAGAAGGCTGTTATGATGGAAGTTAGGTTGCTTTGTATTGCTTCTTATGTTGTGGTAAAGTTTGTGGAGATTTAATAGTCTTTGCCATGGTCTCCCTTCGTTGATTGGTGAATCTATTATATCCATCTATATATTGTCCAAGTGATGAGGGCTCTTTTATTGATCTTCGATGTCTGTCTTGTAGATTGTGGAACCAAAGGATATCAAGCACCTGAAGTGTCTCATGGACACCAAACGCAGGCAATGGATTTGTTTAGTTTAGGTTGTGTTTTGTTCTTTTGCGTCACTAGTGGAAGACATCCATTTGGTGAAAACATTGCTTCCAGCAATCCGAAACTGTCCTTGGTGAAAGATAAGCCAGAAGCTTATGATCTATTTCTCGTTTACTAAGCCAAGATCCCAAATTGAGGTGAGTGTATTGTCATCATTAATTTGCATCACTACCATTTTCATTCTTCCATTTGATAGATATTTCAACCATTGTTAGCTGACCGATTTCCATTTTCCTGCATTACTTAATCTCATGAAAATTAAAGGTGCCCTGAAACTCGCCAAACATGGCTTAAATATCTTTCCTGCTGCGGGGCTCTACTTGATGAGCAAAAAATGTGTAGATCCCACTTATTTCTTTTGGCAATTGACAATAGAAGCCGAAGAAAAGGTTGACCATGTGATAGCCTAAATGCATTTGACAATGGTGATATTCCAATGAAAGATTATCATTGCCGGAAGCCTAGTTATTAGGGCTATAAGTTTTTACCCACCCACGAACAAATAAATTCCAATCATTCCTAGCACAGTATTAGATTTACTATACACACATTGAAAAGGATCTTGTATGAAGATTCCGAGGGTTTAGCATATGATGCTCACTACAAAATAAGAGTCCTAGGATGTTGATTAGATTGCTAATTTACAACTGCAAGTAAATAATCCCAAACTTCTTGTGGAGTCAAAGTTGCCTTCATCCCAGGAATTGTTGTTAGTTGTTAGATATTTTGGTTACTCTTTCATTGAGCTAATGCAATTTTAATTGTTTTAGAGATTGCACGAATGCCAAACTTGTGATGCTTTTAAACACAAGAACTCAGTCCATCTTAGTATTGGTCGTGTAATTGATTTCTTTAAGGATGTTGGGTCAATAGTAAATTACTTTTAATGACTAGCAGGCCAAAGGCATCGGAGGTGCTTCACCATCCATTTTTTTGGAGTTCAGAGATGAGACTGTACTTTCTTCGTGATGTCAGCGAGAAAATAAATTCGGAAGATGGGAAAGGCAATTCAGATTTTCTGGAAAAATTGGAGGAAACTGCGCAACGGATTTTCAAAGGGAAGTGGGACGAGATAATAGATCGTAAAATTATGGACTACCTACGCGAATTTGCGACCTATGACGGTAGACGTGTCAAAGTCCTTATTGAGAGCCGTGCGAAATAAAGTTAACCACCACCAGGAAGCTCCAGAAGATGTCAAGGTACTCTCTCGCTCTCTCTCTCTCTGAAAATATCTGCTTTGCATGCATACAAGGCTGATATATCTGTTGTTGCTTTGATGATTTGGCAGAAGATCCATGGACCATTTCCTGATGGTTTGGATGCTTACTTCGCTAGAAAATTCCCGAGACTCTTGATTGAGTCATACGAGGTGGCATCCAAATTCTGCAAAGATGACGATGCTCTTAAGAAGTACTTTTTTTTTGGGGGTCAGAATGAGAAGCACTTTTAAGTGACGGGTTTTTGACCCTTTGGCCACTTCCCACGGTGACTCCTCGTTCAAGCCAGCAGGGTTGAGGATGAATGTTACAGGACATCCCACCTGTCTTTTTTGTTTGTGTCCACTGTCTTGATTATGAGGAAAGCTTGAGGGGCCTGAGACTCTCTGTTCGTACTGTTCCTAATATCAAATTTGCTGCATGTTTTAAATGTTCAATGTAATGTTCTTGATATTGCATAAACAAATATTGTATTTCAATTTCATGCAATTTTTTTCAATATCGCAATTTTTAAATTTAACTCTTGTACTTTTTTTCAAAAGTTATATTTTTAGAGTTAAAAAAAAAAAGAGCAAAAGGTCCAAGCACTCGTTTGGGCGATACCGCCTGAAGGTCAGCCCTCGTAGACACTTTCATAAACAAAAAGTACCGTCACCCCCTTAATAGTTTAGCGACTTCTTTGCCTAGCTAGTGGTTTTTCCATATGCAAGCTAAATATCTAAAGAAAAATATTTATGTCAAGTAAATCTCAATGAAGTGGGTAACATTCTCAGTTATGAAAGAAATGTCACTCAACTCTCAGGTATTTACCTATGAAATAAGCATCACTCTATCATTTTGAAGTATTTACCCACATGGTTAATGACTTTTCTGTGTAATTTCTAACATATCTCATATAGTTGATAATTTTATCTCATTGGAGGGAATTAAAAGTTGAATCTATGTGTTATTAATAATATATATAAAAAAAAAAAACCTTTATGTATTTTCAGAACCTCAAAAAGAAATAAATAGCAATAAGATGCATTAACGGTTCTAAACCTCACATAAAAAGGGACGAAAAATCTTATCTATCGTCTACATACTCCATGCTTTCTCTAATCAAATTATATGTACATTTAGTATGTCCAATCAAGTTGTTTTATTTTCAGACATTTCAAAACAAGTCTCTGACACAAAATCAAACTAAATTCGGGAGACGTGGCATCAAATGACCCCAAAGTATGATATGAGAAAATATATGAATGCACACGTGGATGTGTTTGTGAAAAAAAATTGCCAATACATATAGCATTGAAGTATGCCTCATTACCCATTGTTGATGCTTATGTGGATGTCTACATTGGAAAATTTTTAATCACATCATACTTACTACAATATCACTTGATGGTCATGTCAACTAGATTCGACCACATTTGGTGTTAGAGGGATTTGATTAAAAAAATTTGCGAAAAAAGTAGAAGGATCTCTTTAGACAAATTAAAAGTGTGAAAACTTGAATGGAAAACAAAATAAAGATAAAATAAAGGGACGAAAAGTAAAATTTTTTGTTAAACAATATTTGGTTCTTGTGTGGATCATCAATGTGGCAATCTTTTTAGACGGACACTTATATGCTTTATTATTTTTCACTTCCGACATACGATGATTTGGCTTTATAATTTCTTTTCTTTTATTGGTATTTGGCTTTATAATTTTACTTTCATGATGGTTAGGTACTCACAATATTTATTGGTTTGGATAGATAGGATTTTAGCGTGGTCCAGACAAGAATAAGGAGCATGTTAGGTGCATTCTCTGTCTCTGTGAGATTGCTTCATATGTTGCAAGTATATTATTTTAATTTGTTTTATTCTAACCACGTATAATGGGTGAGAATATCTCGAGTCCAAGAAAAAAGTTAAAGACTTATAGATAATATTATTATCAAACAAATCACGCGCTCTTGATGCTATGGCTCCAACATTTATTCGCAACCGACCCATCCAAAACAATCATCAATGATTAAGTCACTTTTGGAATTGTTGTGTGTGAGAAGCTCTAATATAGTTCAAAATAAAAAATTCTAATATAGCACAACAGTCCCTAAATACCTTATCGTTTTCCAACAACTTAAAAAGCTTTCTTACATTTTATTTTTTGACCCTAGTCATCATATAATCGCGATTATAGAGCATGGCATAATTTCTTTTCTGAATAATTTCCAGCGAGCGTCGAACATAAAAGTTGAAGCTGAAGGTCCATAATTACAAATTTTCACGAGGCCGTGCATTCAACTACCCAGATTCCCCACGTGTCAGTTAACAATTGGTTGCACAATGTTAACTTTTCTACGCACAAAAATTATATATACGTCACCCATCCGTGGGTAGTGCAGTTGGTTGAGAGTCCCTCCCTTATCACTAAGGTCGAGAGTTCGAAACCCTACGTTACTAGCAATTTAAGTGGGAGCCATGGTGGTGGATTTTTGTGCTAGTCTCCCTCGAGATATAAGAGCCCAGCCCTTAGGAGCCATTCAAGCACGTGGGGTAAGTGGCGGAGTCTTCGGTTACAAAAAAAAAAAAAAAAAAACTATATATATGTCGCATACCGACCAAAAAAAAAAAAAAAAAAAAAAAAAAACCTATATATAATATTATAAGTTAATCACTGCATGACACGGTGATAAAGCACCCAATTATGGGGAAGGGGGCGCTAGAAATCGAATCTGCCACCCCACCAAATTGTTTTTTTTTTTTTTTTTTTTTAAATAAAAAATTTTCTCTCCCTTTTTCTTAAATTATTGTATTTCTTATCTTTTGCATACTTTTAAGTCTCATTGATTTTTATAGAAAAATTTTCTCTTTTATTTATCTTATTTCTTTCTTTTCAATCCCTCTATTGTGTCCATTTACTAGCTTAAAGTTTATATGTTGACTTAAATTTATTTCGATCAATCCTTTTTCTAATAAAATTTAAGTACAATCAAATTGTCACATGTTCCTGATGTCTTAGATAAAAAGGTATTATCTTGACATTATTATGGGATATTATTTTATTTTTCCTCATTGATCCATTTAGGTGTCCTTGTCCTTTGTAAGGCTTAAAATTTCCTTTTTCACTTTTAATTTATTCAAATTAATCCTTAAAGATTTGCTTGAAATCAAATTTAAGAATATTTTTAAATTAGTGTACCTTAGAGAAGAGGTCACCACTTCGATGTTGTCATCAAATGTTATAGTGCCGGTATCTTTGAATCAGTCATCAATCATGATATAATGAAAACTTCACAAGACATCACATATTTTATTGTCGCCTTTTGTTTGCTGAAAAATAATTAGCCAACGCTGCTTACTATTTATAAAATGTCAAAATTACCAAAAACAGTTAATATTGCGATAAGCATCAAATGTCATTTGTCTATCCGGTCCTTTTGGTTATTTTTTGTCCCGCAGCGTCCGCGTGTATATTTACTAATGAGATGATAATGTGCGGAAAGATGTAATGATATCCATCCAATAAAACATTAATAGAAAGGAAGACAAATTACGTAGGCTCCGTTCATTTTAGGAAAATTAATTTGTAGGAAAATACTTTCAAGATTTTTCGGTGTTCGTTTCACGAAAAATGAACTAGTCAAGGAAAACGTTTTCCGTTATTGGAAAAAAAAAAAAAAAACACCTTAAAAGTAAGGAAAAAGTTTTTCAACTTTGCAAAAGTGGAAAACGTTTTCCATAATTTCTTCCACCTCACCTTCTTTCATCAAAAACATTTTTATTTTATTTTTATCTTTTCTTTTTCTTAAAAGAATATAATTTTTAATTTTTCTTTTTCCTTTTCTTTATTCTTCCATTTTCTTATTCTTCATTGGCCTTGGCCGGGCCATAGGCCAACTCGAGCCTCGTCATAGGTCGGCGAGCTCGTCACCCAAGGCTAGATCCAGCAAGGGCAAGGCTCAAGCTCACCTGGTTCGGCGGAGTTTGAGCTCGGTTAGTTCAACAGAGTTCAAGCTTGCTGACCTTGGCAGAGGTCAAGCTTGCCTGGATCTGGCAAGCCACAAGCTCGAGCTCACCTAAATCTGGTGAGCCCGAGGCTCACTCATCATCTTGATGGAGCTCAGGCGAGCTTGAGGCTCGCCACTGCTATTCGTCGGCCTCGAGCCTCGCCTACCTCGCCCTTGCACTCATTACTCGCCAAATCAATGAACTAGATTGGCTAGCCTCTGGCTCGCCAATCTAGTGACCCCAAGCTCACTGCTTGCTGCTCACCAAATTAGTGAGCGTGAGCCTTTGGCTCGACGATCTAGTGAGGCTAAAGGTCAGCAAGCTCGAGCTTGCCACTCACCAAATCAGTGAGCCAACAACAAGCGCAAGCCTCTAGCCCGTAGATATAGCGAAGCTAGAGGCCGGCAAGCTCAAGCTCACTACTTTTCAGATCAACGAGCTAGCGGTAGCTCGCCTTTGGCCAACCGTCAGCCATTGTCATTGTCGGCGATTGGCCAAAGAAGAAGAAAAGTAAAAGAAAAAATCAATTTAAAAAAATATAAAATAATTAAAATCTATTTTTAAAAATAAAAATAATTTTAAAACTATTTTTTAAAATAAAAATAATTAAAAATATTTTTTGAAAAATGAGATAATAAAAAATATTGAAAAAAGTGCATAGGAAAAAGATTTTCCTTATTGAACAACAAAATATATTTTCTATTTCATTTTTAGGTTTTAGCCCAATACCGGAAAATGATTATATTTTTTGGAAAATGACTTTCTTAAAAACATTACATTTTCCGCAAAACAAACAAAATCTTATGCCGTGCACATGAAGATAAGACACACTTACAACAAATCTTTGTCCATACGCGACATCAACAAATATAAATTCATTTCGTGGTCGTTCATCTACGAAGTCGAGAGAGTAAAGTTATTTCATATATCATTTGAATACAACAATAATTGGTATGAAGGAAAATGAAGGAAAGACAAATGTTGTTCCATCATCCTTTCTATATCCTGGAGGGCGTTACTATTTTGCATCTTGCTAAGGACGACCTAGAACAATCACATCATATGGTGCAGGTGTTTATATGTTATATGACAAAGCTTCTCTAAAAGTTAGACGCGGGCTTGTGACTTCAAATAAATCAACTGAATAGAAAATAAAACAGGTTGGGCCAGATAAAGTAGGAAGTGGGCTAAATATTATTTTTGTCAGCCTAATTATTAGAACGGGCACTTTTGTTGTTTATATTTATTATACTAAGACGGTTGAACAATAAAAATGATCAAGGTCCTGCCCTAGTTTATTTTGAATGTATGGCCCCCGTTTGTCATATTCTATGTATTGTTCCTCGCAAAATTTGCACGTGAGAGGCGTTAATTATCCAACATCGCTTGATTACAGAGATTATATGTTCTTTAAATACACATAATCTCCATCTACTATTACTTTAGACTTTTGCTTGGACTTTCTAACATTGTATATGAAAATAATTATGATGGATTATTTTTTAACATAATCAGTGAATTTCCAATTTGAGAGTTTAACCATCAATAAAATCAATATCTAGTTAATTCTCAATAAAGGTAACTAAAACGTCAAACAACGGCGCCTATGCATGATCTCAATGGAGTTAGCGAACCATGATGGTGATTTCTTCTTCAATCCAACGAAGGTGGCTATGAAGCATAAATTTGTTTGAACTGAGAGATTACTGCTGTAATAAACTTCTGGTGGCACTCGTGAAATGACTGTCGAAGACTTTATTTTGTGCTTTATGTTATGCTTTACATGACTCTCAAGCATGTTCACAGTGACAATCGCCATGCCTCAATCGAACTGAGTCCTTGAGACCTTTACTTTACTGGCATTGAATCAGTTCTCAGGCAGCAATTTTCGAGTCACACGTGAGATAGGCAATTACTAGGGCACTAACTGGCCTCAATTTACCCCGAAGAATATTATCTCGCGGGCTGAGTTTGTACTTCACACGTTTCAGCTTCGTAAATCAAGATCAATGTTATAATCTAGGATGAAGTCCGCGGTTGACTCAGTAACCATTTAGTGATAAAGTGACAAGTTTTCCCATTTTGATTAACCATTATGTTGCTGTAGACACCAAAAATAATCCGCTAGGTACTCAGAAAAGGGCAAACACGCAGGTGACACTCGAAGATGAGCAGACACACGCGGAGCATGTGGACATCACTGCAAATATGTCATCTCATGGTAAGTGTAGGGAGTAACATACACTTATTGATGATGATATTCGCCAATGCCATGTACTCAGTTGCCGAAATACTGCTATGGATAGCTGGTAGCCAAAAATATAGGCTGCTGCTATAAATGTTTATTGAAAGGACATTAGCAAGCTATTTGGAATTAAAATCGATGAAGCAGTTGAGATCAAATGCATAAATTTTTCAAGGTAACAGTTACCATCAGACAACAAGATCGTGGGACACATTGTTACGATTTACACAAGAGGCATGCAGAGTTAACAAGACGTGGAGATAACCAGCGGAAGTGGCTAAAGGAAATGTAGCCGTCAAGAACTGTCTAAAGGCACTTGTCATGAACCATCCCCTCCCCCCCCCCCCCCCCCCGCGCCGGGTGCATAAATCAAGCAAATTTACTCTTTATCTTTATTTACTTAGCTTTCATATCTGTGTCATTGATTAAATTTTGGTATATATTTTTATCATAGGTGATGTGTCTTTGATTAAATTCCGATGTAGTGTCTTTATGCTAAGTCGTGGCGTTGATTAAATTATGTATAATTTGTTTACACACCTTGTCACGTTATCGAGTTCATAATTCTCAAGCACTCTTGTTGATTTAATTCTGACTTGGTTTGAGATTGTAAAATATTATTTGGATCAAAGAATTTGATTTTTGTTTGCCTGTAATATTTTTTATCCGGAATTGGCACAAAACTCTAATTTCCTTCAATTATAACTGAAGAACAATTTTCGATGAGAGATATATCGTTTCAGAAAATTTCGGCGAAAGATCATTTTGCCCAGCCCGATAGGACCAGTTGTGTTAATATGAGGAAATACAATGACACGTCGTATGAGGAGTCAACTCGATACCATTGATACTGGTGGGAATGATTCACCACCACAGCCCGCTGACAGAAAGGTAGGACGCGCTGAGTTGTCGACGGCACCTCCAGCTTGATGCCCTATTCCATACAGGCCGAATATTGCCATCGACAATCTGGGGAGACCACCTACCCCACCTAGGGGCAGGAATACAACAACCACTTCAACCGCAAGTACCACAACGGCCACTTCAGCCACAATTACCCCAACGGCCACTTCAGCCACAACCCTATCTTGGACCATAACCCGCCGTAGCACCTGCTGTGATAATAACTGGGCAAAATCAAAAAATCCTCAGTGGATGTATGACTAGGCGATACGGCAATATGGGCATGAAGACGCATGACATGTTAGACCTGTTTATAGAAAACCTTATCTATATTGGATTGACATAATTCCTTATCCAAGA
Organism: Eucalyptus paniculata subsp. matutina; assembly: GCA_017140255.1. Classification (NCBI taxonomy): domain Eukaryota; kingdom Viridiplantae; phylum Streptophyta; class Magnoliopsida; order Myrtales; family Myrtaceae; genus Eucalyptus; species Eucalyptus paniculata. The sequence continues at coordinate 39,581,371 of CM029437.1, forward strand.
AGCTTCAAAATAACACGGTTCACCCTTTTTTTCCTAGCGAGGTAGACCGGTCGACATGGGAACATATCGGTCGATTTACCATGCAATGTGTGATGCAGCATATGCTTACTGGAAGTTGAGGTCGTTCCTTCTGTCATTATCCAAGACTACGTTTACTTGATATGTGGCATTGCTGTTGTGACCTCTTTTTTTGGCACTCGATTAAGTCTGGACTCTTGTAAACTCACCAATTCACGACTTACGGTTTTAATTTTTAACTTATAAGCTAATTTAAAAAAGGAGTCACCACTAATCAATCAATTTGTGGTGGACCAATTAAAAATCCAAGCGAAATACCGGGAGAAATATTTTACTCCCGTGTAACCGGAGAAATTAGAATAAAAGACTTAATTATACTAGTTAATCACTAATGTACCTCCGATACTTAATATTATTTAAACCTTAAGGATTTTTAGATTTTCAAGGGATTTTTCATGCACTTTTGGAGGAAAACACATTTTGGTCTTTTTCTTTTCTTTTTTTTAACATAAAAAGGCATTTTTTGGATTTTTGATCATTTTTTTTTTTGGAAATATTAATCATGTTTGGCTTTTTCTGATTTTTTATGGGCTTTTTGGGAAAACATAGGATATTTTGGATTTTTTCTGATTTTCTAAAAAATAATTTTTTTTTTTTTTTGAAATATTATTTTTATTATAATAATAGGATATTTTATAATATAAAAAATGACCCGGTTGGATTCTTGGGTTGGGACCGACCTAGCTCGCCAGCAGCCCAAACTAGGCCTCACTCTTTTTTAAAAGAAACACTTAGCCCACAAGACAAAATTAGGCCTGTTTTTAATTAAAATGGAATGCCCGGCCCGAGTTCCAAACCCGGTCCACTACACCCAAACCAGGCCAACCTGGTGTCACAGCCGCTACTACCCTTCTGCAGCTCAGCGGCCGCGATGACGTTGTCCTCCCTCGCCTCGCCATAAGGCTCCACCGGCGCCACCCCGACCTACGCAGGCCGACAATCCGGCCTCCGTCTAGCCAGCCACTGTCGCTAACTATCCTCACCAGTCACCGAATCTCCGACCATGGCTATAGATTCTCTTGGGCCAATCGCGAGCACCTGTAGTTCGTCGGCTGAAACGAACAACTCGGACTAATCGAAGCTTGAAATCACGCCAAGGCTCATGATGGATGACGGGTGAGGACTAGAGCAGCCAAAGGGTAGACAATCAGGGGTTGGAACTTGCATGAGGCTGACGGCCGCAAGTCCCGGGCCGACAACCTGAAACGCCCACAAAAAAAAAAAAACCCAAAAAACAAACAAACCCTAGCTCACCGAGGAAGGAGGCGCAGCGGTGGGTGACTGGTCACGAACTATGTAGCACCGACATGGACACGCGACACGACGTAACACAACACATCAACACGTCATTTTTTAAAAATAGAGAATTTCGACACGTTCCGACACGTTATATATTAAATATTTATATATATAAATAATAATAATAATAATAATAATAATAATAATAATAATAATAATAATAATAATAATAATAATAATAATAATAATAATAATAATAATAATAATAATAATAATAGCCTAAATTAATTTACACGAAAAAATATTAAATAATATCATTCATTTTTTAATTTGTTACAATAATACATAAAACTTAGAGGAAAAAACATTGGTTAACGAAAAATGCTGAAATGATATTTTTAAATTTATTCATTTATCATATATAGCATTTTTTTATTACTTCTTTCTTAGTAAAATACTTTTAAAAAAAACTAAAACAATTATAAAAAAACAAAACTGAAAAAAAAAAAATTGACCCGTGTATGTATATTTATATCAATTTTATTACTTTTTTTTGTGTATATTTATATTTTGACCCATCAAATATTAGAAATTTTTAAAATTGACCTTGTGCGTGTCGGAATCACGTGTCAGAATTCTGGACTCACTTGTCGGAGCGTGTCGGACACATGTCAGAGTGTCGGACACGACAAGAAGGCTTCCGAAGAGTGTCCGTGCTACATAGGTCACGAAGCAGGCGCGGCCATTGGCGGCATTTGCCCTCTTTAACCCATAACCCCGCAGGTCTAGGTTTCTCCTCCCCTCACTTGCGATCCCTCAAGTTGCAGATCTCATTTCTCTCGGGTTCTCTCGCCACCGGCCTCTCTTAATGTCTCTCGGGGGAGGTCGTTTGAGCTCGCGACCCCTCTCTCTCTCTCTCTCTCTCTCTCTCTCTTACTCTTTGAGCCTCCCCTAATGTCTCTTCGGGGAAGTTCTCCAAGCTTGCTTGCCGTCAATGGAGATCGCAACCCGCCTATTTATAGGCGAGGAGGCTCCGTTCGACGGAGTCTTAGACGCCAATCCTTGGCTTGCCGACCGGACTCTCTCGGCCGAACTAGTGTCCCATCCCTTCTTCTCCACCAGGGGCACACTCAGCATTGAAGGCGAGCATTGATGGTGCCTAATGTCTCCTTCGACCGACGTCGGCCTATTCCCCCTCAGCCGTAGGTCCTGTGTGCTGGTTGCATGTGCTGGTTGCAGGGGCTGAGGAAGAAGACAAGAAGAAAAGGGCCGGGCCAGAAAGAAAGGGAGTGGGCCCCTGGGCCCGTGCGTGGGAAAAAAAGGAAAAAAGGGGCTCAACGGTTGCTGTTTCTCTTATTATTATTATTATTATTATTATTATTATTATTATTATTATTATTATTATTATTATTATTATTATTATTATTATTATTATTATTATTATTATTATTATTATTATTATTATTATTATTATTATTATTATTATTATTATTATTATTATTATTATTATTATTATTATTATTATTATTATTATTATTATTATTATTATTATTATTATTATTATTATTATTATTATTATTATTATTATTATTAATTTATCTGAAAAAAAGGAAAATAAAGATTAATGGACGCAAATAAGAACTAAGCCCTAATTTATGCAAATATCATTTTAGTTAGGGCCGAATCGGTCTTTAATTTTCTTACGCAATTTAATTTTAAAATTTAGGTGTCAACAATTGCCATAAGTTTCCGTCTATTCATGGAAATAAATGGAAAGATTATTTCAGGAACAATTCCAGAGTTTCATGCCTGATGTGTTTATGAAGCAGTAAAATGATAAGTTGATAGATCGGTTCATATTTCGGTGCCTTCTGCCTTTACTGGAAAAATCCCTTGCGGATGTAGCTCTAGCAGGTTTGAAGTTTTCTATCAGAGAAAAGATGGTAGGATGATAAATTAATGATCTTTTTCCAGTTGGCAACAGTGGCAACCAAGCATGAAAACATTTTGAAAGAGAAAGAAAGCATGGAAAACATGATGTAACCCTTGTAGAGCGATACGAGAACAATATAGACCAGGGTGAGTATGTTGAGGTAGCTGGGGCCAAAATGATGATTGATGAGCCTTATACTCATCACACGTTAAGGCCATTGAAAGCTAAAGAGAAGTTGAAAGAGAACATTACGCCTAGAGCCAATTTCTAACTATTTTGTTGTAAATTATGTTGCTTTGATATTAAAAATTCTAAATCTGTTTTAGGAAATACACCGTTGGATATATAATTATACATGCAATTATGCATGACTAAGTCCAATAATCTCTTTTGCGATGCTAAGGTTAAACTCTGTAGTTAATCTAATTTCCTATTTAAATTGGACACTATTCCGAATTAAAAGAATGGAAAAAGTTTTCTTAAAACATATAATTTGTGACATGTATTATATATGGTCGTGATTAATATGCAATTTTATTGACAGCCACTATCCTGCTAATAAATTTATATTTTCTCAATAGTTTGCACATATGTTAATACAACACCGTGCTTATATAAACATATGCTATTGTGTTTATAACTGTAAAAATTTTTCTATTGTAAGTTGCATTAAATGATATTATAATTTACCTTTTTATGAGATTAATCTAATAATGTGAGATATAAGGATTCTTAATTGGTATAATATGGGAGTGGTTAGTGTGGATTGAATAAAACCCGGCCTGTAATGAAAGGGCATGCGATTTAAAACTCTATAAGGAGTGTTTACTAAATGCTGAGAGTGAGGAGCAATCTTATTAAGCCAGTGATACAGAAGATAATAGAATAAAAGCGCTTGAGCTTTAAATCATCGTTGTTGCATAAAAACGATGGATTCCAAATCAAGCGCATAAATTTATTTTACTTGATTTATTTATTTTTTATTCTAGCTATGGAAATCTTCGATACCATTTTCATGGCTTACATTCTTATCCTTTTAACATTGTGAGTAATTATAATTCTTCAAAGATTATTCTATAAACTTATTACGCTTATTGGCGATTTTCTTACTAATTATAGTGGTACCAAATATTTTTGTATAAACTTTATTATATTTTCTTGAAGATTGCTCTAATTGTGATATCGTTCTTTTGGAACTTAGAAATTGTTTTACTTTCTGTTTTGAAATGAATATTTCTTGTCTTTTCTCATACTTTTTCACCATCATATGTTTGAAAGAATTTAAAAGAGCTTATTCGAATGTGCATAATATCTACTACCTATAAAAATATAATGCGTTTTCAACATATTTTTATTTATTCTTACTATCATATAGATCTCATAATCATGAGCCACAACATGTCAGGCCACTTTAACTTTTATCACTCAATTTATTGTTGTCTATTTTATATCATAAATAATTGTACTATAAAATTAATTAGTAAATAGTGTATTTCGGTCAAAAGTTGCAATAATTAATTTAGTAGCATGTTACTTCATATTAGAGTTACATCTATTTATAATACATGACTATTTGTGTGGCTTCCATAGAACAACTCATTTATATGTTTGAGCCTATTTCATAACGAGCTTCACGGTTTTGTTTTTTGATGTACTATCAAACATCTTTTCAAGAGATCATTCATGTTGATAGTGCTCCCATTTGGGCATGCTTAATTATGGAGTTTGAAAACTAAGCATTGTCATTACGTCAAAAAGCGCCTCCATGGATTAATTTTTGTTTTGACGACATATTCTATAATATCTTTTCCTCTATTTGGTGCATAGTTCAATTTATTCTTACTTCCTCCGCTATTTTAGAAATCTACAAGAAGTCGCTTCTTGTCCAAGCCCTTTGGCTCCAACGACCACTCCTCCCTCTCGTCGATTCAGATTGTTACAAGCCTACCAACTGCCACATAATTCGTCCTCGAGCCACATACCTACTAAAGGAGGTCTTACTCTGATACTGTTTATTTATAACATTGCTGGATTAACTCACTAAGATATTATTCGTTTTGATTCGTCCCATAACTAAGCCTTATAGTTTTGCCTTTTGGCGTATAGGTGGATATTGCTTCCACCTAAGTATACTTAACTTTAGAGTTCTAAAGCTAAAATGTTACTATGTGCAATTAATTCCAACTTTTAACTTTAGAGTAACATTTAAATTTCCAAAGAACGCAGAATCGACCAACCCACGAGCAACACAGAGCAAAACCAAGTCTCATGTCTTCAGCAAAGACAGGAAAACCCCGCGACCAAAGCAGGTCTCAGCACTTTCAGCCACTTCAAATCAAGCCGCGCCACCCGACCGACCGCGAGAACCGGAAACCCTAAATTTCGAATCATCCAATGGGCGGTGCTTCGTCTCTGCCTACAGAAAACATCAAATTAAAGTTACTCTCCCTTCCCGCGGAGTACCCATTGCCACACACGCCGCTCGGGAGCTTTACTTACTTCGGAACCTCCGAATCGAAGTCCAAACAGAGAAGAGAGATCGGAAAGCCGGGAAATTTCGAGCAAGACACAGAGCAAAAAAGCCGCGGAGGGGCGAACCCAGTCGCACAGAGCAAAGCGCCAAACGGAGGGCGAGAGCGGAGGAAAGAGAGCCTACCCGCAAAAGGATGTCCGCAGATTGATTCGGGAGCTCGACCCGGGAAGCCGCCGGCGAGGATTGAGGAGGAGGAGGGCGGCGGTGGCGTCCGACCGGGGAGCAATGACGGGAGAGACGAATCTTGAACGCGGCCCTTGGGGGGAGGAAAACCCAGCTGCCCGATGTTCCGGTTCGGACCCAGGTTCCGTCGCGGGTCGGGTCGGGTCGGGGGAGAAAGAATTGGTGGGGAGCTCGTGTCGGGGGGGAGGGGCTTTGATCTTGCCGGAGCTTTGTCAGTAGATTTGGCGTTCCCTCGATCGCTGCTAATCCTACGCTCCCTTGTCTGTCTCTCTCTCTCTTTCGCTTTCTCTCTCTTCGTTCTTGGTCGCTCTCCTATGCTCGCACACTCACTTCTTGCTCTTTTTTTTTTTTTTTTTTTTTTTGGGTCTTTTTGTCTTTTTGCCTTTTTCTAAATAACGATGCGGAAATTCGATTTTGCGCCGGTTTTTTCACCCCGATTTCACAATTTCCTCCGTTTTTTTTTCTCCCTTCTTTTGGGTCTCCCAAAGTTTTGCTCAAGAGGGTGGTGCCATATTGAAGGGAATGGGATTGGGAATGGGTCAAAGTGGGGAAATTTTTTTAATCGTGGATCGGCTCTTGGCTGTCAAATGAGAGAAGAAAAACCAGGAGAAATTTCCCAAAAAGGACCCTTATAATGTTACCCAATTTGAACGGCTCGGCTCCACTATCAACTTTATCTCGGTTAACTTAGCTGGACAATTTTCGAATCAAGTGAACTCTAGCTCATTATTATTGAAATATCAGTTTGGCGAGCACATGCGAGTGGCATGTGCATTATTCTTTGCTCATTTTGAAGGCTTTTGTAGTTTACGAATTATATCTAACTAAAATGCACATTAATCACGGGGCTTAAATCAAAATGCCCAATAAGTCACTAAGAAAAAGGAAGAAAGGGGAAAAATTCTTACTTTTAAGGTTTTCACTTGCCTTGAGCTTTAAGCATTCCCAATGACCGGCTTTCACTTGAAAGCTCTTTGGGAATGAATGCCAAACACCCCAAATTTTCTTTAATGGGCTTTGGGGCTCCAAGGGGCTTTCTAAATGCCGAACCAAATGCACCCGAAGATGTGGAAAGAGGATGAACTGATGCGAACTTGGCGAGATGCTTTTGTGTGTAATTAGTACCTGGCAAATTCAGTTTTTAATTTATCGATTCACGTGCCAACTTGTGCTCATTTTTAATCTTTGAGCATGCTAATTGTGGCTTCTTCAAGTGGATTAGTTGTGCATCACTGATGATCAATCTCGCTGAGTCATTTAGTGAACTTCTATGATGTAACGACTAAAACCCAATATCTTGTATAATGAATCGGGAGAAGATCTAGACTTTTAACTAAAGCTCTTGAAGATACAAGCAATACCTAAGTCGTGAACAACAATTTCTTCAGCGCAATTTGCAATCTAAATTAATCCCACGAGCATTTTTGGGAATAAATCCAATATAGACTATAAAAGGGGGCAACCCATAATCCCAATCACTACGTATACATACACATGAACCAAAAATATAAATATTGGATGGTCTTGTATTTTTTTGTTCAAAGGTCTCACTTGTATTTGATAAAATTAGCAAGTGAATGCATCGGTAATGACATAATTTGATCCCTAAACAAAAATATCAATATTGCATGATCTTGCATTTTTTTTTCTTCGCCACATTCCTCTGCATTTGTAAATGGCGACATTGTTGTTTAAGAATAGCGTGGCTACATCGAATATAAAAATGGGCAACATCATGAATTCAATTTAAATCAGCAACATGAGATTCGACTTTAAATGTAGAAAAAGGCCCTACACTTATTTGAATTTTCAAGATTAAGCCCCTGGAACCCGGCCTCTCTCTAAGGATATGACCCTTTCTCTTTTTGCCGAGGTAAATAGGTGCCATTCCAAATTAGGAAAGAAAATAACAAGACTATAGTTGTTCGAATTTCTAATCAGAATAGAATTGGATATGACAATATATGAAATTTAGGTATTTTGCTATATCTTATCACACTATTTGTGAATCGTAATAATAAAATCGTATATATTCACATCATATCATATAAATTGCTTAGTTTAAACTACATATCAATGTAAATGAATATAAAAATTCACAAATATAGATGGTAAAAATCTTTCACAACACTCTTACCTACTTTATTTGTATTTGCTTTTTATTTTAATTTTCCTCTCTTTTTAAATTATTTTCTTTTTTATTTCTTTTTCCCCTTCCATCATTCTCTAATAAAATTTTATTACATACTAAACTATATTAATATACATAAAATACCTAAAATTTGTAATAAATATTTATTTATATTTATATATTGAATTTATATTATAAGATAGAATTAAATTCAAATATGTAAATAAAATAAGATTAAATTAAAAAAATTATTTTTTGTTAATTTGAATTTCTTATATTATAATTAGAATATTATTTTTATTGACATGTAATTTTAATTCTGTTAATTTAATGAGTTTATAATTCAAGAAAAATAACTTTCCTATTATAGATATTAGAAATCATATATAATTTTATCTTATTTTCTTATGGGATAATTTTATCCGACTCATTTTTTTTTTATATCTAACTTTATCGTATCTTGAGCAGATATAAAATATATTATCATACTCTGAATTTTATCCTAGTTGTTAAATGTAGCCTAAGAAAATAAGGAAAACTTGGCTAGCATAAAAAAGGAAAGGGATTCTAGGCCAAAGTGGAAATAAGAAAGAAGGAGAAAGAAAACAAGGAAATGTGGAAAGGAATTCGGCTAGAAATTAAAAGAGGGAAGATGAGGAAAATTGAAAGGACTGTCTCCTTCTTGAGGCCATAATTTGGGCATATATGAGGCCATAATTTGGGCATATAGAGCAACAATTATCGGCTGTATACATGAAACATACTCGGCTATGTACAGAGCTGGTCAACTAGAGAAGGTAAGGCCCGAAAAGAGAGAAAACCGAGTGGAAAAAGAGGCCGAGAAAGAGTTGGTTTTTCAGTAAAAAAATAAAGAAAATAAACATAGGGATTCTGGGCCAAAGTACACGGCAGGACAGATAAGACTTTGGCCCAAAATAGGGGAGAGACGTGGTTGCTGTTTGTATCTTTAGCTGAAGTTCTATCAAATAGACCTGTTAAGAATACATAATAAAATCATTTTTTTAAATTCATATTTAATGAGCCAAGTTGTTACATGAGCTAGTTATAATTAGTAAATGGATTTAGAATGGGGTGATACGTGGGTTTACAACTTATTTAGAAAACTCAACTCACCTTTATGACTCATTCACCTTCACTTAATTTCATGCTTGTTCACTCAACACTCTCACATCAGCTTGGGTATAAGTCTTCTTATATCATGTTAAATACTATGGAAGTGTTCTAGCAATACGAATCGAATCAAGTATCACTATATCTGTATCACTTGAATGTGAGTTAAAACGGATTAAATAATTCATTTTGGGTTGAACCATTTTTCACTTAACCCACCTATTTGACTAATCTACCCTCAAGTGATTTGCGGGATCAAGTTACCGTCTTGGCTGCTTGCAAGGTGAAACATCTGTAACACTTGCATGAGCCTATTATCCGTTTGTTATGGTTCGATCCAAGTATTTACCCCTAAATGGGTTACCCAGAGCATGGCATGATTCGTTTTGGAACGAGTTTCATTCGGAGTTATAATCCTTCGTGTTTGATTTCATCTGATAGTTTTCTCGTTAACCTATTATGGATGTTATGATATCTCGTCTTTTTTCATCGAATTGATATCAAATGCTTTTTTGTAACCTGTTTCGATGCGGATATTTGATAAGATAATTGCGGTAGGGGTGATCGATCTTCGGTCTAATCCAATCCCACCTAGGAACCGAGAATCAAACTAATTGGATCGGTTCCCTATTTTGGGACCAAGAATAGGACTGACTGATTGTGGAACTAGACCATCGATTTGAGTTGGTTCTTGGTTGTCCAATGAAACTGGTAAATTACGTTGATATACCAATTTCCCCTCCCCTTTAAAATCAAGCATTAGCTCTTTACTCGCAAAATGCTTCAAAAGTCGTGTGAGCATGTCACACTTAACAAAGACTATATTTAATCTTAGCTAAAAGGCCAAGAAAAACATGCTTTGATTGAAGCATGGTTTGACTTCTATTCACAACCCCTTTATGGTCTTCGCATGCCCATTCGATGTGAGACTCTCGATATCTGCTGGACACAATAATAGAGACAAGCCAAGAGTTTCACATCGAAGGCATTTCCATAGAAGCCTAGACACCACAAGAGAGATAAGTCAAACACATCAAGAATCCCACATTAAACGGGAACACAGACTGTAAGAAGGGTTGTGAATAAAAATTAAGCTATGCACCTAACAAAAGCATATCTTTCTTGAGTTTTTGTCAAATCCCTATTAAGAGCGAAAATTATTTCTTTAGTAATTTTGCAAAAAATAAAATCAAAATTTTAAAAAATAATCAGTCTAACATGAATGGTTCTATCCCTAGGACCGGACCAAAATCACTGATTTCAATTTTATGGAATCAGAAAATGGACTGAAGCTCCTGTGAGCGATTCTCGGTTCAATCAATTCCTTCCTCTCACCCCAATCGGATTATAAATGTTATTTTGATCCGAGTATTTTTGCATTCATTCGCGTTTGTAGTCACACTTAAAGGTTCGTTCTCAAATTGTTGAGGCACGTCCCGGGGTCGTATTTAAGTCTGGGAACGGGCTAGACGTCCATTGTCCAAACCTTAAGGCTACGTTTGGTCGTCCGGATTTCTAAATGGGATAGGACTGGATAGGATAGGATAAAAAATCCGTGGATTTCTTCATATCCCATCAACCGTTTGGTGAACTACGGATTTAAAGTCGGATATCTTCATATCCTATCCAATTTACTGTTTGGTGAACTACGGATTTAAAGTTGGATATCCTCATATCTTATCAAATCTATGGTTTGGTGAACTAATCTTTTGGATACCCCCTCAAATCAAACGTTTTTAGAATAACCTCAATTTCAATATATTCACTTTGAAACATGAATTTTTTTTCTCTCTAACAAGTTTTTCATTTGTTTCCATTTTGTTATGGGTCCAATACCAAATCAAACAAATGCCCAATTAGAACAAAGCATAAAGTCCAAAGTCATTCGTTTTTTTTTTTTCCAGATGTCACGAGAATGCAATGACAGTTAATCATGTTAACAAACGATTTTTGGAAAATTCACATTTATAAAGTACGTTACATTTCCTTTCATTGTGGTTCCTGGGTCTCCAGAGAATAGGGAAAAAAGACCCCTGAGCTTCAATAAGAACTCATTCAAGTAACGGATCGCAACTGATCGCCTCTTCCTCTCCCAAAAACACAGCTGCTATCATCTATATCTACATAACCTTTGAAATAAATTTCATAAATCCAATAAAAAGAAGAAAAAATCACAAATTGATTGATCAATTAACTCATAACACATGTTAATGAGTGAGCTGAAAATTACCCGCAAACAATGGGTTTGTACAGAAAAAGTACCATAAGACAGAACAAACCCAGATAAGCAGTGATGAAGCTGCAGAAGAGAAAACCCAACAAAGAATTTTTAGCTTCATCCTCCTGTTCTGGGAAATGGGTGTGGATGAATACATACTCTCTCCCAAGAGCCATAAATTAAAACCACTCTCTCTAAATTTGTGGCACGCGAGACTCGCTAATTGATTAGAACCAATGAAATGAGCGTTGGTCGAACTAGTATACAAAGAGCGAAACAAGCTAACAACTAACATCGCCATCCTCACGAAGCAGGTAAATGGAGACAGAGCAGAGAGAGAACGTGGCAAACCCAGACCCTAGGCGATCCAACCCCGCATTCGTCGATCCACACGAGCAAACCCAGACCCTAGGCGAACCTCAGCCACCCTCGGCCACCCTCGATGACCATTGGTGGGGGATCAGCCCGGCAACCGGATTTGCATCTGGAATTCAGACCTGGGCTCATGGGCAGACCGACAAGCCTAGGTGACCCGGCGAGTGGGGGAATCGATTGGGAGGGTGACCGGCGGGCGATCGCCAGCGGACAGGGTCTTACCTTGGCGGAGGAAGAAGGCTTTCGTAAAATTTCGATGAGAATCGGAGAGCTATTGAGGAGAAGGCTTCAACGTCGATACTTTGGAAACAGAGAGTCGTTTGTGGGTGAACGACGGAGAAAGAAAAAAAAAACGTAGGGTTTTATGTTTCAGATAGAAGAAATCCTATCCGACCTTATCCCACCCCCCTCGGATTTTTTTATCCGGTCTATATCCCTTCTATATCCGACCTTATCCTATCCTAGACAGCTGCCAAACACGGGATAGGATAAAACATATCCTATCCTGGTTTTTATCCGGTCGACCAAACGCAGCCTAAACGTATGTTACTCGTGTGGTGTGGGGGTCCCTTTTTTTTATTATTATTAATATATCTATGGAAATTCCACTGTTTATTGCATCTTAATGCTCACGGTGTCTGTACATTCCAATCTCTTATAGCAGTCACGTGAAAATAGAGAGATTTCCGGCACATGATTTAGATGTTTTCCAAATAAGGGCTTGAAATGCTATTATTTTCTCAAGTAGGAGTTTAAAGTAGAATTTGTTTGAGATAAAGATTTAAAATGGCCATATTAGTCTAAAAAAATAGCTAGAAGTGATTATGACTATTTCAAGTAAGGGCATAGCCTCGCTAGCTTGTCGACCAACAAAAAATTCCAGCCAATCATTAATGCAAGCACAATTTAAATTTAAATTAAATTAGATAAAAAAATTTAAAAAAAAAAAGGAAAAAAGGAAAAACACATGCCACCCCATCAATGGCGATGGTTAGTGGGGTTGCCGACGCCTAGGCGAGGCACTAACCAAACTAACCAAAGACTGTCGGTCTGCATGAGGCCGGTGACCCTCCCTCGGACTAGGGCGAGGGTGGGCGACCCTCGCCTATATTTTGGAGAGGGTCGTTGCTCCCTCCCATCTCTAGTGAGGGCCTCCTGGCCCTTGCCTTTGGTTGATGGGGGCTGTTGGCCCTTACCTATGATGGGGGCTATCGGCCCTTACCTAGGTACCGGTAACCCCGCCGCCCCACCGGTGATGGGGTGGCTTGTTTTTCCTTTTCTTTTTCTAAGTTTTAGTTTTTTTATTTAAAAGAAAAAAGAAAAAAAGAAGGAAAAAAGGAAAAAAATTTAAAGGACGAAATTGCTCTTCATAGCTAGTGAGTTAGATTATATATAACCACAGACAATGTATAACCACTTTAGGCACTTATTTAAAACAATGTCTACTTCAGTCTCTTATTTGAAAAAAAATGAAGGTACTTTGGACTTTTATTTGAAATAATATTCATTTCAAGCCTTTATTTGAGAAAAATAAGGGTATTTCAATTGCTTATTCTGAATTTTTCCTTTTTCTTAGGAGTAAGCATTGGTCTAGGGTCAATCCTAGACCGACCCCAGACCGGCCCAACCTTGCCAGTCTTGGTCGGGTTCTTATGGAGATTGGGTCGGTCTTTGGTCCTAGGATTCCTAGACCAGCGCAATACGAGTTGGTCTTCGGTTTTGAGAGTTTATGGACCAACCCGATTGTATATATATTATATATCTAAAAATTAGTCAAAATAGTTCAATCAAAACCTCAAGTTGATTACTGTTTTTGAAAATTTTAGAATTTAAATGCACTTTCGTGACAAGTTTTATGACTTAATTACACATTTGGAAAGTTTTATTTCGTAATAAATTTTATGATTTAATTGCACTTTTTGAAAATTTTAAGACTCAATCGTACTTTCGTGGCAAGTTGTAAGGGGTGTGCATGGAAACACTCCAAAAAGTGTTTCCGAACACTTCATGTACAAAAAGTGTTCCCCGAACAAAAAAAAATACGTAAACGTGTTTGGTTGCGTTTGTTTTTTTTGTTTTTTTGTTTCTGGAACGAAATAAGAACAAAAAAAGAAACAACAATTTGTTGTTTTTTGCTCCAAATATTTCTTGAAGAAACATTTCTTCTCTTCTCTCTCTTCTTCTTCTCTTCTTCTTTTCTTCTTTTTTTCTTCTTTTTTCTTTCGCCGGCCGCGCCTCGGCCATGGTCGGCGACCGGCCGTCGAGGCTCGGCCTCGCCCAGATCCGGCGAGGCCGAGCGTCATCGACCCCCGGCGAGGCCGAGCTCGCCCAACCACGGTGAGGCCGAGCCTCGCCCAACCACGACGAGGCTGAGCCTTGCCGAGGACCGGCGAGCCTCGCTGTGGCTGGGCGAGGCTGTTGGCCCCGTCGCCCGTAAGCCGCGCAGAGGCCGGTGAACGGCCGAAAAAAGAAAAAATAAAAAAGAAATGAAAACATGAAAAATAAAATAAAAAATGTTTAAAAAATTAAAAGAAACAAAAAAATAATAAAATTTACCAAGCGTGTTTCTGTTCATTTTTTATTCCCGGACCAAATGTTACCAAACGTGTTCTTTTGTTCAAAAATTGTTCCCCGGAACAGAAACACTTTTTTTTGTTTATGTTCCCAGGAACAGAAAAGGAACAGAAATAATTCCATGCGCGCCCAAGACTTCCAATGCATTTATTTCTACCTTTAAAATAGTAGAAATAACTCTCTTTCTTTTTAGGGGAGGAATTCATTTAGGTTCTATTTATTTTGTGATAAAAAAAAAAAAATTTCAAGAGAACAATCCTTTGGATTGTTTATAAGAATGAATACACATAAGAGATTTTCATCGTCTATGGAATCATTTCATTTTTAATTATTAGTGTTTTTCATGTATGTCGACATAGTACATAGAACGTTAAAGGGGACTGCTTGGCTCACTCGCTCGGACGCCAAATGATGGGTTACCGAGAAGCTACTAAAGGTATTATGGAATGATGCTCAGATGGACGCTTCGGCAATCAGCGTATAGCAGCGACCCATGTGAAACTTCTCCTCATGGTTGCGGAAATCATCTATTGCAAAGAAGAAAATACTTACCTTATCTACGATTCGACTGAATTTAAATTGATGAAAATAGAAAATTAAGATGAAAATAGAAAATTAAGTTGTATTTAGAACAAAGGACGTTTGCTTTGATTCATAAAGAGTGCGGCGGTAGTGGAATTGACCGTCTCCCACGACTAGAGGGAAGTCGTGATGTTGCAAGCAAGGTCACCGGAACACAAGCAGGTGCAGCAACTACAATCAAAACCCAGGCCTTCTTATCACCGTAAACGAAAGAGACAGTGTCGCACTGAAAGCCATCATCATGGATGTTACGGAGAGAAAAGGCGATATCACACTGATGATCGATGACTTAGGCAATGCATATAGAAAACATCGCTTCGGCGTCAACATGCTGAGAGGATTGACAGAAACATTAGAATAAATGCAGTGGATGAGAATAGAGAGAGTGCATCCACAACTGTGGATATCGCCAAGGCCCTCTTGGACCTAAATATTGCAAGCCTGGAACCGTCATCACTGCCACCAGGGACGGTGATGGCGGCTACGAATACGACTCTGTCGTGATGAGCACAGACACCATGACACACAAGTTTGCTGCATCTTTCATCCATTCTTCTCCTTGTATGACTAAGTCCTTGCGTGCCTCGCAAATGCCGTCCTCGGGATCTTCCTTGCATGGTTCCCAGCCAGCTTGAAAGCAGGTTTCACAAATTTTTCCACTTCCAGTTATGGAGGATGATCATTACCAAAACATCTAATCTTTTCACGGACTTTTTGGTTACATCCGGGAATGATCTTGACCAGTCCTGCAAAAACATTTCTTCTCTACTTATGTACGGAATTTTGAGAGAGTAGAAACGCAAACTACCTCGAACCATTGTAGTTCACGCTGCATCTGCAGAGTCGCTCCAGAGACAAGATTGAGCCGGTTCAAAGGAGCTAATTTTCCAGCCAAATGCAAGATGTCGTTTCCAAATTTGTCTGGAGATGCTGTGACAAGTTTGTCCTCGCTCATCCAACATATGACTGAAGACATTTTCATGGCAATACACAACTGCTCAATAGAGTATGAATCGGGCCTTCGTTATCTGAGAACTATATAGCAAGAGGAAATGCATCCTCAATGTCCTTGACAATCTCGTTAATCCCATGGGTTACAGCATAGAAGAAAGGGGTTCTCGAAGTGGAGTTAGCTTCTTTGGAACCCAATTTCTCGGCCACTGAGCCCGAGGGTCTACCAGTCGAAGTGCTTGATGATGCTTTCATTTTGTCCTGGGTATGCGCTAGGCATGGGGCACTGCATTTAGGAAACATCTTGAAGGATTAACATTGTTCTTTATCAGTCATGTAGCAGATTTTGTATCGCTTCAGAACTTACCTAGTCTTCCAATAATGTCGAAGCATTCTCTCCAAGTAACCGAAAGAAGCTAAATTTATGCTTTTGCACTAGAGAGTCGTTCACACGAGTCTCTGAATCTCGTCCTTTCTCAAGGAGGGTACAGTTTTTTTTTTATCGTAAAGGCACACCTAGCCAATCAAGAACAGATCCTCACAGTGCAAACGTGTACTTTTACGTAAGGAAGCTCTGGTAATTTGGGAAATCGGTATTTTCTTTGTATGGATTACTCCTTGTGGACTGGATGATGCATTTAATCCCTTGTGCAATCTTAAATTCTCTTTTCTTCCATCGTGAAGTGAAAATGAACCACATACCCCTCGATTTGTCTCAAACCTTGGGATTTTCTGTCGCTCACACTTTCCCAAAACTAACCAGATATAATCATTGGGCGACAAATATAATTGGTGATCCCGTATTTGGGAAAGACTTCTCTATAGAATCCGTTGCAGAAAGTAAGCGATCGAATAATAAACTAGACAAAATAAAGAAAATAAATTGGACATAAATTTACATGATTTAATTGTAGTGATTTACGTGTAAAAGGAAAGCAGTAACAAATTCCACTATATAATGGAGATTATAACCACACTTGAGTCACTCAAACACTCTCAATATTTCTTAAATCATAATTACACCCAATAACTCACATAGTATTTAACTTCATAATTCCGCACTAAATAATTTCTCAATTTCATGAAATTACATATTTTTTTACCATAAGATTTTAATTGGCTACAAACACTTGTATTCTTCTTCGATTCCAGTACGAAGAAAGACGCCTAGGATGTAATTATCCCGAATTTTCCTCCGCGAAGCCACGAGTAACTCTGGCGCACATCAACAACTACAACCCAAGAAGCCCACGATAGAATGTATTTATACGTGCCCAAGAGTTGACCGAGTCAAAGTCCAACTCAAAGTAGGATTCGGTCAACTTGGACTTTCTCTATTCGAAGTGCACGTTCTTTCCTGTTTTGTCAATTTCCTTGCCGACTTCAATACAGAAATCAATACTCCTATATTTCAAACAAAGTCCACGGTTTGGACTTTTATCTAATCACAATTCCACAGCACAAGAAATATTAGGTGTGCCTTTTTTTTTTCTTTTCTTTAAAGTTCATAAATAACATTCATATCGGGTTAGGTTTTATTAGTTAGCTTAAACTTGAAAAATATTTTCACGAAATGTTTGGTAGGGATGGTATGTGAAAGAAAAAGATATTTCGAAATAGGTTAGAGCAATAGGCTGTTTATTGTTATCTGTTGATTACAAATTAACATGAATAAACCAGTGCTGCGCTATGTTGAAGTCACTTCCACTAGGGAATGCTGATGGCATGCATAACAGTTATTTAACTCAAAGGAGAGTGAACAACGTGGCCATTGCATCGGTCAAGCCCGGGGAAGGTGGAACCAGATCCACGATCAATCCTGTCAGCGCCACGCGAAATGACCTGAGGATAAACAGCTCAAAGCATCACATTGAGAAAGGAAAGGCTCTATCAAGAATCAATAATCACCGTAGAATTTGGAGAATATAACGTGATGAATAAGCAGAACAGCAGATTCACCCTCAAATGGACTTGGATCTAAGGAAGTATTTGAAGGTGAAACACTTCAAAACTTACACGACAGGATCCACATCATCTCTTGTGGCTCAGTATCAACTATAAGAGTCTTCTTCTGGCCAGATTGAGCTGCAATATGGAGTGGCGAGACATTGTTCCCATCGCGCCTAAGAGGCAATTCCGCAATTTCATTAACGAGCAATTTTACGGCTTTGACGTAGCCAACTTGAGCAGCTGTGGCAATGGCGGTCTGCCTTTTTTTTTTTTGTCAGTCAACGTCAAACTCTCCACTGTCATCCTCTCAGTGGAGATTTGTAGTTCATTGTAAATGAGAGGAAAGTGTAATATATTCATGTTACCAAATGAAGAATACAATCCCTCCCTTTTATATGAGGTGAGAAGGCAATTAGGTTTGATTAAAATTAATATAAACTACAGTCAACCTAAATCTCAAATATATACATCTAACGTTCCTTGAAACTCAAAATGATTGGCAAGAAGTCAACTGAAGTTTTAGAGAAAAGATCCAAGAAACGCCCAAGCAGATATGTCTTGGTGAAGACATAAGCAATTTGTTCGGCGGATGAAATGAAAACAAGTCAAATAGTGCCACGAAGAATGTAATGTCATATGAAATAACAGTCTACCTCAATGGGTTTGGTGCGTTAATGAATTATATTATAATGTGCAATTTGGATGGCACTGCAATTGTCGCTATGAATGGTTGTCCCGCTATGATGACATCCTCTCATGTTTTCCAATAGCCATCGCAACCATAATATCTCTGATGTCGTATAGCAAGAGCTTGATATTTAGCTTATATACTAGAGTGGACTAGGGGTGAGCACGGTTCCTGAGTAGAACTGAAAACTAGAAAACCCGATCGATGGGTCTAGTTCGATTCTGAGTTTTAAGGAGAGAGGTTCTGGTTCTCAGTTTCATTTTTTTGGGAATCAGCAATTCCGAGTTCCAACCAGAACCGGAGCGGGGATTCCCTCTCTCCAAAACCCTAACGTTTCCTTCAATGTTTAATCTTCACTTTCCTTTTTTTTTTTTTTTCCCATTTCCTCTCTACAACACTCCATGCTCCCGACAAGGATCCCACATTGCTCGCCGCCCTCGATGTCCTCATTGCTCACCGCCCTCGACGCTGCCGTCACAACCCATGATGTCGCCATCGACATTGCCATTGCTCCGTTTGACGAAGCTGCTGATTCTCGTCATCGCACTTGCCACCTTCCAACAACGAGCTGTTGCCGACCCGCCATCGCAATGTTGATGTTGTTCCACCGTTGCTGTTTTGCCGTTGATGACGCTGCTGCTGTTCATACTTCAATGATGAGCAGCTCCGTGTTGATGAGCCGCCTCATCTCAGCCTCTTGACAACGAGCTGCTACTGTTCGTGTCGCTGCTCACTGTTGCCACAACTAGGACAGAACCAGCTGCCGCCTCGGTGTCCTTGTTGCCGATCCGTGCCAAATCCGGCATTGCCCATGTCACGCCCAATGTTGCTCGAGGTCGCAGCCGAACGTTGGTTCGACTCAGAACTAAACCCCAAGCTCGCCAAACGATGCTTCTGTTTGCCGTCACCGACTCGCCACCAGCGGCCCCGACTCAACTCCGCTGCAAGATTTAGC
Organism: Eucalyptus paniculata subsp. matutina; assembly: GCA_017140255.1. NCBI lineage: Eukaryota > Viridiplantae > Streptophyta > Magnoliopsida > Myrtales > Myrtaceae > Eucalyptus > Eucalyptus paniculata. The sequence continues at coordinate 39,600,892 of CM029437.1, forward strand.
CCATGTAATTGCTGGCTGAACGTGAGTCAATTCCAAATTTCTGCCTTAATGAACATTACTTCTTGTAATTGCTGGTTCTTCAACGAGCTTTTGTTTATTTTACTAGGATATGGTGATAGAGTGGTAGGCGAGCCTTCTAATGTTACCATAAAAAACAAACAGAAGCTAAATGGAAGTGCGGCATGAAGGAGGCGCTTTGGTTGCCCCCGAGCAGCTCTTTAGTTGGAAGGATAAAAAATATTAAGTAGATCCTCTAGCCTAACATTTCTGATGCGTGTGCTTTTTGGAATGTTGTTTCCGTTCTCTACGCATCAAGTTGGTAGGTCATATCTTGTTTCTATGGAGTCTATTAGGTTGTCACTTCAAGATTCCTTGATTTTCTTTGTGTGAGTTTACAAGTTAGCCATTTTTTTAATTTACACTTAGCCAAAAGGATTGGCAATCTCCTGATTACAAAATAGGACAGTGTCCTGTTTAGGATGTTCCGTGAACCCATTAGCTTGGAATTGCCGTGTTGGTTTGTGGGATTAGTTTTGTGTTGTTTGTGCGCGCACCTGGATGTTTGGCTTTTGGGTTCCATTTTTTCCTTTCAGTTTGGCCAATTCTTGCTTTGTTGTGTTTGGTTTGCTGCTTGTGACATGGAAATTCTTCTGCTCGTTATTGCTTCTCATTTGATTAGTTCGGTTGAGTTCTAAAGTTTCTTCTTTGCAGTAAAGATTAGGCCCAAGAACCGGGCGTGTTCACGAAGTAATGACTTCAGTGAGATGGTTAAATCTGGCAAGAATTGTTTTGTCTCTACATTATGTTCTTTTTGTACTCAAAAATTCACAGATCAACCATTTGATGCTAACCAGTTGGTTGCTCAAATTAACCCCCTTTTTTGTGTTCTGTTTGATTATGTCAGGTTCTGATGTAATGCTATTGCAACAGGACTATTAAGCCCTAGTTATGAATCGTTCTTGTGTTTGGCAGTGACCTCTACAATAATGGTATGATGTAGAGTTTAGTTATTCTTACCCCGTGACTTTGTACTAAATCATAGTTGTTAGATGAAAAAATGAGGGTAATGTTATATATACCATATAATATCATATATGGGTTCAAGTTCAACAAAGATATCAAGTGACTAATGTTGGATGTTCGATAACTTAAAATGGTTTCAACATATGCTTGCTTCCATGATGTGTAATAGCATGTCATGGCCCTAGTAAAAGTTCCATAGAGAATTTGACATCTTACACATTTCGAATTTTACAAATTAACGGACATATGATAGTTTTGATATGATGGTGTCATTTCCTTTTAAAGTCAGGGCTGTGGGTCATGTATCATATCTTTATGCTGTGGGAGATCCTTTATCTGTCGATTATATTGGAAGTTCTGGAGTTCTTTTTCTTTTGACAGTTCGTTGAAACTTGATGCTTCAAGTAGCTTCATGTAACATTCACGAATTCTTATCGTCGAGAGTACTACTTTGCTCCTTTGGTCAATTTTCATTTAGCTTATCTGTTATCTATTGTAGTCCTCACAAGAACCTTAGCTGTCCTCGTACTCTAAGCTAAAGTTCCAATGTTTAGATGCCACCCTTAAGCCCCAACTTCTCAGCTTGCTCCAGTAAAATTCTATGCATTATGTTGTTTCATAGTTACCGAACTGACATCTTTTTGGTTTTTCCAGATCCGCATAAAGTAATGGAGATACTACGATTTTGGTCAAAAAGTGGTGCCACCACTTGTTTGTCTTCTTGGCACAGCAGGAATGGCATATGTCTATTACAAGCAGATCAGGTTTGTAGCGATGAAGGTAGTTACTTCAATATCATAAAGATTTTTCAACGACAGAAACATGAGCAATGATTAGGAATTTCTAGTTATCTACTATTCAATTATATCATCTTACACTTTGACCACTCACTGGTCACAATACAACAAACTCCTTTGGCGTTGTTAATGTTGTTCCAAGGATAGAGAGCATGAGTTTTCCATAATTGGTCTATTTTAAAAACTTCAGGGTTATCGGATGATTTCTATTGGTATTCCACGTGTTTGGAACCATCACGAATGGATTCAGGCATTTGAAAAGTTCTTGGATGCTATCAATGTTCATCATGTAAGTACTTTGTTGTAATTGGAATTACTTTATCTATTTGCTTGGCATTTGTTTACGTTGTTGGTGACACTCTAGTGCGAGGTAACCACACCCCTTGATACATTTTGCAATGCTGAATGTATATCTGAAAGTGTATTTCTCCATCCATTCTATGTCGATTATTGACTAATAGCTTTATTATTTTTAGGATGTTCCGTGAACCCATTCTCTATATTTTATCTAGTCGAATTCCTTGCCAAGAATTCTTTTTCCTCTGTTGATAATTTTGATAATTTTGTATTCTCTTTGATGAATGACAAGTTTGTTTATTATTGTCGCGCTCATTTTCGTTTTGTTTAACTAAAAATGAAACCAAAAAAAAATAAAATCTGTTGGACCTTGGAATTGACCCTAGAATCTATGACAAGGGCAAGTTCCAGATTTCGAGTTCTAACGGGTAGGTTCCAGGTTCCAAAAAATGAGAAACCTATACTTGAGAATTGGTTCCAGGTTCCAAGCGAAATCCGTAAAGAACCTGGAATTGCCCATCCTTAGATTGGACGACAATGGTCTCTTTCTTGCTAGGCATGAGATAAGTGAGGTGTCAAAGATATAAAGTGGCTTGTAGTGGAGAGATGATTGTGACTGTTGCCGACCTAGTCAACATCTAAATAAGCTTTCAACTTTAGCTTTCAACTTTACCGTAGAATGAGTAGAGAAGTGATGGCCATGAAATGCCCTACCCTAAACATAACAAAGAACGCAGAGGACTATGTGAACAACATAAGTGATATCAAGTTGAGTAACAATAAGATATAAAAGACTACCGACTAGTTGTCAATGGAATGTGAGATTTGGAAGATGGGTTCCATCATTGGCATCAAATTTGGCATTGGTCTCAAGAGAAGTCATGGCAACTTATTGTCAGTGAGTCATGCTCAAGAAAGATCATAGCTATATCTAGCTTGAGAAATATAACAACCAGATGAACCTGAGATAACCTCCAAGCTAAAAAAGTAACTAAGTTTTCCAAGATCTTTCATCTGTTGACTAAGATATTGCTGGAGTTATAAAATTCTTGTACGATCATCTCTAGTGATAAAAATGTTATCCACATCTAAGAGCAACAAAATACACCCAAGAGAAGTGTGTCAAGCAAAAGGAGCATGGTCGTAGGGACTAAGAAAAAGCCAAGGAATTCCACTGTGGAGCTAAAGTTGGAATACCATGCACGAGGATACTGTTTCAATTAATATAATGCGCGATCTAATGGACGTACTTCAATAATTGACGAGGGTCATGCTTTTATTTTCCTTTTCTCCTCTTTTGGCCTGGCAGACCATTGTGGAGAATTGTTGACAAGGTCATGCTTCAAGCAAAACACAATCATTAAGATCCACATAAGATTCACCGATCAACTTGAACATGGCTACTTCAAGAAGAAAAGTTAAATCTCAATCTGTCAAAGAGAAAGCAGCGCCCATGCATTAAACTGGTCACAGCAAAAATTTACAACCCTGACCGCTAGTGACGTCGGTTTTTGCTGTCCTTTAGACTAAGAAAAGCTTCATACGCATGGAAAGCTCTTCAGAATGTGTATAGCTGCTGAATCGAATCAATGTTCAAGCCTTTCAGCATGACCACGGATTCAACATGGCCTTCAGAGGGTGAAGCTCTCGAAGCCTGCAACAACAGATTCAGTTTGCCTTACCATCGGATGTCAGACTTAAATGGCGAAAAGGAACTGCTAGTGGTGAAAGATTTAAACACTCTATTGAGAAAATAAGCTTCCTAAACTCCTTAAATCCAGCATGGCCTTTGAACTTCAGTTATCAGGCAAGAAAACAGGTACAAAAGCGAAGTAGGTGAAACTATGTTTTTCAGTAAATAACACCAATTTCTTACGAGCATTGAAGTATGAGAATTAAGGTGCTCACCTCGCAACCTCTGCTCGTCATTTGGCTTGCTCGGCAATCTCTGAAAGCTCCCTGTAGCTACTCTTGTCAGAGAAAGGTTGCTGGTTTCAGGAGGCTGAAGGCCGTGCAGAGTCCTCCGTGCAGCTGCCCACTGAGCTTCTTGCTTTTCTTTGCCATAGTCTTTTTTGGTAGTGAAGGCATTCTGCCTGATCAAATTGGCCAAAATTAACAGAATGTAGGGTTTTTCATAATACATAATCCGTGGCAGTGCCTTTTCTCAGTGGAAATACCTTGTTCTCCGAGAGGGTGTTCCATGCTTTCCCGCTCAGAATGTAGCGGATTGCGTATTTCAGAAAACTCAAGCAGAACATTTACCACCAAGCTGTAGATGACACTGGCCCACCCCCATCCAGTTCCTTTTATCCCCACGAAACCCCAATTTGCATAAACCGCTGTAAGTGTTGCATCGTGTCCATTAAAAATTTTGCATCAGGGAGCCATATTGGTGAATGGTGATTAAGTTATTGATTGTCCAAACCATTGACCGTCAGTTAAAGCTAATAAATCTGCGGTTCTCACTTCAACCGGACTCCAATGAAATTAGTCAGTAGAAAGTACCATAGCAAATTTATGCTCCCGGTAGAAAGTGAACAGACTATGACCGAGAAATTCTCACCAGCTGAGCAACTACAAATGCCCTGACTAAGAGAAGTCCCGGGTGTTCCACAAAGGACCAGCTGCGCGATCTGATGACAAGATTAGAGCCTGGTTAACCATTCTCGCAAATATAGGGCTGCCATTATTTCATTGGGGCTATATCTGATTGATTATTTACACCAAACTTGTACTGCACCATAGAATAGGGTAGTGATATTTTATTGCTTCTCGTTTCAATAATTAAACAAAATATACACATGAGAGACAGAACTAGAAAACCTCACAAGAAACAGGTTCTTACTGAGAAGTCCACATCTTTCATGGCCCAAAATATTATAGAGTTATTAGTGCCAGGTAACCTCCAAGAACAATTCCGGTAGCAAAATTTTCTTTCAACTTCGGCTTTCTTGCTAGGGAGATGGCCTCACTCAATCTTTAAAGATTGTCACGATCATTCTTGAGATTGGTACAAAAAACTATTTAAATTAGTCTTTCTTAATCTGCTATGTTGAAAACCAGGAGTACAAGAATACACAAACCTATCATCTTATCATTGTTTAATATGGCAATGATGAAAACCATAAAGGGCGCAAAGTCAAACTTCCAGATCGAAGCAAATAACATAAAGCCACACTGCCAAAGACTGGATGCATGAACTTTCATTAGGGAAATACTTTATTATCTTGAGTCTACATTTGAGGTAGGACACTTAACACAATACCAATTATAATGGAGACGGCAGAGATCTGCAAAATTTTAGTTAGCTCATACATGGTAAGCCAGGAACACAATTAGCAATGTGCAGAGCCTTGGTGTATTAGGGCGCGCATGACAACTATTCTGTTCCAGAAATAGTTTATGGAACAAAAATAGATTTTTCTATTTCTTTTTCTAGAAGAGTTTATAAGCAAAAATAACTGTTTGATAGCGACACAAAATTTCTACTCTAAAAATAAAAATTTATTTAATAACGATACAACATTTCTTCCTTTCGAATCGGCGGCGCGACGACCGACGACCTTTAGTATAAAAAATAAAAATAAAAATGATTTAGTAACAAAAAAATAAATCATAAAATAAATCATAAAAAATAAAATAAAAATATCTTTAAAAATAAATTTATTTTATTTATTCTATTTTATTTTATTTTACGAATAAATAAATTTTAAAATGAATAAAAATTAAAAATAAAAATAAATTTATTTGGCAAAACACTCAAGGCAAATAAAAATAAATTATTTTTATTTATCATAAATAAATTATTTTAAATAAATTATATTTATTTATTTTTAATAAACTAAAAATAAAATAATAAATATAAATAATTTATTTATTTTTAATAAATTGATAATAAATTTATTTTAATTTTTAAATGAATAAAATGAATATATTTATTTTTATTTTTAATAAAATGAGGAGAGGCGGAGGAGGAGGAGGAGGCAAAGACATAGAGGAGATGAGGGAGAACTCATTGAAATTAGGGTTTAGTGGGAGAAATTGTTTATAATTTCTCTTCCAAAAATCAAAAGTAGAAAATTTCTACTTCGATTTCTCTTCCAAATCAATTTTTGAAATAGAAATCTATTCAAAAAATAGAAAAACTGAGTAAGTTTATCAAACAGGTTTCTATTCCAAAAACAAGTCTGGAATAGAAAAATTATTTTTGGAACAGAAATTTTGGTTATCATGCACCCCTTTTTCGTTGGAAATACAATCCAAATCACTAACAGCGTAATTCTTCTTTGAAATATAGCCCAGCTGGTCAGCATAGTGCTTATAATGACACTCGAGCCTGTATCAGTGAGGACAATGTTCAAGCACTTCTAGCAAGATCAGTGGCATAAGCAACTGCAATCCCAATGTTTGCCGTCTTCAAAGCAGGGGCTTCATTCACGCCCTCTCCTTATGGTAGGATTTCACAATTCCATAAGATGATCCAATATAGTTGCAGGTGTGGATTGATCTAAGTAACTTTTCAATTGTGTGTCTACTTGCGCTCTTTCTTGACATGCTCACAACTATGCCACATGAAGAAGATGATTAGAACAGTAATTTGTGTGGAATATGATGGTTGGTCAAGGAATTCTCGCCTCAGAGGAGATGTATGCTGAGGAATGTCTTCTCAACAGGGTGTTCCATCTGCACAGTGATTTTAATTTAGCTCACACAACAACCACCTCCAAATATGGTTCTTCATTGATAATTGTATTTTTGGCCTTTGGTCTAATTGATCAAGAGGACCAAAGTATTATTAAGAACATGACTGTTTGAAACAGATAAAACTGAATCAATATTCTTCTATTAGTCCAATTTGACACAGAGAAACACCACTAAGAAATTAAAAGTTGCCTGGGAATAATCTTTCAATATCCTTTCTCAAACAAGCGTGGCAGAGAATTTTAAGTCTACTGAAAGTACAACAAGCTGAAGAATGGGATCGAGAGTTCTCATGAGCCCTGCAGATGACGAAAGGGAAAAGCTTGAAAGTTGCTCAGTTGCAACTTGGGTGGAATGCTACAATATACATTATCTGAAAGGAAGGGAATAAGGCGATACATGTGCAAGTTAAACCCCAAAAGAATAAGGTTGCTGCTGTTGAAATTATCAATAAAAACCATGTTTCGATCATTAATTCTGAAGGAAGCAGTTCCTGATGAGGTTAAAAGCATCTATATTCTTGCTCGGCCAAGATTGCTTTGAAGCCATGATTGAGGACTAGTCTGCTCGATCGTAAGTGAGTTACTGGTTTTCACTTGTATGATGTTTCTAGGGTTGATACCACGAAACACTTCAAATTACTACATTATGACAAATTTACCTCAAATTAATTTTTCGACTGCAAAAAATCCAAAACCGATACAAATGTGATAAAGTTATTCAAAACTAATTTTTTTTATTACCAAAAACTTCAAACCTATACATTTTGAGACACATTTATCCACTGTTAATTTTTGTTAAATTGGATTAATATCACAAAAAAATTATAAAGAAAAAAAACAGCCACACTTATGACATATGGAATGTAAAACTCTAAACCGATATCATCCAACGCCATATGTCATTCAATTCAATTTGATGGTGAAATTTAATGTACCATCCAACGAAATTTATTGTATCATCATAATTTGATGATGAAATTTAATGGAAAAAAATTAACGGAGAAATTAAATACTAGTGTATCATTTTGAGATTTTCTATGATTTTAATCCTTATTTCTATTCTAGTGTTTCTTGTGATAAGGGTTATTGAGTTTAAGGAGAGTTGTCCAAGACTTTTTTAAAATTCATATTTAATAGGTGGATTGTGCATCGGTTTGTCAAAATTTAAAGAATTGGTTGTTTTGTGAAGCCCAACTAGATATGGATTTTAATTAGTCTCGACTAAACTCACGCGCAACTCACCAAACAATGCCTCCTCTTGTTTGGGCTAGCTGATGCTGTTTGGGCTGTTGGGCCGAGCTTACAAATTTACTCGTATCTTACACATTTTGGACAACACAACCATGCCCATCTCATAGTCAGTCGGCCTCGCCGAATGTGCACCAAGATATATCAAACTCTTCCAAGAATCCAATCTCTTAAGTCCTAATTTCAAATAGATTTGAGCAAAATCCGGCAATTAATAGCTCAAGAGATTAAATCTGAAAGATCTAGCCTCTCGATGGACTTGCATCCAGCAATATTCCCCTTTTCCGGGATGCCCCTACCTATTATGGCCATGAATTCTAGCTAGATTTTGCAATTTGTAGCACTCTTCATACACTTAGATAATGGTTTTAGGCCTTTCAACGGAGTTGCTCTAAGAGACATCGAACTCTTCTAATTTTGACTAGATAATGACAACCTACAGCATCCAACAACTTCATATGATTATCCTGGTCTCCAATTTCAACGAGTTGATCGCCAAATAGCTTCAAACTAGTAGATTGCAGAAGGCCCAAGCCTTCAAGGGACTTACGCAAAGAGAAATCCATTAACTCCAACTTAAAAGCCCTTGAATATTTTATAGGCTTTCACATTCTCGAACCATCACTTGCTTGAGACATTTTGATTGAGAAAGGTCCATCCTTTCAAGGGACTTGCACAAAGAGATACCCAATACTTCAAAGAACTCCAGTTCATTAAGGCAGTAAATTTTCGGTAAATTTCACATTCTTTAGCATTCTATGAAGGATTCAGCCTAATAATAGAATTGCACGAGGAGATATCCAACACTTTGACCACTTCAATCTAACAATTGCTAGAATTTCAACCAAGTTTTGGCAATTTGCAATGGCCAATCTCCTTATACCTCCTCCGAGAACTCATACTTATTATGACCTCGAAATCCAACAAAATTTGCGCAAGAGCATGCCTTCAATAGCTTCAAACAATCTAATTGTGAAGGGTCCAGCCCTTTAATCGACAAATCTAACATTTCCAAGACCCCCATATGGCCTTGGATTTTGGCTAGATTTTCACAAGAAGAAGCCTTCAACTACTTTAGTAATAGGTTTAGTGTTGACACCTAAATTTTGACAATCCGATTATTTATTTATTACATAAAAAATTAGAGGTAATTTTATTCCTAAAAAAAATTAATTACATGGCATATAAATTTAGGTACATTTATTTTTAATTTGTAATTTTTGCATTTAGCATTGGATTGACGGCGAGCATATTCAGGTAGGATTTTTCATATATTCTAGTAATATATATCAAGAGGTATATTCTTGGATAGAAATGAAATTTTTGGATGGAATATTTGAAAAATATGATATTAAATATTGTGCGGAGTGTAACGATATATTCAAGGACTATGTAGAGGTAAAATTGGATGTGAAATATTTCAAAAAAAAAATTTAATTCCCTCTCATGAGTAATGTGTGGTGCGTGTACGGAGAAAGGCGGAGAAAAGGGGGAGGGGGGGGAGAAATTCGAAAAAAATTGAGAAGAAGTGAGGGGCTCTCTCGGTTTTGGAAAAGAAAAAAAAGTCCATAAAGGTTTGTTTTTTCTTCTTTTGGCTGAAAAAGAAGAAAAAGGAGGACAGAGAGGAAGCCGTCCGTACTCCGTAGGTCTTCGAGAGGAGAAAAAGAAAATAAACTTGAGGAAAAGAGAAAAGCAAAAAGCAAAAAGCAAAACAGAGGTGAAAAGACAGCTACTGTTCACTGTCTTCTTCCATTGTTGCACGCATCGGCGCACCAGCAGCCGGGCCACGGCACCGCCGGCCACCCCCTGGACGAGCACCACCCACGAGCTCGCGCCGCCGTTCGTCGTCCCTGCTCTGGCGCGATCTGCCCAGCCCAGCGTCCGACGGCTCCGCCGTGCATCCGCCTTCGATCTCCTCTGCCGAGGCCGTGATTCCTGCGACGCCCGAGCCGCTGCTGCTGCCGATCTGCTCCACCAGCCCGACGAAGCCGCTGCCGCGACGACCTCGACGCTGCCCCTGGTCCGTTCGTCGCCGGTTCGCCCGCCATCGTCCCCGACGCCGGCTTCGCCTGCGCACCCTCCTCGCCGCACGACCCCTTCCTCTCTGTACGACCCCCTTCCTCTCCTCTTCCTCTCGATCCTTCTCCTCCTCCTCCGCCTCACCTTCGACCCTTCCTCACTTTGCAGTTGTAGCCTCGTCGCCGATCCATCGCAGCATCACAGTGGCCGCCCTCGCCTCAGTCTCTACTCTTTCTCTGGTGGTTTCTTGCCGTCGTACGCCTACTCCCGTGGTATGAAACTGGGAGATGGATCTTTGAAATAGAGTGGGAAGATGGACGAAAACTGAGAGGAGGAGGCCCCCCAGCACGAAAACCAAGAGAAAAGAGTTTCGATGTGTTTTTGAGCTTCAGTGGACGGGATACTCCCAGTGGCTTTGTGGATCATCTCCACCATAGCCTCCTTTACGCGGAGATCAGCGTGTTGAGGGTTGATGGGGATCTCACCACTGTGGGAGAGGAGAAAGGGCCGTCGCTTACCCAAGCGATCAGGCATTCCAAGATCGCCATTCCGATCCTGTCAGATGGGTACCCGTCGAGCGCATGGTGCCTCAACGAGCTGGCTCAGATTGTGGAGTGCCACAAGACGACGGGCCAGATCATCATGCCCGTCTTCTTCAACGTCATGCCATCGGTCGTGAAAAACAGATCCCACGGTTACGACTTGGCCATCACCCGTCGTAGACAGCTAATCGGCCCAGACACCCTCCGGAAATGGGAGGAAACTCTCAGCTATGTGGGATCTATCCCAGGGTTGGAGATTCATAGGTGAGTGTAATTGAGTAAATTCGATTGAGAGTAACCTAGCATCCAAATCCCAAGCTAGCGCTTTCTTCAATTTGAGTTAATCTAATTAGACTAATGCTGCTAGGTGTATCAATACCTGATGTAGCTCACTCAGATCTGGTACTGAATATGATCGGCTTGTCTACATTCTTACTCCCCGCTTGCCACATTACTTAATGTTTCGGTTTTGTTGATAAATTTCAGCGTTCCAGCATTACACGTATCTCATAACTTAGTTTTTCCATGTTGGATCACTGCATTAAATGGGAGGCAGCGGTTATAGTTTTGATTTTATGTCAATATGGTCCAGGAGAATGTTCTTTCTCTTGGAATCTGCATCCACAGGAAATCTAACTCTTGCAAGAAAATGCCTGTGTAGAGTGGTACCGATTTGCTTAATTTATGTGGATGCAACTCACAACCTTTGCATCCCATCGTACCTGCTTTGTCTGTGTTGATTTAGCAAAAACACGTGCAGCTAACTGCGTGGCCTGTTTGTCTAAAGCTGATCGATGTATGATAGTTTTTTAAAGGAAAGCGTGGACTTTTTCTTGCTAACTACTTCAGAGTTTCGACATTGTTGGACTTACATTAATCTCTGTGCGTGACTTGTGCCCATGGGCACGCGTGATACAGCTCCGGCACAGATGCTTCACTCATCGATGAACTTGTCGCAAATGTGTTGAGGGCTGAACAGATACATCGAGCATGATATGGAAAGTGTTATGGAATTACTATATGAGGAATCTAGCGGTTTGTGTAGTAGGAATACATGGCATAAAGGGCATTGGAAAGACACAGTTGCAAAGCTCATCTGCACAAGAATGTTTCATCTCTTTGATGGCTGGAGCTTTCTGGAAAAATTTTGCGAGGTCAGTTGTTTTTTGACCTTCTGGGTGAAACACATGGACAAATTAGTTCTTTTGAAGAGAGGACCGAGCTTCTCAAAGACCAATTCGACCGCATGAAATTTCTCATTGTTCTCGATGACGTTGGAGCAAGCTTTCGATCGGTTAGGCTCTGGAAGCAAGATCATAATTACCACCAGGAAAGTACAAGCTTTAGCTGAAGGGTCCTGAATTCACGAGGTCGGGGCATGCAAGAAGGTGATGTCCTTAAACTTTTCCACCAGAAAAGTACAAGCTTTAGCTGAAGGCTCCCGAATTCACGAGGTCGGGGCATGCCCTTAAACTTTTCTACACCCATACCTGAGGCTTGTTATAAATGACTCGATACTCTATCCAAAGAAATAGTATCAACTATTGACTAGCGTTGACTGGCATCCTTCGACAAATGAGGTTGTTGGGTCGTATCTATATTCTCAAACCAAGGGCAGGTGGGAGCAAAATTTAAACCAGTTACAAAAAGTAGGCGAATTGGAAAAAGTACCTGGGCCACGAATTCAACGGAAATTGAAGGTAATCACTGATGAATTACCTGACGAGCAAAGAGAGATATCTCTGGACATTGCTTGTTTCTTCACTGGAGACGAAAGTGTAGCATTCTACCTGTGGTCTGACCATAGTTCTGCAAGTGGATCGGTATTAAAGGTGCTTGTGGACTTGTCTATTGTTAAGGTTGAGAATGGTAAGCTATGGATGCACAATGAACTTTGATACCTACGTAGGAATATTGCCCTACTGGAAAATCTTGAACCTGAAAAGTGCAGTAGATTGTGGAGTCACAAGAGAGCCTTGGATGTGCTGAAGAATGAAAAAGTAAGATACAAATTCATCACTGTTTTTACCTTACAATTGTATGCCTTACAACTCATGTTCCTCTTTTCATAGAGGAAAAATACTTATGGTGTGTATGTTCCACAAAAAATTAAAAAATTAAAAATATTTTTCTAAAAATGATTATTTATATTTTTTGAAATAATTAGTTAATGAAATTTTTTCATTGTCGATAACAATTTATATGTATATTCACTAATAATAAAAATATTTATTGTTCATTTGTTTTTGTGAGAGATGAAAGCAAGCATTTTCAAGAATTTCTTTTTAATCATTTTTTTTTAAATAAATTGATCCTTAAGAAAATGATTTCTTTAGTTTGAAGTCCCTTGGTAACCTAAGTCCTACATTCTACGTGCAGGGAACGGAAATACTTAAGGGAGTTCTTCTCGAATTTGGTAGTCGGTCACATCACAGTTTTGGACCAGCACATTTTGCGGGGACGTCGAGCATAAGATTCCTTTGAATGGATTAGGCGGACCTCATTGGAAATTTCAAGGGGCATCTGTCAAGTTTAAGATGGCTCCATTGGCAAGGTTGTCCTCGGAATCTTCGTCCTAAGAATTTGGATTTGGAGGAGTTGGTTATTCTAGATCTTTATCGGAGCATGATCCATGAAAAATGGAACGGCTGGAATCAAATCCAGGTAGAGAAGTATATTATTTCTAATTTCATTTGTCAAATTGTTGTGGAAAAGTTAACTCTTTTCTTATTTTACTTTATGACAGAAAGCCAAGAAATTGAAAGTTTTGAACCTCACCGGTTGTGTTCACTTGATCAAAACTCCATACTTATCTCATTTCACATGTTTAGAGAGATTGATTCTTGAAAGATGCATGTGGTTGGATGAAATTGGTCCATCGGTAAAAAGTCTACGGTGCTTGGTTTCACTGAATTTAAGGTTTTGCACTGAACTCAAAAAGTTGCCTCTTGAGCTGGGTTCCCTCATATCCTTGGAAGATATTCTTATAGATGAAACAGCCGTTCAAGAGATTCCTGCCTCCATCCGTCATTTGCAAAAGCTTAAAAGATTCGGTGCCTGCAATTGTCCATTGATCCAGCTGACCGAATCAATTAGCCATGTAAAATCTCTAGAAGTCCTCGCACAGAATGGTTCAGAAATAACTAAACTTCCCCTGTCTGAAGAGTTACGAGTGCTGCAATACTTGTCAATAAGTAATTGTAGGTCGATATTGAGCTTACCAACGTCCATGGGGACTTTGGCTTCGTTGAGTGAAGTAGACCTATCAAGCACTGGGATTGATGAATTACCTGATATTGTCAATGAGTCAAGTCTTTTAAGAGTGCTCAAAATTGATTCTACTTTTGTAAGAAAGCTGCCTCCCGCTATATGGAAATTGAAGAGGCTTGAAGAGCTTCATGCTTCAGGATGTTGGAGTTTGGAGGGGAAAATGCCTAGACAAATTAAGATGCTTTCCGCATTAAGGGTCTTGAAACTTGGATACTCTCGGATTTATGTCTATCAGATAGCATTTCTGGACTTCCCAATCTCCAAACACTTGATCTGCTTCATTGTGACCAGCTCCGTGAAGTGCCCGAATTTCCTTCCAGTTTAATAAGCCTATCTGTTAGTTCTAAATTGATGGACAGGATCCCAGACATCACAGTAGTCTGGTTAAGTTGGGGGAGTTATTCTTGGGTGAAGGATCCCAGGAACCGGTGTTACAGTTCAAGATAAAATTGAGGAGAAAGAATGCACTTTGCAGCTTGGGAGATTGTCAGAGCTGAAGATATTGCAGCTGTCTGCGTTAAAGATCCAACTACTACCTGTCGGGTTGCATTACCTTTATAAGCTCAGGAAGCTCTCCCTTTGCTGCATTCACTTAGAAAAGCTACCACCGCTTCCTCAGGGTTTATTCACTCTATCACTTCGCCATTACAAATCGCAGACAATGTTAGATCTTTCGTATTTGGTGCTCCTGTCAGAATTCGAGCTTTTCGATTGTACAGTAACAGGAGTTCCAGGCCTTGGGAAGTTCAAATCCTTGCGAGTTTTCACAGTATCTCACCATGTGAATGAGCTGGAGAATTTGATCTTTTTAGCATCACTAAATATTTATCTAAAGTCTTTCAGCATCTTCAGCTCATTCACCTGCTGCAGGTCGCATTGAGATACTGTGAAAACTCGCAAGGATTTGAAACTCGCAAGGATTTGAACTTCCCGAGGCCTGGAACTTCTATTACTGCACAGTCGAAAAGCTCGAATTCTGACAGGAGCACCAAATACGAAAGATCTGGCATTGTCTGCGATTTGTAATGGCGAAGTGATAGAGTGAATAAACCCTGAGGAAGCGGTGGCAGCTTTTCTAAGTGAATGCAGCAAAGGGAGCGAAGCGGTTCAATAACTGAGGCAGAAAGCTCATCCGAGGTAACCAATGCTATTGATTTTCCCACTGGACATGTCTAGAATTTTTACAAACATGAATGAATTGCTTAATATTAACAAAAATGCATGTCACGATGAATTACGATTTACAGGATATTTTCTCCCATTAACACATGCAGAATAATTTTGTCAAATGAAATTTGAGTCTTCAAGACGTTATATTTCTTTCAACTTCTTTAATGGGAAGAAACATGTAAGGACTCCACTTCTTTTTCTTCTTTAAAAGGGCATTTATTTTTCTTTTTTAAGTATGTTTTTGCGATACACAACCAAAGAGTTCTATTTGTGCCAGTTAGTATAATCATGCTTTCCGGAGGTGTTGTTACATACTCAATCCAGAACATTGAACGGTGTATTGGCATCTTAAACCTTGTTGAGGTGCGAAAAGGACCGCTGTACTGGTATCTTAAAGTTTTTATGTGGTGCTTCCGTTATGTTCAAGTTAATTCTAAATCCAAAGTGCTGTGAATAAATTGGGAGGAGTGGCTTATAGAAGGTATTCCATTCTCCAAACTGTTCTCTTGTAATTTAGACTTGTTTGACGAGCTACTCTTCCAAGTACATAGTCTGATCAATAATGTCAATGAGATCTCAAAACTTGTTTGGTCTTTTTTCATGTTCAATCTGTTCGAATCTAAGCGTCTATCTTTATAAACATTTGACACATGGTAGAAATCTTATTTGATGCATTAAATTCATGCTTACACAAGTTTTGTCACAGGGGGAGTAGCAAACCAGCTAAAAGCAAACATTCTTCCTTCAAGGGCATCGAACCCGTATACGAAGGTGCGCCTATCTGAGTTGTTCTATAAGATTAAGTATGAGTTCAAACTTGAAGTAGAACATTGAAAGAGGTCATCACTAGAAATCTGCCAGATCACAAGGATAGGCGGTTAAGGAATTATTTCAAGCTATGCTGTTGTTGGAACTGGTTAAAATTTGTACAATTTTTTTTGGGCCATGGAGTAAGTCTTACACATTAGCTATTGCTCCTCTAGGCATAGTAAGCACATACGATCCTTAAGAATATAGTCCACAAGCACCGACAAACATCATCAACCCCATCTATTCTTGTTTCGCCGAAAGTGGTTGTCGATAAAAGACTTTTAACCAGAGGTTAGATTTTTGGTTTTTTAAAGTAAATTGGATTTTGTGGCGATTCGGACAGAAAACGATAAATATGGGACAAACTACAAATGTTAACTAAAATAATAAAGAATTGACAGTACGAATAAATAATCTATGAATTAAATTGCAGAAAAAATTGATAAGTGTTTCTATTATTTTTTATTTATTTACATGTATAAATTTTAACCTTTCATTTATTGAAAATTTTTGAAATTGTTCTAGTCTGTCGAAATCGCATGTTAGAATTCTGAACTTGCATGTTACGTGTCGAAGAGTGTCTGGAGAGCTGGTTAGGTGTCAAATTTTTTAACATGTGTTGATCAAGTAAAGAGTATCGGAGAGTGTTGAAATGTCCGATCTGACGGAAGACTTCTCGAAAAGTATCGATACTTCTTAGGTGAAAGGGTGACTCATGACATTCCTATATATTTCAAAGAATTAAAAAAAAATCTTTTAATTCTTTTACAAGGGAATATGTTGACACAAAAAAATGATCTAAGGTTTAGCAGAAATATTGGGGCTAATTCATCAACAAAAATTAAGTTATGAGGTTAAATCAGTGAGCGCCCATTGCAAGATTGGCGTCGGATAGTCAATTATTCTATCTATGAAAGGGATACTGAGGTAGTTATATCGGTGGAATAAAAATATAATAGATATTGTCCCGAAGAAAGTCAAACCGAGAGAAAGCTAGAAGATTACAATTGCTTGTGGATAAACATGCTGTTAAAGATCGTGACAGCAGAGCTAAGAATCTAAAAGGCAATTGGAGTTTGTGACTTAGAAGATAACCACTTATTGCTATGTGGATAGAATCAATTAAAATAATGAATCATATGAATAAATGGTGAATTAATATTTTTAATATAAATTTATTTTAAGATCTTTTTTATTATTTATTTATAAACTTGAATTGAATTAATTTGATTAAAATAATTATATAAATATAATTTATCATATATATTTATAAATATACATTTAATACATAACATGTCTTAATATTGAAATTTTTTACTTTTTAAAAAACGATATATAACTTATTATGTCATATTGTGTCGTATTATATCACGCACCACATGCTGATATTGATGCTATTTAGTCTTTCATAACTCTGGTAGAATGCTGGTATAGCTACTCCATTATCCCGACAATCGCTTTACCTTCTCCAGTCTAATTTGGACACCTAGCGCGATAAGCGAGATTTGCCTGCCATCACTGCCACTTGTCAGCCTATATAGCCACTATTCGGGATCTGCTCTTTTTTTATGTCAAGCCCGAGATTGTATTTTTAGCTCTCTTCTTCACCATGAACGATACCGTCAAAGAAAGTACCTAGGATAAAATGAAGAGACTCGCTTGCTTTAGGCCATTGTTATGATTCAAAATTGTTATAGAAATGAGGATTAATAAGATTTTGTTTATTTCACGAAAATTAAATGATTTGAAAGATAGTTCCTTCAAAATATTGTTTGTATCTTTTACGAAAATGAGCAAATGAAAAAAAGAAGAGAAAAGGATAAGGACACCACGAATGTCATAATGCAGTGCCGATTTCTTTTAATGTGGAGAACACTCTCTTGAGGGGAGAGAATTAGATGAGAAGAAGACAAGCCAAAGAATAGAAAAAGAGAAATATAAAAAAGGATAAAAATATCACAAGTACCATAATTATTGTATACTTGAGTGTCATGATCTTTTTTTTTTTTTTAAATATGTTTCCTTAAGTGTCATATATTTCACTTGATCAGTTGAGTTACTAACTTTTTAATAATATTCATCTAAGTGCTAGAAATTTGACATGGCAAATCACTTGTTGTGAACATTTTTAACTTTTGTGACAATCGGGCAATCAAAGCAAGAAATTACATCATTCAAATAAGTTATGACACTGAAGTTTGATTGAAAAAAAAAGTGTCACATATATTTTTGGAGAGTGTATGTACCTCATTATTCAATGCTCCAATTTCAACTGTTGAGCTGAGCTGAGGGAAGAAGGACCTTCTTCCCCGCTAAAACCTGCGGAAAAACCCTAGCGAAATTCACCAAGCTCATATCTGTTGTTGCTTTGATGATTCTGGCAGGTGATCCTCGGATGGGATGCTGTTGGTTTGGATGTTTACTTCGCTAAACGATTCCCCAAACTCTTGATTGAGACATACAAAGTGATGTCCCAAAGCTGCAAAAAGGAGAAATTGCTTGCGGGAGTACTTTCTAAGTAACGTGCTTTTGACCCTTCGGCTGCTTCCCACAGTGATTCCTTCTTCAAGCCAGCAGGGTTGACCATGAATATTACAGGACATGCCACCTGTCTTTTTTGTTGTGTCTACTGTCTTGGTTACGTGGATCAAGCTGGACGAACGTCAGGCTGTTCGTATTATTCCTAATATCAAATTTTAAATAATTTTATAGTATACTATTGCGACATACTTTAAATGTTTAATGTATTGTTATTGATATTGCATAAACAAATATTGTATTTCAATGTCATGCAATTTTTTTTCAATATCACAATTTTTAAATTTAACTCTTGTACTTTTTTTCGAAAATTTTAATTTAGAGTATAAAAAGGGGCTCAGGCACACGCTTGGGCCGACATGGCTCGGTGGTCAGCCCTTGTAGACACTTTCATCAACAAAAAGTACCGTCACCCCCTTATTAGGTTTGCAACTTCTTCACCAAGCTTGTAATTTTTTCCATATGCAACCCAAATATCTAAAGAAAAATATTTACATTAAGCAAATCTCAATGAAGTGGGTAGCATTCTCAGTTATAGAAGAAATGTCACTCAACTTACAAGTATTTACCAATGAAATAAATGTCACTCTATTATTTTGAAGTATTTACCCACATGGTTAACGATTTTTTTTTTGTGTGTAATTTCTAACATATCTTGTATAGTTTATAATTTTCTCTCAATCAAGGGAATTAAAATTTGAATCTACATGTAATTAGAATATAAAAAATAACATTAATGTATTTCAAAACCTCAAAAAGAAATAAATGGCAATAAAATGCATTGACGGTTCTAAACCTCACATAAAGTGGACAAAAAATCTTATCTATCGTCTACATACTCCATGCTTTCTCTAAACAAATTTGTGTACATCTAGTTTGTCCAATGAAGCAGTTCTAGTTTCACAAATTTTCAAATCAAGTCTATCTGACACAAAATCAAACTGAATTCAGGAGATGTGGCATCAAATGACCCCAAAGTATGATGTGAAAAAACATATGGATGCACACATGGATGTGTGTGTGAAAAAAAAAAGCCAATATAGATGGTATTGAAGTATGACTCATTACCCATTGTTGACGCTCATGTGGATGTCTCTATTGAAAATTTTTTAATCACATGATACTTACTATGATATCACTTGATGGTCATGTCAGCTAGATTTGGCCACATTTGGTGTCCAAGGGATTTGATTAAAAAAATTGTGATAGGAGGATCTCATTAGATAATTAAAAAATATAAGAACTTGATTAGAAAACAAAGTAAAAATAAGAGTATAGGAACCAAAAGTAAAATTTTTTGTAAAATAATATTTGGCTCTTGCCCCTTGCCCCTCTCTCTCTACTTCAGATGTTGCAAGTATATTATTTTATTTTGTTTTATTCTTATCACATATAATGGGTGAGAATATCTCGAGTCCAAAAAAAAGATTAATCTCTCTCTCATTGCTTTAGATGTCAAGTATATTATTTTATTTTGTTTTATTTTTACCACATGTAATGGGTGAGAATGTCTTGAGTCCAAGAAAAAGGTTACAGACATAAATAATATTATTATCAGACAAATCATGCACTTTTGATACTATGGCTCCAACATTTATTTGCAACCGACCCATCCAAAACAATCATCAATAATTAAGTTACTTTTGAAATTGTTTTTTTTTTTCTGTAAAAGTTACTTTTGAAATTGTTGCGTGTGAGAAGTTCTAATATAGTTCAAAATAGAAAAAATTCTAATATGGGACGACATTCACTAACACCTTATCATTTTCCAACAATTTAAAAAGCTTTCTTACATTTTATTTTTTGACCCTAGTCATCATAGAATCGTGATTATAGAGCGTACTATAATTTCTTATCATATTCACCACGCAAAGCTTAGCGAGCGTCAAACATAAAAGTTGAAGTTCCTAATTACAAAATTTCACGAGACTCTGCAATTCAACTACCCTTTAACCCTGAGTTCCTCCAGATCTCCACCATCTTATCTCATATTCACCCTTCTCTCTCGATCCAAACTCAACCCAACATCGATCCACTCTCTCGCCTTTACCAAAAAATAAACTACCCTGATTCCCCACGTGTCAGTAAACAATTGGTTGCACAATGTTCACTTTTCTACAAACAGACCATATAGACGTCGCATATTGTAAGGCAACTAATGCATGACATAGTGATAAAAGCACCCGGTCTGCGGGATAGGGGTGCCAGGAATCGAATCCGCCACCCCACCAAATTCGTTTTTTTTTTTTTTTCAAGATTTCTCTACCTTTTTCTTAAATTATTGTATTTGTTATCTTTTGCATACTTTTAATTCTCATTGATTTTTATAGAAAAAATTTATTTTATTTATTTTCTTTCTTTCTTTTCAATCCATTTATTGTATCCATTTATTAGCTTAACTTAAATTTACCTCGATCAATCCTTTTTCTAATAAAATTCAAGTACAATCAAATTGTCACATGTTCTTGTCTTAGATAAAAAGGTACTATCTAGACATTATTATCATATGTTATTTTATTTTTCCTCATCGATCCATTTAGGTGTCCCTTTGTAAGACTTAAAATTCCTTTTTCACTTTGAATTTCATTCAAATTAATCCATAAATATTTGCTTGAAATCAAATTTAAGAATATTTTTAAATCGGTGTACCTTAGAAGACGAGGTCACCACTTCAATGTTGTCATCAAATGTTACAATGCTAATATCTTTGAGTCAATCATCAATCATTATATAATGAAAACTTCACAAGACATCACATATTTTATTGTCGCATTTTTTTTTGTTGACCCGGGACCGCTGTACAACCAGCGGCGTAAATCCGGGGCGACTCGAGGGGACTCACCTCCCCTAGATCGCGGGTGAGTCACACAAGTAAACGCGGGTATTCAAATTCGCTCCCTTCCGGTGGAGGGATTGAGCGCAAACCACGCAACCACCAATGGGGTGGGTTTTATTGTCACATTTTGTTAGCTAAAATAAATGATAATTAGCCAACGCTGCTTACTATTCAAAAAATTGTCAAAATTACCAAAAAAAAGTTAATATTACAATAAAACATCAAATGTCATTTGTCTATCCGGTCCTTTTGGTTATTTTTTGTCCCGCAGCATCCGCATGTATATTTACTAGTGAGATCATAATGTGCGGAAAAATGTAACGATATCCGTTCACTAAAATATTAATAGAAAAAGAAGACAATTTTATTTTATTTTAATATTGATGCTCATCTGTAATGAACTCCAAGTAAGTGCATTACGCATCATGCCGTGATTGTGAAGATAGTCATCGCCTTCACTGACCGAGAGCAGTAAGCTCGTGGTGGGTCATTACCTTCCCTTGGACGTTGTCCTCCATCCAATTTTATCATTTGGCCACATCCTCCAACAAGAATCTCCATCTATCTTCCAAAAAATAGACTAAAGGAGTGTTTTCAAAGCGTGCGAGGGAGAGGGGTTAGTGTATGGTAGTTAAATCTAAAGCTAAGTTATACAATTAAGAGTTAATATCATGAAAGATCCTAAATTCATACATCTATGACAAATTTACCTCAAACTGACTTTTTCACCATAAAAAATTTCAAACTAGTATATCCGTAACTAATTTACCTTCCATTAGTTTATGTTAAATTTTACTATCATATTGCTAAGCTGAATGACACATGGTAGTTGACATGTGTACCAATTTAAGGTTTTACCATTCGTTTGTTACATCTTTACTAGTTTATAGTTTTTCGTAAAATTAACCCAATTTAACAAAAATTAACGGAGGGTAAATATGTTACAAATGACTAGTTTGAGATTTTTAATGATAAAAGAATTAGTTTAGAATAAATTTGTCACAGATATGTATCAATTTAGGATTTCTAATAATAAAAAAATTAGTTTGGAGTAAATTTATCATATATATATCAATTTAGGGTTTTTTGTAGTATTAACCCTCAACTAAAAATGTTTTACAATAATGCTTATTGTTCATCAATCTAAAAATACAACAATAACAATCATTCTATAATAAAATAGTGGTTTTTAACAACATAATCAATGGTATTTTTAATTATTATCATGAATTTTGATAAGTTAACTGTGATTTTAGGATAATTTTTTCTAAATGAATTATAATGTGTATTTGTATTTTATATTAATTCATTAGAATCTTCAATGTATCTACCCTATAAACTTAATAAATAGAAAGTTATTTCATTCCGTTTTTATTGTACCAGACACAAATTTAGTGGAAAATTGAATAGGTTATGGCTAATTGGTGTCGCTTAGGCTTCGAACTTTGTAGGATGCCACAGATTAAAGACCACGTGTGCGTTGTGCGTCTCCAGCTCAATTCGAAAAAAAAAAGGATTTAATTTGCAAGGAAAATTTTAAGGATCCCAGCATACATTTTGCGGAAGTTTCAAGTTTATTGGCGTTCATATGTATATATTTACATATATGAGAAAATATTCAGTGACTTGCAATAGCTATATATCCTATTAGATTTTGACACGTGGATATTGACATGAAAATGAAAATTACTATTTTCCTCTTTTCCAGTCCATCTTCCACCTCCCCTCCGCCTGGGCTCAGCTATCTCCATTGCCTAAGCCGCCGCCGCCGCCGCCGCCGCCGCCGCTGTCGCTGCCGCCTTGAACCATTGCCTCACCGTGGCCGCCACAGCCTGCGACAAAACTGTTGAGCTGGTTGCCAGCAGCCATGGACGAGCCAAGACTCGAGCTCAAAGCTGTTGAGCAGCAAACCAGATCTGGAGATGCAGAGGAGCGGTCGGCCATGGACGGCTTCTCGATCTGCGGCAAAGCTGTTGAGCTCGTCACCGGCAGCCATGGACAAGCCAAGACTCGAGCTCAGAGAACAAACCAGATCTGGAGATGACCTCCGCGTCCACCCTCTCTGTCGTCCCGTCGGATATGGAACTGAGGCACGGGCGGAAGAGACAGCCAAACTGGTTTGATGCGGCGCCGGCAGCTCCGACTCCGCTGGTGGCGACGACGGAAGGAGGGGCGGCGGTTGGGCTCGTGCGTGCTTGAAAAGAAAAGAAAAGAAAAAAAAAACCACTGAATATTTAATTGGTTAATAAGGGGGTGCATGATAGAAATTATTTCTGTTCCAGAAATGATTTTTCTGTTCCAGACCAATTTCTGGAACAGAAACTTGTTTGATAACGCTTATCAAATTTTCTATTTCTGGAATAGATTTCTATTCCAGAAATAGAAATTGAGGAGAAATCAATTTATATTTCTCCCAACCCTAATTTCACTCTTTTCTCCCTCGTACGCCTCTTCTCTGCCTCCTCCTCCGCCTCTTCTCTGCCTCCTCCTTCTCCGCCTCTCCTCCGCCTCCGCCTCTGCTCCGCCTCTCCTCCGCCTCTTCTCCGCCTCCTCCTCCTCCTCCGCCTCTGCTCCACCTCTCCTCCGCCTCTGCTCCGCCTCTCCTCCTCCGCCTCTGCTCTGCCTCCTCCTCCTCCTCCTCCTCCTCCTCCTCCGCCTCTGCTCCACCTCTCCTCCACCTCTCCTCCGCCTCTGCTTCGCCTCTCCTCCTCCGCCTCTGCTTCGCCTCTGCTCCGCCTCTCCTCCGCCTCTGCTCCGCCTCTCCTCCGCCTCTTCTCCGCCTCTTCTCTGCACCCCCGCCGCTCGTTCCCCTGCGAAGCCAGAAGCCCTCTGCAACAGATCCGAGCACCGACACCCCAAGCTGCTCCTGCTCTGCTCCGTCTCACCAAAAGACGCCATCGCCCCGTGACCTCAGCAACGCCACGTGCCCTCTCCTCATTCAGCGATGAGTTGCTCGCGAATCCTCAGGGGCATCGCCCAAAGCCCCGAGCCTGCCGGCACCGTCTCTTGGTACCGCTCCATGCTGCGCTGCTCCCGCAGGGTCGACGCGCTCTCTTGCTCCTTCACCTTGAAGGCTTGCGCGCGTGCCCTCGCGATCTCCGAGGCGATGCAGCTGCACTCCCAAGTGGTGCGTTTCGGGTTCTGTGCAGACGTGTTGCTGCGGACAACTCTGCTTGATGTGTATGCGAAGGGTGGCGATCTTGATTCTGCGGAGAAGGTGTTCGATGAAATGCCTGTGAGAGATATTGCCTCGTGGAACGGGTTGATTTCCGGGCTAGCTCAGGGCCATCGACCCACTGAGGCTATATCTTTGTATAAGAGGATGAAAGAGGAAGGCTTGAAGCCTAATGAAGTAACAGTTATTGGTGCTCTTTCCGCGTGCTTGCAGCTGGGAGCCACGCGAGAAGATGGAAGGGTTCATGACTATATAACGGAGGAGAAGCTTGATCAGAATGTCCAAGTTTGCAACGTTGTTATTGACATGTATTGTTATCAAATGAATAGAAATTTGTTTGATATCTTTGCAATGTTTTTTGGAAGGGTCCAAAAAAAGAAAAATTTGTTTTAAGAAATAGAAATTTTATTCAGTTATCAAACGAATTTCTATTTCTGAAACATAAATTTTGTATTGTTATCAAACAGATTTTTTTCCTTAGAAACTCGTCTAGAAATAGAAATAGAAAAATTCATTTCTGTTCCAGAAACTATTTCTGGAACAGAAATGTTCTCATGCGCCCCCTAAGCACACGCCACGTGTAGCGCTCCAAATCACTAAATATTTTCTCATATATATAGTATTCCCGTCTGATAATGGTCGGCAGGTTAAAAAGGTCCTTATGCGTGGATGAAAAGAAAAGAAAAGTAAAAAAAAGCGTCACAAAAGGAGAGGGGAGAGCATCTCATTCTCATGTGCCCTGAGCCCTGCCTTCCCAGACAGAGGGTGAAGTTCTCCGAACTTGCTTCGTTGAGATTGGAGGTCCTGAGAAACTTTGTGTTGAGATCAACAAGATAAATTAACCAGTCCTACCGGCTTTGATTTGCCGTAAGAGTTCTACCTGTCCAGTAGCTTTCGGCTTCGTAGAGCTCAAGAGATCTGCTTTTGCTGAACTGGTGCGACCCTCGTGCTTCATTTTCTCTGCGATTGGTCGCGATGCGAGGGGGTGACTATGAAGTGTTCTTGATCTTCAGAGGACCGGACACGCATGCAACCTTCACCGATTTTCTCTATTACCACCTCTTAGATGTAGGAGTCCGTGTATTCATTGACCTCATGGGAGTCCACATGAGTGAAGCGATCACGCTGTGCCTGTTCCTAGCGATTGAGCAATCGAAGATCTCCATACTCATTTTCTCCGAAAATTATGTTTCCAGTGCATGATGTCTTAGGGAGTTGACCCGAATGGTGGAGTGTAGGAAAAGGAAGGGACAAATAATCATGCCCATCTTCTACGATGTCGAACCATCCGAGGTTCGAGACCAAATCGGATGTTATGGTGAGGCATTTCTTTTGCACGAAAACAAGAAGCGAGATACGGATGAGACCATCCGAGAGTGGCGAGCTGCTCTCCAAGTAGTTGCAAGTTTGCCGGGATTCGACCTCACAGCTAACAGGTACCTAATTATCTTCCACCCTTGATGAACGCCGTAATACAGGAGACCACGAAATTTAAGTACAAACCTTTGCATCTCATCATACCGTGCTTTGTCTGTGTCGACTTAGTAAAAATGTGTGCCACTACTTGCGTAGCCTGTTCGTCTATAAAGCTGATTGCTGTGTGATAGTTTTCGAAAGGAGAGCGTGAACATTCTAATGCAAGCTACTTCAGAGTTCAGACATTTTTCGACTTGCGTTAATCTTTGTGCATGCGCACATGTGCGCGCATTGATACAGGTCACGCAGCAAAAAATCAATCATCGGAGAATTGGTTGCAAGCGTGTTGAGCGTATTGAAGAGAAACTTTGTTGGAATCGAGCCTCATGTGAAGAGAGTTACGAAATTACTAAATGTGGAATCTAGTGATGTTCATGTTGTTGGAATACATGGCATAGGAGGCACCAGGAAGACGACGATTGCAATGTCTGTCTACAAAAGAATATTTCATCTCTTCGATGGCTGTAGGTTTCTGGAAAGTGTAAGAGAAAACGCCAAAAAACCAGGAGGTTTAGTTAATTTGCAAAGACAGTTGATATCTGACCTTCTGGGTCCAATTGACAGACAAATTCCTTCTGTTGATGATGGGAATAAGTCCATCAGAAGCAGATTCTTGCACAAGAAAGTTCTTATTGTTCTCGATGATATTGAACCAGGCTTTGAACTTACTTTAATTCTAGGAAGTCATGATTGGTTAGGTTCTGGAAGCAGGATCATAATTACCACCAGAGCCAAACAACTTTTAGATAAGCTTGAAGTGATTTTGAAATACAAGGTTGGGGGAATGCAACATCATGAAGCCCTTACACTTTTCCACATCCATGGCTTTAGGGAGAGACCTACTCCGGATGAGTTTGTTACTCTATCCGAAAAAATAGTATCAACTATTGACTAGCTTCCGTTGACTATTGAGGTTGTCGGGTCATATCTATTTTCTGAAGGCAAGGACGTATGGATGCAAACCTTAGACGAGTTGGAAAAAGTACCTAAGCTACAAGTTGAACAGAAGTTGATGGTAATTATCAAAGCATTACCTGACAAGCAAAGACAGATATTTCTGGACAAAAGCGTTGCATGCTACCTGTGGTTCGACTGTGATTTTGCTAGTGGATTGGAATTACAAGTGCTCATTCGCTCCTCCATTGTTAAGATTGAGAACAATAAGCTGTGGATGCATGATCAACTTCGAGACCTAGGTAGGGATATCATCCAAGGGGAACATCGTGAACCTAGAATCCGCAACAGATTGTGGTTACAAGATGAAGCCTTGGATGTGTTGATGAAAAAGTAAGATACAAGTTCATCACTGTTTTTACCTTGCTATTGTGTGCCTTACAATTCAGTGATCCTTTTTTCATAGAGGAAAGACACTTAAGGTGCGTTTGTTTCTTGGAAAATGAATGATTGGGAAACATTTTCTTAAATGATCACTTATATTTCTTGAAATAATTAATGTTGACACCTAAATTTTCCCTTTTTTTTTTTTCATTTAGGATTTAATTGTCTATAGAGTTAGGAATTAGTCGTTAAAAGAAAAAGAACAACAAAAAAAGAAAAGAAAACAAAAACAACAAAAAAGAAAAAAAGAAAAAAGAAGACATGGAAGCGGTTGGGCCGGATCTCGCCTTGGCCCGGCCCATGCCGCTTTCTCCCGCCTCCATCTTTGGTGAAACCCTAGCAACAATAGAGGGAACAGAAAAAAGAGAACAAAGGGAGCAGGAGGAGAGAGGGAGGAGAATTAAAAAAAAAAAAATTCTTCTTCTTCTTCTTCCCTCGGTGGGCTCGACTATCGCCTGCCGTGCTTCACCTCTTGCCTGCCGGAAGCCATACTCGCCGTTTGCATCTGCTTCCTGCACGCCCCAACACCGGTAGCTGCCCCGCCGGACTTTGCATTGCCATTCCACCACCCAACTCCGCCTCTAGTTTGCGACCTAGCAGATCTCGAGCCGGCTCACTGCACCTCCGCTGCTGCTACACCCCTTGCCCACTGGTTTGATCACTGCAGATCCGCCAGCCACCAGATCCTTTGCCAGAGCCCCCGTGCCGAAGCTTCGACGATTGCGACCTGACTAACCTGCGACGCCCTTAGACGCCGAGCTTCTTCACGCCCAGTCAACGCCGCGACCCGTCTGCTCCCGTGGCCTCCCCAATTGATGCCGCAACCCGATGACCCGCGATTTGCGTTCCAGCTCGCGTCGCCGTGCCTGCCGCTACTGCCTCGCTGCTCCATCCTCCAAGTCGACGCCGCCGCCGCCCACCGCATCGCCTCCGCCACTCGCCGCCACCGTCAACACAGAACCGCGGCTCGATGTCTCGACCATCCCCCTTCGCCACCGCAACACAGCAGGAGAGAGGTGAGACAAATCGGGTCTTGGTCAGGTCGGGCGAAAGCCCCGTCGGGTAGGGTTTCGGCCCAAAACCGGGTATGCTCTTTTAATCAATTCGGGCCGGATTGAGGTTACTCTTGCATGTGGGCTTATAGGTTTTTGGGCTTGTGGGTTTGGGTTGTTTAGTGTGAGCTTATTGGTTTAGTGTCTTTTAAAAAGAGAGGAAGGGACCTCTTGGGTTGGGCTCACAATTCGAGACCACCTGCTCCTAATCAGATCCGACTCCTCCTGCACCAAACGGGTTGAAGCTGGGTTGGGTCAGACCCGACCCGACCCGACTCGGTTCGGCCCCAAATTTTATTTTTAGTTTATTTTATTATTTTGAAAAGAATAAAAATATCTTTAAAAAATTCAAATATCCAAAAAATATTAAATATTTAAAATATTTTTAAAAAAATTAAATTAAAAATAAAAAATAAAAAATATTTAAAAAATAAAAAAATAAAAATTTTGAAAATCCAAAAATGATGGGGTTTGGTTAGGAATTGTTGTATCTTGTTTTCTTAGTATAATTAGATTTTTATTTGCTCGCATATTGATTATATCGTATGTTTAATTTGTATATCTAATTATGTTTAATTGCAAGTGTTTAATTTGATTGCAATTAGAACTTTGATAGCTATGATTGTTACTTTAATGATTGCGCACCAGCATGATCACCTTGCATGTTAGTGGATAAGTATAAAATTAATTCAAGCTGCCTGAAAAAAATCATTTATTTTAAAATGAACAAGATTAGGTACCGAAAGGGCACTAATTAGTCAATTAGTGTAATTAAATCCCTGATTCTAGATTCTCTGGTTGTGTAGGAAGTGAGGTACACTCCCATGCCTCACTTGGTTTCTAGCCGACCCCAATAGGCTAGTGGGACTTCTTTTGTGCAAAATTCCTAGGAAATATCCAAATGTCACACGGGGTATGGGCTTGGGAGAGCTCGTGCCAAGCGCGAGCCTTAGGCCTGTCTTTAAGGTATTACCCCTAAACCTATTCCCTCCTTCCAAGGGTAGGTCACGATAGCTTGGCGACTCCACTGGGGACTTGATTTTAGACCTTAGAGGATTTAGGCCAAAATTAATTTTGTTCAAAAATATTTTTGTTTGGCAGCGAGGATTCCAGGTACGTCTCTAACATTAAAGGTGTAAAATGTTTTTGCAGAATGGGGGTATAAGGGGAAGTGTTTGCTCACATTTGTCTTGCAATGAGGCGTAGGAATGTATGGTTTATTTTTTTTATATATGAAGTGCTGATTGCTTATAAATTGTTATGTCTGCGTTTCCTGCATTGCACTGCACCATAGCACACACAACCTGCCGCTGGACCCAGGCCGCATAGGATTACTCAGGATGGTGTTGAGGTGGATACCACTCCGACTACAACCGCGTAGTACGAGTCGCCCACCTCTACCCCGAAATTTCTTTTTTCACGTCGAAGGTACCCACCTCGGTCTGCGAGCATGTGACACGGGTCGGTTCTTTGACGAAACTGGGGTAATGTTAACCCGACCCAGCCACAACCTTGCTGGTTCAATCCGGTGATTCCGTGGCTCCATTTTGAGCCGTATAGAGTAGAAATCGAACCACATCCCATGTGCATGTCTATGTAATTAAAAAAAAAAAAGAAAAGAAACAAAGACAAAGGTTGGCACCCATTGTAAGTATCATTTTCCTTTTTATTTGCCCACTTTGTATTGCATTTTTATTTTGAATGCCCTCAGCAATGTAAGCTTATGATTAAAAAAAATTGGCAGTCACTTTTGATAAGTGAACATTGAAGGCAAGTTCTAAACACTTTGATTTGGCCTTGTTGAACACGTGCTTTTGTTTAAATTTTTAGTTATGGGCTCGAAATCATTTTTTTTAAAAAAACTTTCAAGTTGTGATTTTAGATTGGGGCAGAAAAATTGAAATTGCATTTTTTTTTTATCAAATTTACTAATTCTCATGTTTTGGGACTATAATGCAAATCATTTTGTGTACAAATTCCTCAAAATAGAAATCACTTCATTTTTCTAGGAATAAAATCACAAATCAATCTTTCAAAAATCAATGATAGTTTTGCATACGAAACTTTTGGAATAAAAGTGGACATTCGATTGATGGCTGTGGATTGATAATTTTAATGATGTCTTCTCTTATGATAAAATCCTGGCGAAATACTAAAGTCCTGTAATAAGGATTGCGGGGCATGTATCGTCGCCTCGATTTTATTGTAAGAAGCGACGTCATTAAAATATCATTTTTTCACATATTGACATTGTCGTCTCTTTGCAGGTTATGCGCGATGCTCTTTGACATTCTTGTGGTGACCATTCAAGGAAGTGAATTCTAGAGCTAGGACAAGAGTTTTTTTTTTTTTTTTTTTTTTTTTTGCTTTCATTTGTAAAAGAGTCTCTTGTATTTTATTAGTCTTTATTCTTGTTAAGAAACATGTTTTCCGTTTTGGATTTTGATTTGCAAATCCAATTGATGGTTTTGTAAATCGTGCGACTCACATTTTTAATGATGGAATTCAGAAATCATCATTTAAAAAAAAAAAACAACACAAAATAAAAAGAGCAAATTCAAAAGTGTTTTAAGTGAACCTATACATTTACCTTCCAAAATGAATATCAAGAAAAATTTGTTTAATGCCCTCTCTTCACGTAGTCATTTTTTTGGGGCTCATGGAACTCAAGGAGCAAGATTGCGTCGATGCTTCATTGGCCCCAATATTCCAATAGAGGCGGAACGAAATGGAATTTCGTCCAGGGAAGTTTCTTTATTTGGAGATGCCTTAGGTGCCAAAATAGCCCATCGATCTCATTCACTTTGTATGATGAGACAAATGAAAGGAGTTGCCAAATATCCAAAAGGGCAAATTCGAAGGAAGAGTAAAACTGTATTATTTTCAATTATTCATTTCTGATACCATTTCTAACTTGATTTTCTTTTCATTGTCAAGGAGACATCAAGAGTACCAAGTTTTGTAACGTTCCAACAAATGCGATGGAGCATTATTGAGTCATGTTCATCTTAAACAAAGAAATATTCAAACGATGAAACAAAGAGGCAATATTATCCCTTCCTCCATGAGATAATTGGGATGTTGATCGCTTGACTTTGAAAAGGATTATCTCGTTCCTAAACTTGATTTCTCTTCAGCATAAAAAATGACATGTCCTTTTCTTTGATACAGGATGGGTTCGAACATAACAAAGGAATGTCAAATAAAGAGTGGCAGAGCAACGTTTGATTTAGAAAAAAAAATCTCTCATCTCCCCACAAACAAAGTGTAGCGAACAACATTGTCAAATTCATCAAGAAGGATGTATCGTTCCTTAGTTGAACCTAACTAAGAATAGAGATAACTCATTTCATCTCCCTTTCTTATAGGGTGATAAAAAAAAAAAGGGGGTTGCACCTGACCGTAGAAGCGGTGCCTTCTACCAAGGAATTAGGAAAACATCAAACACTTTAAGGCGAATGCAAGGGAAGGGTATTGTTGAGTTACCAAATATCCATGAAGGTGAATCCAAGAGATGTTAGCACCAAAAGGATAAAAGCGAGTGAAGGGTAATAATGTATTGTTTCCAACATTTCAATCCCTAAGGATCTTTGCACTAACATATTCTTTTACATTCTTTACAGGATTATCGGGTCGCCATGCTGTAGGTAAGTACCCTTCTTCTCAGTCTTTTTTTTTTTAAAGTAAAAGAAAAAAGAGAAAGAAAGAGAATTTCCATTACAAAAGAGAACTTTTGGGCTTTCCTAGAGACAAGCAAAAAAAAAAAAAAAAAAAAAACAGAATAATAATTGAGAAAAGAAAAAAAAATTACAAACCTTTTGAGCATCCTTTCTATCTCAAAATTGTTTTCTCGTATTGTAGATTATTCATTTTGAATCAATATTCCCTATGGAGATTGATATACTTGAATGATCTCGGCAGAGTGAAATGGAAATGTTAACCATGCCAAACAAGAAGTACTTAGGATGAAGAAAGGCAAGCTCATTTCCAAACACGTCCTTCAAACACTTTTGAGAGTTGAGCATTATTCAAACACTTTTGAGAGTTGAGTGAAAAAAGACCTTCTCTTAGGACGAATGATTCATTCGCATTGAACGCAAAGATCGAAATGATAAAGGCGTTTCCTTCATCAATCCCAAGCATTGCACTAATCTCTTGTTACCCCTTTGGGCTGAAAAAAAGAAAGATGATCATTCAAAGTACCCCTATCGAGAACGACCCTACATTGGGGCAACATAGGAGGTTACAGTCGTGTTGTAAAACGAAAGGTTGAGAAAGATTCTATTACTTTCACTTACATCAATCTTCTTGTGGTAGCTTCATAGGAATTCTCATCAGAGCTTGACTCATCCCAAGGTGAAGAAGAGCATTTCCTTCTCTACCCAAACACTGATACCCATTGCTATAACCAATTTGGGCCTGATTGTTCATTTCTGAATCCCGAGCGGTGGTCATCTCCCTTCACTGGGACAAGGCATAAGAATCGACCAAATATAATTGACAATCACAAGGAAATGTGAAAAGCATCTTGAAAGCCATAAGAGCTACAAAAGTTCAAAAAGCAAAAAGTTTGACAAACTATGGGGCATGAAAAAAGCAGTGTGCTTGGTAAAAGTAAGGCCAATGCTCATCAAGAAAAAGAGCCAAAATGTTGTATCTTATGTGAAAGAAAAATTGTCAAAATCCAAGTGCCGGTGAAAAAAGAAAAAATCAACATCACAAAGGGCAAAGGAAATTAAAGAAAGGAGCAAAGCTCCCAATGTAGAAATGATTAGTCAATGGACTTTTGAGATGTGCAGCATTTCAAAAGCCAAATGCCTTCGAAAGGTCGAGTGACCTGGTCATGATGCCATGATGATCACCGACTCTTAAAAACCCTATTGAAAATTTTAAGCCTTTCAAGCTTCTCTCAAGCCAACATTACAACCCCCTTCCAAAGTCTCTTCTGATTGGGATGGTTTGAATGAAAATGAGAATGCCACAAAGAAAGCTATCACTTGAAGGAGTGGAGGTAATTCTATCTTGTCTTATTTTCAAAGTTCTCGACTTGTAAACCCGGTAAACATAACGACAAATGTTCCTTTACTGGCCTCAAAGCAATAATTCCTTTGTGTAAGCCCTAAACGAGTCTATATTGCAGTCCTTTCAAAAGACCTTTTTGATCGATTATATTGTGCTCATTGCGAATGTTTCCGAAAGCCTTTGACATGGGTTATGTAAGATACCCTCAGCAATAAGTTATTTCCCATGCGAATGAATGGGATCAAACACCCATTTTATCAAGAGTGTGTGAGAAGCCCTTTCTGACTAAGAAGCTTTAGTTTTGCATGCTTAATGAGCCTTTTTCACAAGTCGTAGCTGTTCTGATAAGAACTTGACTCCCAGAAAATTTGATAATTAATGATATATTCACAGGCAAGATAACAGTTTTGTGCTACATCATACGGATTGACATCGAATGTTTTTTTTTTAAGCAGTCAGACTTAGCTTGATTAGCCTGTTCAATAACATCCCTAATGACATTTGCTCAAGTTGAGTTTCATAGGATTCTTCAATGAAACCATGCAGTTTTCAAGGGGTTAGCGGGTGCGTCCCTAAAAACCGCAAGGTTCATGGTCATCCTTAAACCATGTCATCTCACACGGTTCATGAGTCTATCCTTAAACCACAAGGTTCATGGTCAGTTTTAAACCATGTCATCTCACACGGTTTGTGGGTCTATCCTTAAATCACAAGGTTTGTGGGTCTATCATTAAACCACATGGTTCGTGGGTCTATTCTTAAACCACAAGGTTCACGGTCAGCCTTAAACCATGTCATCTCACACGGTTCGTGGGTCTATCCTTAAACCACAAGGTTCATGGATCTATCCTTAAACCACACGGTTCGTGGATTTATCCTTAAATCACAAGGTTCGTGGGTCTATCTTTAAACCACACTGTTGATGGGTATATCCTTAAACCACAATGGTTCGTGGGTCTATACTTAAACCACGCTTTTAAAATGTTCGCGAGTCTATTTCTAAATTGCAATTTTTTCAAAAGGTTCACAGTCAACCTTAAACCATGTCATCTACAAAGGTTCATTGGTTTCCCTCAAATCATGCATTTTCAACCCGGTTGAGACTCGTTTGTACACGGTGAGACCTACTTCTTAGTTGAAACCCGTTTGCACACGGTGAGACTATTATTGGTTGAAACTCGTTTTTACACGATGAGACCTCAGTCCTTCAATCCCCTTTTTATAACATGATGTGCTTTGTAGCCCGGAGAGCTTTATAGCCTAAAGTCCTTCTTCCTATGAAACGGTGAGCTTTATAGCCCGAAGAGCTTTTGTAGCCCAGTGAGCTTTGTAGCCTAGAGTCCTTCTTCCTATGACATGGTGTGCTTTGTAACCCGGAGAGCTTTTATAGCCTAGAGAGCTTTGTAGCCCAGAGTCCTTCTTCCTATGATACGGTGAGCTTCGTAGCCGGAAGAGCTTTGTAGCCCGGAGTCCTTCTTCCTATGACATGGTGTGCTTTGTAGCTCGAAGAGCTTTTGTAGCCCGGAGTCTTTCTTCCTCTTATTGACAAGACACGCTTCCATAGTTATGAATTCTTTCCATCAACCTAATACGTGCCTATGCACTTAGGTCTATTGTCAAAATAATTTAGGTGTCTTTTGTCTTTGAAAGGAATCTCTTCGAACTCCCATTCAAAGAGGGGCAATTGTTGACACCAAAATTTTCCCATTTTTTCATTTAGGATTTAATTGTCTACAGAATTAGGAATTAGTCGTTAAAAAAAATGAAAACAAAAACAAAAAAAAAGAACAACAAAACAAACAAAAAAGAAGGCAAAAACAACAAAAAATAGAGAAAAGAAGACTTGGAAGGGGCCGGGCTGGATCTTGCCTTGGCCCAGCCCATGCCACTTTCTCCCACTTCCATCTTTGGTGAAACCCTAGCAACAATAGAGGGAACATAAAAAAGAGATCAGAGGGAGTAGGAGGAGAGAGGGAGGATAATTAAAAAAAAAGGGGAAGAAGAACTTCTTCCCCCGGTGGGCTCGACTACCGCTTGCCATGCTTCACCTCCTGCCTGCCGGAAGCCATACTCACCGTTCGCGTTTGCTTCCTGCACACCCCAGCACGAATAGCTGCCCCACCAGACGTTGCATTGCCGTTCCACCACTCAACTCCGCCTCTAGTCTGCGACCTATCAAATCCCACCTCCGCCTACGAATCCGCTCAGAGCTGCCGTTGCGGTCACTCTTTGCAAGCCGCGACCTAGCAGATCTCAAGCCGGCTCACCGCACCTCCGCTGCTACTACACCCCTTGCACATTGGTTCGCTCACAACAGATCTGCCAGCCACCAGATCCCTTGCCATAGCCCTCGTGTCGAAGCTTCGACGATCGCGACCCGATTGACCCGTGATGCCCTTAGATGCCGAGCTTCTTCACGCCCAGTCGATGCCATGACCCATCTGCTCCCGCGGTTCCGTTAGTCGACGCCGCGACCTGTCTACTCCCGTGGCCTCGGCAATTGACGCTGCGGCCCGACGACCCGCGATTCGTGCTCCAGCTCGCTTGGCCGTCCCTGCCGCTGCTGCCTCGCTGCTCCATCCTCCAAGTCAACGCTGCCGCTGCCCGTCGCATCGCCTCCGCCACCCGTCGCTTTGCCGCCATCGTCGACACATAACCGCCGCTCGGTGTCTCGACCATCCCCCTTCGCCGCTGCAACACAGCAGGAGAGAGGTGAGACGAACCGGGTCTTAGCTAGATCGAGCGAAAGCCTCGTCGGGTAGGGTTTTTGCCCAAAACCAGGTATGTTCTTTTAATCAATTCGGGCCAGATTTAGGTTATTCTTGCGTGTGGGCTTATGGGTTTTTGGGCTTGTGGGTTTGAGTTGTTTAGTGTGGGCTTATAGGTTTAGTTTCTTTTAAAAAGAGAGGAAGGGACCTCTTGGGTTGGGCCCGCAATTCGGGCCCACCTGCTCCTAATCGGACCGGACCGGACCCGCACCGAACGGGCTAAAGCCGGGTCGGGTCGACCACCCGACCCGACCCAGGCCCTAAATTTTATTTTTAGTTTATTTTATTATTTAAAATTTTTTAAAAATATCTTTAAAAAAACAACTTCGAAAATACAAAAAATATTAAATATTGAAAATAGTCTTAAAAAAATTAAAAAATTAAAAAAAATTAAAAATTTTGAAAATCCAAAAATGATAGGGTTTTGGTTAGGAATTGTTATATCTTGCTTTCTTGGTGTAATTAGACATTTATTTGCTCGCATATTGATTATGTCGTATGTTTAATTTGCATATATAATTATGTTTAATTGCACATGTTTAATTTGATTGCAATTAGGACCTTGGTATCTATGATTGTTACTTTAATGATTGCGCACCTGCATGATCACCTTACATGTTAGTGGATAAGTACAAAATTAATTCAAACTGCCTGACAAAAATAATTTATTTTAAAATTAACAAGATTAGGTATTGAAATGGCACTAATTAGTCAATTAGTGTAATCAAGTCCCCGATTCTAGATTCTCTAGTTGTGTAGGAAGTGAGGTACACTCCCATGCCTCACTTGGTTTCTAACCGACCCCAATAGGCTAGTGGCGACTCCTTTTGTGCAAAATTCCTAGGAAATATCCAAATGTCACGCATGGTATGGGCTTGGGAGAGCCCGCTCCTAATCAGGAGCCTTAGGCCCGTCTTTTAGGCATTACCCCTAAACCTGTTCCCTCTCACCGAGGGTAGATCGCGACAATTAGTCATTGATAATTTTTTGATTATTGATAACAATTTATGCATGCATATTTTCATGGACAATGAAAATATTTTTTGTTCCTTTGTTTTTGTGAGAGATATAAGCAATCATTTTCAACGAAATGTTCTTCAAATCATTCATTTTTTATAACATAAATGGACTTTTAATGAAATGATTTCTTTAGTTTGAAGTCTCTAAGCATTTATTATCTTCACATATTTTTGTGGGGAAATGTGAAGTCCCTTGGTAATCCTATATTCCACATGTAGGGAATGGACATCGTTCATGGTGTTCTTCTCAAATTTGATAGTAGGTCACAGTGCAGTTTTAAACCAGCACATTTTGCAAGTATGTTGAACATAAGTTTCCTTAGATTGGATCAGGTGAACCTTAAAGGAAAGTTTGAGCGGCGTCTATCAAGTTTAAGATGGCTTCACTGGCAAGGTTGTCCACGTAATCTTTGTGCTGGAAATTTGGATTTGAAGAAATTTGTTATTCTAGATCTTTCCTGGAGCAAGGTCAACGAAAAATGGAATGGTTGGAGAGAAATAGAGGTAGGGAAGTTCATTATTTTTAATCTCATTTGTCAAATTGTAGCAGAAAAGTTGACTCTTTTGTCATTCTATTTTATGATAGGAAGCCAAGAAATTGAAAGTTCTGAACCTCACCGGTTGTGTTGACTTGATCATAACTCCAGACTTGTCTTATTACAAATGTTTAGAGAGATTGATTCTTGAAAGTTGCATTCGATTGGTTGAAATCGGTTCATCGGTAAAAAGTCTAGAGGGGTTGGTTTCACTGAACTTGAGGTCTTGTACTGAACTCAATAAGTTGCCTGAAGAGCTGCGTTCCCTCATATCCTTGGAAGAGATTCTTATAGATGGAACTGCTGTTCGAGAAATTCTTGCCTCCATCGGTCATTTGCAAAAGCTTAGAATATTCAGTGCCTGCAACTGTCTTTCATTGATCCAACTGCCCAATTCAATTAGTCATGTGAAATCTCTGAGAGTCTTCGCACCGAATGGTACCGAAATAACTGAACTTCCCCGTCCGAAGAGTTAGAAATGCTACAAAGCACTTGTCTCAAATCATTGTAGGTCCATATTGAAGTTACAAACGTCCTTGGGGAGTTTGGCTTCATTGATCAAACTTGATTTATCAAGCACTCGGAATTGTTGAATTACCTAATACTGTCAATAAGTTAAATCTTTTAGAAGTGCTCAAAATTGATTTTACTTTTGTACGAGAGCCGCCCAGTGCTATATGGAAGTTGAAGAGGCTTGAAGAGCTGCATGCTTCAAGATGTCGGAGTTTGGCTGGGGAAATTCCTAGAGATATTGAGAAGCTTTCAAGATTGAAGGTCTTGAGGCTTGGATACTCTCGGATTCGTGGCCTACCAGATAGCATTTCTAGACTTACCAATCTGCAAAAGCTTGATTTGCTTCATTGTGACAAGCTCCATAGAGTGCCCAAGCTTCCTTCCACTTTAATAAGCCTATCTGTCAGTTCTAAATTGATGGATACAATCCCAAACATCAATAGCCTGGTTAAGTTGGGAGAGTTATTCTTGGCTGTTGGATCCCAGGAATTGGTGTTTCCTGACCAAGGTCAAGTTTCTTGGAGAAAACTTCCTTGAATGTTTTGAAGCTGACAAAACGTTTCCATCAGTCTAGTCTGAAGACTTGAGACTCTTCTATCAAAGTCTGAAGACCTCCGAACTGCCAGACTTAAGATTCAAAGTCTATCCGCATTGACAGTTTCTAGACCGTTGAAGAAGACTTATCCAGAACTGGATGTTTTGTTAAGGATTTGACTTTATCGACTGGAGAAGATCTCTTGGCTGGATATTGCATGTCGGAATCCATTATTCAAATCAAGATTGATTCAGGGATTATGGATCCATTGATTGGCAAAGTATACTTGGAAGATTCTACTTATGGAAACCGAGATCCTGATTATATGGGCAAGTAGGATTGATGAGCTATCGTCATGTTCCATAAATAGCTCGAAGATCTTCCTAATTGATTCCGTCCAACGGGTAGATTAGAATAATTCTTTTGGTAAGTGCCAACAGGTATGATGGCATAAAAGAGTATAAAAGGAATACGTTCCAGTTGTTTTTAGTGTGTGTGCGATAGAAGAATTCCAAAATCTGAAACTCCTTGTTCTTAGTCAATTCATTTGTTAAGCGAAATATTGTACGCAAAAGAGAGTCCATATTTTTGAGAGACCTTGAGGAAGTGTAGTAAAGTCTCTACACTGTGGAATCATGGGAGAGCTTTACTGTAACAACTCTTTTGTTCATAGTGAAATCCAGCCGGTGGGCTGTCAATGCGGAAGAGTGGATGTAGGCTTGGATTAAGCCGAACCACTATAAACTCTGTGTTCAAATTCTCTCCCCTTCACTCTTTTACTTTGATCGTAACTTGTTTATTTGAAAAGAGAGGAATTTTCTTTTCATAATCTGTTGTTGATTTGAGCTGCATTTATCTCGCAAAATTGTTTTTACACCTATTCACCCCACCTCTAGGTGCTCATACTAGCTTTCACAATTGGTATCAGAGCTTGTGTACTCACTTGATTTGAAGTGTTTTACTTCAGAGTTAAAGATTCATGGCTAGTATGTTGGCTCCATGACTGGTTGAAGGGTAAATAATACCAGACCGCCTTATTTCGATGGAAAAGAATACAACATATGGAAAAACAAGATGAAGGCATTTCTAAGATCAAAGGATCCTCTGGAATGGGATGTGGTAGACAGATGAATCATTGCTAAAGCTACACCTATTTCAGAAAGAGGAAAAGAAGCTGTTGAGTCTAGCAAAATGACTCAAGAAGAGATAATCAAAAGATAAGCTCTTAATGCAAAAGCAATTTATTCTTTATATTGTGCATTATCACCTACTAAATATAACAGAATATCTTCTTATGCTACAGCTAAAGAAGTCTGGGATAGATTACACATCACCTATGAAGGAACTGATCAAGTGAAAGAAACCAGAATCAATATTCTGCTCGGTCAATATGAAGCATTCAAAATGAAATATGAAGAATCTATCACTGACATGTTTAGTCGTTTTACAAAGATCGTGAATGGCCTCGAAAATCAAGGGCAGCTAATTTCTGATCCCATGAAAGTAAACAAGCTTCTGCGTGGACTCTCCAAGGACTGGAATCACATAAAGACCTCAATAAGAGAGACACAAAGAATTATGCCACTTTCGGTTGATGAATTGGTTGGGACTCTTCAGTCTTATGAAGTGGAGCGAATCAATGAAGATGAAGATCCTAAAGGTAAGAAATCCATTGCATTAAAATCTAATGATGATTCTGATGTCACAGATTCTGAAGACGATATGGATGACGAAGAGCTTGCTTTCATGATAAGAACATTCAGAAAGTTGAACAGGAAATGAAGAAGATTCAATCCAAAGAAACAGAGTTTTCAAAAGTAACAGAGTAAGTCTGTTGAGGATGATGAATCCAATAAAGATGTAGTTTGTTTTGAATGTAAGAAAAAGGGACACATTAAACCTAACTGTCCCCTCCTGAAGAAAAAGAAAGGAAAAGTTGAGAAATATCGAAAGACACTCAAAGTAGAAACATGGAATGATACAGAATGTGAAAAAAGTGATGATGATTATGCCAATATTTGTCTCATGGCACAATCAGATTTAGATTCAGACTTCGAGACAAACTCAGATTTAGACAGTGAAATCAAGGTAAGTAATTTGAAAATCCCTACTAAAGTCTCTAGATACATTGATGAATTGTGTCTTAGTCTCAAGACTTCTCTTAAAAGGATTTCCGAACTTAAAAAAGAAAATTCTGCATTAAAACAACAAGAAAATGTTTGGAAAGAAAATGTTGAAAGTTTAGACAAAAGTATTACTATTCTAAAAGAAAATGAAGACAATCTTTCAAAAGAAAATGCATCTTTGAAAATTGACATCTCAAAATCTCTAAAAGATTTTCTATAGGATTTGAGAAACTGGAAAAAATTCTTTCTACTCAAAGACCTTATTTCAATAAATCTGGTTTGGGAATGACTGCAGAAACCATTCCTCTTATTGATTTTTCTAAAGTAAAGGAAAGAATTAAGCAAAGACCTACTAGAGAAGCTTACAAAAATCATTTCCAAAGAGTTTTTGTAAAACCAGTAGGTCGCAATACTCTTAAATGTTCTAAGTGCAATAGCTCAGACCATTTTGAGAAAGAATGTTCTATAGTATGGAAACCTGTTAAGAAATTTTGGGTAAAGACAATATATTATACTAACACCAATAGACCCAAGAAAATATGGGTACTAAAGAAAGCTTGAGTCTCTTTTCTAAATGCACCTCTATCAATAAAAAGGTTAAATGGTACTTGGATAGTGGATGCTCAAGGCATATGATAGGAGGTTCAAATTGCTTCATAAAGCTTGTTCAAGTTAATGGTGGAAAAGTTTCATTTAGAGGAAACAGCAAAGGAAAAATTGTGAGATTCGGAACAGTAAAGATTGGAAGCCTCACGATCAATAATGTTTCTTTGGTGGAAGGACTCAACTATAATTTGCTAAGTATTAGTCAGCTGTGCGACATCAGTTTCAAAATCAGCTTTCAAGAAGGAATGTGTTCAGAAACCAGTAAAGACTTATCTCAGTCTTTCACGGGTAGAAGACATGGAAATATCTATCTCTTGGATGTCAAACCAGATGAAACCAAATGTCTAATCTCAGTTCAAGAAGAAGCAAACTTATGGCACAGAAAACTTGGGCACATCAACATGAAACAAATAGCCAAAATTTCAGCAAAAAGGCTTGTTCGTGGTCTACCCAATCTATCATACCAAAAGATTGATCTTTGCACACCATGCATGTTGGGAAAATAGATAAGAAACTCATTCAAACCAATAAATCAAGTTTTTACTAACCATGTACTGCAGTTTCTACATATGGATCTCTTTGGACTAACCAAAACTCAGAGCATTTGAGGTAACAAATATTGCCAAGTAATTGTGGATGACTACTCACAATTCACCTGGTATATTTCCTAGTAAGTAAGTCTGAAACCTCTTCTTATTTTAAAAAGTTTGCTAAAAAGGTCCAAAATGAAAAATTGTATGTTATTTCAAATATACGAACTTACCATGGAGGCGAATTTGAAAATCAAGACTTTACAAGATTTTGTGATGAATCTGGTTTTCAGCATGTGTTCTCTTCTCCATATACTCTAGAGTAAAATGGAGTCGTGGAAAGAAAAAATAGGTCACTTCAGGAAATGGCTAAAACTCTTTTGATTGAAAGCAACATCTCTTTACGTTTTTGGGCTGAAACAGTTTCTACAACATGTTATATTATCAATAGAGTTTTTCTAAGGCCTATTCTGGAGAAAACTCCCTACGAGTTATTTAAAGAAAAGAAGCCCATTGTTTCATATTTTCATGTGTTTGGGTGTAAATGCTTTATATTGAAAAATGTAAATGATCAAGTGGGCAAGTTTGAGGAAAAATCAGACGAAGGCATCTTCCTTGGATATTCAACCACAAGCAAAGCTTACAGAGTCTACAACAAAGAAGACTCAATTTGTGTAGGAATCAATGAATGTCAAATTCCAAGATTCTATGCGAATTGAATCGATTCAGACTCAACTTGAAGAATCTGAACCTGCTTCAGACTCTACAAAGTCTAAATCTCCAAAAGCAGCTCAGACTTCAGAAGATCAGCAACAAATGATCGTCGAAGATTCAAATGTGGAAAAAGATCAACAATCTGACAAAGCAGTCAATAACTGGAAGCATAAGTCCAGTCATCCCAAAGATCTCATCATTGGTGATATTAATGAAGGAATCTATACAAGATCCAAAAGGCGTGAAGAGTCTAGTGCTGTGGCTCTTATTTCTAAAATAGAACCCAAAAGCATAGAAGAAGCTTTAACAAATGAAAGCTGGATTGAAGCTATGCAAGAAGAACTCAGGCAATTCAGTATCAATGATGTTTAGGAATTGACTCCTAAACCGAAAGGTAAATCTATTATTGGAGCTAAATGGGTTTTCAAGAACAAGATGAACGAGAAATGAAAAGTCATAAGAAACAAAGCAAAACTCGTGGCCAAGAGATATACGCAAGAAGAAAGAATAGACTATGATGAGACTTATGCGCCAGTAACAATGTTAGAAGCAATTAGATTATTACTTGTTTTTGCTTGTCATAAGAATTTCAGGTTATTCCAAATGGA
Organism: Eucalyptus paniculata subsp. matutina; assembly: GCA_017140255.1. NCBI lineage: Eukaryota > Viridiplantae > Streptophyta > Magnoliopsida > Myrtales > Myrtaceae > Eucalyptus > Eucalyptus paniculata. The sequence continues at coordinate 39,644,163 of CM029437.1, forward strand.
CATCAAAAGTGCTTTCCTAAATAGAGTTATCCAAGAGGAAGTCTATGTGGAACAACCACCCGGTTTTGAAGACCCAAGGAAACCAAACTCTGTATTCAGACCGAAAAAGGCTTTATACGGTTTAAAGCAAGCACCTCAAGCTTGATACGAGAGGCTAAGTTTTTAATTCAAAATGGCTTTATTAAAGGTAAAGTAGACACTACACTATTTATCAAAAGAGAAAGCAAAAGTTTTCTACTAGTTCAAATTTATGTTGATGATATCATTTTTGGATCTTCTAATAAAAGTCTATGCAAGAAATTCTCTAAGTCTATGTAAAATGAATTTGAAATGAGTATGATGGGTGAACTAACCATCTTTCTCAAGCTCCAAGTAAAACAACTGAAGGAAGGAACCTTTATTCATCAAAAAAAGTATGTTAAAGATCTTGTTAAAAAGTTTGGACTGGAGAATTGCAAAAAGACTGATGTACCAATGTCAAGTTCCTTGAAGCTGGACAAAGATGAAGGAGGAAAGAAAGTTGACCAGAAATTATACAGGAGCATCATTGGTTCACTTCTTTATCTTACTGTTTCTAGACCTGACATTTTGTTTAGTGTTTGCATTTGTGCCAAGTTTCAATCAGACCCTATAGAATCTCATTTAAGTGTTGCAAAAAGTATTATCAAATACATTGCCTCAACTTCAACTTTGGGTCTTTGGTATCCTGAAGAAGGAGACTTTACTCTCTTTGGATACTCAGACGCTGACCTAGCCGGATGCAGAATTGATAGAAAGAGCACCTCGGGTACCCGTCAACTATTTGAAAGCAAGACAGTGTCTTGGTTTTCAAGGAAGCAAAGTATAGTAGCTCTTACTACAGCAGAAGCATAATATGTAGCTTTTGGAAGTTGTTGTTCACAAATCTTGTGGATAAAACAACAGTTAAAAGACTTTGGAATTGAAAATTCATGTACTGAAATCAAGTGTGACAACATCAGTGCAATCAATCTCACCAAAAATCCGATTCTTCACTCAAGAGCAAAGCATATAGAGATTCGACATCACTTCATTAGAGATCATGTTCAAAATGAAGAAGTTTCGATTCAGTTTATTGATTCAAAAAATCAACCGGCGGATATTTTTACAAAGCCTTTGGAGAAAAATCAATTTGAAGCTATACGTTCCAGACTCAATATCTTAAAGTTTAAGGAAGGTCGACTCGGGACGAAAGACATTCGGACTCGGATGATCAAGATTCACGACTTGTAAGTTATTTTAGAAAATTATATCACGAATCAAATCTCGGAAAGGTATGATCATCAACCCATTATTAATTTGTTGCTATTTTTAATTTCCGTAATTATTGCAATCTTTCCTTTTCGAAAAAAGGAGTTATTTTCTCTTGAAATGACAGTTATCTAATTTTTTGAAAAGACAGTTATTTTTTAAAAAGGCATCTTTATATTTTTTTTTACGATGTTCTGTATGCCTCTCTTCAACTGCCTTATATACTGTCGGTTCTTCTTTGTTTCACTCACAAAAACCCTAAGAGAGCACCGATCTTCCATTTCTATCTTCTTCTCTTGTTTAATCTTCGAAAAGTTATCATCTTTCTTGGGAAAACAAGCTTGGAATCTCTCAAAGACTATGAAAAATGTCTTCCCAAAGAAAGTCTTCGAGGATCGCGAATAGGGGATCACAGCAGATGCGTGAGGGGCCTATGCACTTTGATCTAACTGAAGAAAAATAATTTCTTAATCAGTAATAAAGCCCACAACATTCTCAGCAACGTCCATCTCCTCCATCTAGACCCCAGGATGCTGTACATCAAGAAGAGGAAGAAATAATCAAAGACGCAGAACCCGTAAGAACTCTTAAGCCCTCTTTTACCTACAAGCTTTATCGTGCCTTGAAGAGAGGCGGTACTCCTTTGAACTACATTGATGAATTTTTGAAAGACAAAGGGTATAGAAATGAAACTTTTTTTTTTACGCACAATGGAACGATTAGGAATTACCCCTGCTGGGTCGGCGGAAGAGGCATTCGCAAATATCCCAAGCGATCCACGTGTTGGAGGGCTGAGTCAGCCAAATGGGAATGATGATGATAGGTTGTACAGTCAGTTTAAACCAAGAATGGGTGTTGCAGCAAAAATCCGAAGCAAAAGGACAGACTTGTTTCGATCGGAGGAACACAAGCTACTGTACTCTAAGTTGCTGAAGCGTGGGGTGATAAACCCTAGAAATGTGGATTTTGATTTTCTTGACTCTATGAATGTCAATCTACGGGAAAAATTTGGTCTTCTTCAACTCGAACAGTTTTGTTCTGAAAGTACATAAGCCTATGCTGAACTTACTACTTATTTCTATTCAAATCTTAGTTTCTTGGATGCGAATAAATTCTCTTTTAGTGTTCGAGATCAGGACTATGTGGTTGACATGAATACATTGGCTGATGTGATTGGGGTTGAAAGAGGGAGATATTAACCCATTAATGTGTCTATTACTCGTGCAATGTTGGAGCTTGTTAAGGATAGAATGATAGAGGGAAAGATTTCCTATTTGAGGATGAATGCATCCAACATTTTGCTTCACAAGATTGTGATTAATTGCCTCAGACCAAAATCTACTTCAAAGACCGACGTTTCAAACTCGGAGGCAAAGCTGATGTATGCCATCAATGCAAGGAAAAAGTTATCTCTCCCACATACTATTATGTTCCATATGTACAGAGCAGTGGTAAAGGACAAGGGTCAACTTCCTTATCCAGCTCTCGTGACTAAGTTATTCAGACATTTGAACGTTCAGCCTCCCCGAATCCGTTGTGTTCGAACGTGTGATCAAATGGTGGTGGGATTGAAAATGGTCTCTAAAATGCGTCTGAAGAAACTCAATAAGGCGTTGGAAAAATTCAAGGAGAAAACCCCTGTTAAGACTCATCAAATCTCTTCGGCTGCAAAGAGAAAAGGAAAGGAGCCCATGGTTACTCCATCCAAGAAAAGAATAGCTCTCATCATTGAGGATGAAGATGATGAGGATGATATCACTATTTCTGCAATAGCATTGAAGAACTTGAGTCGTTCTGTTCCAGAATCATCAGAGAGACAAGAAAAAGACACAGATGAGATAGAACAGAGGACTAGAGAAAGAGAAAATTTGGAATAGAGGAGAGAGAAGTAGAAGAAGGAGATGAAGAGGAGGAAAGAATTGAAGAAGAAGAGGAGAGAGGAGATCAAGCAAAGCATGAGGAACACTCTTCTCCACTTGAAGGCATGGAAACATGGGGAGATCCTGAGATAAGAGGAATGCCCTCACACCCTGCCACCAGTAAAGGAGTAAGCCGCTCTCCAGCAGATCTAGAGGACATCTATGCCTCTCAATTTCCTGAGGAAGGACATGATGTTTCATCACCTAATCTGTGTGACCATGCTGATTTACCATCGTCTGCCTTTACACCGTCTGATTGTGCAGAAGCCAGTACTTAGACTGATAATTCAGCAGACTTTCGCAGACTACTTGATGTTCTCTTAGAGATGCGAGGTCAAATTTATGCTCTGAGATACGAACTTCAGAATTTGCAGAATGCAAGACAAGCTTCTTCAGTTTCTTTGAATGATCAAATTCAAGCCCTTGCTCTTCAAGTTCAAGCAAATGCTAAGGGTGAAGATGTAGCGCAACTGAAGGGGGACTTGAAAAAGCTGGAAGAGATTGTCCAGTCAATAGGAGATTTCCAGCTTGTTCGTGTTCCCAAGCAACCTTAATACCATTCTCTTTTCATCTCTACCTTTTTAATGATGACAAAAAGGGGGAGAGATGTGGTGCAGATTTGATTTGAACTTTTGAACTTTTTGTTGATTATGTTGACTTGACTTTTGTGTTGTTTGGCTATTTTGGATTTGGACTGGATTTGGGTTTGACTGTTTAAATGTTGTTTATCTCAAGTACTATTGGTATCTTGATATCTTATGGCTTCGCTTATTTATAAAACTAATCTATCTTTTGTGGATGCAGATTCTAGTGTTATTAAGCCATTTATTTATATGAGATATCCATATTTGCTTGAGTAATATTTTGCAGTCAAAATTATCCAAATTTGCAGGAAAGTTTTGTCACCATAAAAAATGGGGAGATTGTTGGAGAAAACTTCACTTGAATGTTTTGAAGCTAACAAAACGTTTCCATCAGTCTAGTCTGAAAACTTGTAAACTCTTCTATCAAAGTCTGAAGACCTCCGAACTGCCAGACTCAAGACTCAAAGTCTATCCGCATTGACAGTTTCTAGATCGTCAAAGAAGACTTATCCAGAACTTGATGTTTTGTTAAGAATTTGACTTTATCGATTGGAGAAAATCTCTTGGCTGGATATTGCATGTCGGAATCCATTATTCAAATCAAGATTGATTCAGGGATTATGGATCTATTGATTGGCAAAGTATACTTGGAAGGTTCTATTTATAGAAACCGAGATCCTGATTATATGGGTGAGCAGGATTGATGGGCTATCGTCATGTTCCTTAAATAGCTCGAAGATCTTCCTAATTAATTCTTTCCAACAAGTAGATTGGAAGAATTCATTTAGTAAGTGTCAACGGGTATGATGGCATAAAAGAGTATAAAAGGAAGACGTTCCAGTTGTTTTGAGTGTGTGCGCGATAGAAGAATTTCAAAGTTTGAAGCTCCTTGTTCTTAGTCAATTCATTTGTTGAGCGAAATATTGTACGCAAAAGAGAGTCCATATTTTTGAGAGACCTTGATAAAGTGTAGTAAAGTCTGTACACTGTGGAATCAAGGGAGAGCTTTACTGTAACAACTCTTTTGTTCATAGTGAAATCTAGCTGGTGGGCTGTCAGTGCAGAAGAGTGGACGTAGGCTTGGATTAAGCCGAACCACTATAAACTCTGTGTTCAAATTCTCTTCCCTTCACTCTTTTACTTTGATTGTAACTTGTTTATTTGAAAAGAGAGGAATTTTCTTTTCATAATCCGTTGTTGATTTGAGCTGCATTTATCTCGCAAAATTGTTTTTGCACCTATTCACCCCCACTTTAGGTGCTCATACTAGCTTTCACAAAGTTGAGGCCAAAGGTTATACTTATTTGGATCTCAGGAAATTGTCAGAGCTAAAAATATTGCAGCTATCTCTGTTAAAGATCCAACTACTACCTGTTGGGTTGCATCTCCTTTGTAAGCTCACAAAGCTCTCCCTTTGCTGCATTCGCTTGAAAAAGCTACCACGGCTTCCTCCAGGTTCATTCACTCTCTCACTTTGCCAATACAAATTAGGGACAGGATTGCCAGATCTTTCATATTTGGATCTCCTGTCATAATTTGAGCTTTTCGATTGTGCAATAACAAAAGTTCGAGGCCTCGGGAAGTTCAAATCCTTGCGAGTTTTTAGAATATCTCACTGCGACCTGCAATAGCTGGATGAGCTGGAGAACTTGATATTTTTAGTATCATTGAATGTTTCATACTCTCAAAGTCTTGAGAGACTTCCTGATCTATCAAAACTGAAAAAGCTGAAAGATATTTAAATCAAGGGCTGTCCGAAGATTCGTGATATTAAAAGTGTGGAACACTTGCATTCCTTTGAGAAGCCAATTAGTGCCATAATTGAGACGGAAAGCTCATCCGAGGTAACTAACAGTATGATTTTCCCTCTGGACCACATAGATGGAGGTTGGCACTGATTAGCACGTGTCATGTTTGGAATTTTTACTAAGATGAATGAATTCCTTAATATTAACAAAAGTGCATGACATGAAGAATTACGAGCGACAGGATATTTTCTCCCATTAACACACTCAGAATAATTTTTCAAATAAAATTTGAGTCATCAAGACTTTGTATTTCTTTCATCTTTTTTAGTTGGAAGATGTGTCCAAATTTGTACGGACTCCACTCTTTAAAAGAGCATTTTACTTTTTCTTGTATTTTTCTGTGATTTACAACCAAAGAACTTCTATTTATGCCAGTCAGTTTAATCATGCTTTTGGGAGGTGTTGTCATGTATTCAATCCAGAGCATTGATCATTGTATGGGTATCTTAAATCTTTGATGTGGAGCGGAAAAGCGCTGGCTGCTGTACTAGTATCGTAAATTTTTTATGGGGTGCTTCCGTAATATTCAAGTTCTTAATCCAAAGTACTTTGAATAAATTGGGATGAGTAGCTCATGCAAGGTATTCCATCCTTCGAACTTTTCTCTTTTAATTCAGACTTGTTTGACGAGCTACTCTTCCAAGGACATAGTGTGATCAATACCGTCAATGAAATCTCAAACCTCATTTGGTCACTTTTCACGTTCAGTCAATTTGCATCTAAGCATTGGTCTTTATAACCGTTTGATACATGGTAGTAGTCTTATTTGATGCATTGAATACATGCTTACACAGGTTTTGTCACAGGTGGAGTTTAGCAAACCAGCTAATACCAAACATTCTTCCATTCAGGGTGTCAAATGCAAGGATAAAGGTATGCTGTACATTGAGATTGTCAAATCTGAGTTGTCCTATAAGATTTAAGTATGATTTCAACCTTGCAATGTAGAACGCTGAAAGAGGTCATGACTAGAAAGCTGCCAGACCATAAGGATAGGCAGTCAAAGGATTATTTCAAGCTATGCCATATTGTTGGAACTGATTAGACCTTAGACTAATTTTTTGGGCCAAATAGAAAATTTTACTCCTTATTTAATGCTCCTCTTCCTCCTAAAGCAGAAGCAAAATCTTCCGATTCTTATGGGCGCTTCTTCGGCCTTGCAAAATTCTCCCTCTGTTGCAGATTCATCAACCACGTGGCATAGAGTGAAGGTAAACTACGGATGTCTTGCTTTCTATCTCACTCCATCAATGAATAATTCTGTATTTCTTTCAGGCTGTTGCTTCCAAATTCAGCTGGAAGATGATTTCTAGAACCAAGCCAACACACTCTTTTCCACATTAATCAAACTTAAGTGTTGAGCCAGATAAGAGGTACAGAAACTACTGGCATCTCGCCATCAACAGAGCAAGAAGATGTGCCACTTGACAGGGCATCAACTATCCCTTCTTTGGCAACAATTGGTTCTGCTGTGCCTCCTCTTGCTGCTCAACCATAGTCATCATCAGCAATGGACAAAGATAAAGCCCCTATAATTGTCGAGGCAGATTTACGTGGTGGCAGAGAGGAATCTCTTTTCTCAAAGATCGAGTCTCTGTTGAGTGATGACTTAGGAGAGCAAAATACTGGGACAGAGATGTCACAAGCAAGTCATTTTGATCTTCAAGCATACCAGAATGCATCGCAAGAGTTGGAAATTATAATGAGTCAGGGACTCCAGGCAATCGTGTTTAATCCCAAGCTACTTGGTCAATTGCAAGAATTACTGAACTTCTTAGTCGAACAAAATGCACCAGAGGTCTCTACTATTGGACATCAATGTGTCTATCTCAAATTGCAGAACTTTATTCAGACTCAGGTGACTCCCTCTCGTCCCAATAAAAGATCCTCATTGAATCTGAGAGGTTAGAAAGGGAGCTCAATATTTTCTTCTGGACACATTTGAATTTTTATTTTTGGTCAATTCGTATTTGAATTCACCTCCTCATTTTTGCCATTTCTCCCCCTTTTTCGTTAATTTTTTTTTCTCAATTCCTTTCCTCAATTTTCTTCACTTTAGCTTTTGTTTTTTTTAATCGCATGAGGATTATATATTGAGGATAGTTAACTTTCAAAAGATATATTTCTACGTCACATATGGCATTTGGTCAAAGTTTGAAATAATTATTAAATAAAAAATATTTTCATGGATAATAATTTATGTCTAGATAATTTTCGTTTATTTATTTTATAAATGTTACATTCTCAAAATGGTTTTTTTTTCACGAAATAAATTATGCTTTGTCTAAATTTATAATTAACACTTAACAAAGATTGAGTCGGATAAGAGTAAAACCGCGATAGAGATGTGAAAATGACAAATAATTTCACACACCCAACAGTCGTCATTACTTTGCTTTTATCTGCTGGTCCTTGGAAGCCTTCGTTGGATCTAGGGTTCTGCACACCAGATCGCTCAAACCAGGAACCACTCGACCGAACCGGATTGGCCGTTTGGGTCTGGTTCCCGATTCCGCGGAGGAAGTGGACCAGGAATCGGAATAGGATCCAACTGACCCTTTTTATAAAATATATATATTATTTTCTTAAAAATATAAATAAAACTTATAAATAGTGACAATTTTTGTATAATTCTTAATTTTTAAAATTTTTTAATCGATTCCATGGGACCGAACCAGACTAGACTGGTCTGGTCCGGACCTGTTTCCAATCCTTGACCAATCTGGTCTGGTTCCCAATCCCAAAAATGGGGATCTGATTCTCGATTTTTAGTTGGAATCGGATCAGATTGGGACCATCACGTCTAATTGGATCTGGTCCAGTCGCAGGAATCAGTTGACTGCAGAAATTCCGCACGGACGGAGCACCTGCTTCCCCATTAATCAACCAGGGCAGAGCGTGGCATTGTCAAGAGTCTGTCCGAGGGAATTTTCCGAGCATTCGTGAGTCTCCTTTGCAGCTGCAGATGGCGAAAGAAGGTCCTTACGGCGGTTCATCAGCTTCAGTGACGGGAAACAACTTCGACGTGTTCCTGAGCTTCAGAGGAAGCGACACCCGACATGGGTTCACCGATGTTCTCTACAGAAGCCTCGTCGATCACGGGGTTCGCACCTTCTTAGACGAAGAAGAGCTTTCCGATGGAGAGTACATCAAGAAGCAGCTCCCTGAGTCGATCAAGCTGTCGAAGATTGGCATCCCGATCCTGTCCGAGGACTATGCCTCGAGTAAGCCGTGCCTTTGTGAGCTGGCTCAGATGGTCCAGTGGCGCAAAGAGGGAAGAATGATCATCATGCCCGTCTACTTCTTGATCACGGCGTGGGATGTGGAAATGAAGGATGGGAGGGGTCCCCACGCGTATAAAATTGCTGCACACCAGGAGAAAGGAGTTGATCCGGACAGGGTTCAGAAATGGGTGGATGCCCTCCAAGAAGTGACATCTGTGAAAGGGCGGCAACTGACCGAATATACTAGGTAAGGTTTAAGAAGGATCTGTAACTAGTTTTGCTTTGTTTTCTTTTCTTTTCTCCCCTTTTTGTCCTGAATAATGTGGCACTCTCATGCTCAATTCAATTGATTTCACGGCATATTGCCCCCCTATACGAAAGTCACCGTCTGTTAAGGGTTGCGAAGGGCAGGGCCAATGGTCACTCTGAATTGACTGGGGCACACTCTTGCATTTGTACCGAGCGTTCGACCATTCCGTCCCATTCACGTTTCATCAGTTTCAAATCTTTATCCCCAGTTAACAGAAGTCGGGAGGAATTTCGAGGACTCCGTGCGGAACCGGGCAACAGCGGCCGAGGCGGCGGTTGTTAGAAAATAGTAAAATTGATTTTGTGTTTTGATTAGCTTATTTGTCTTTTAATTGTTTTTGGCTAAGTGTGTGAAAGCAAGAGTTAGTCGGTTTGTAAAAAGTGAAAGAAAAGTGCGCTGCAGCGTCACTTCGTAAACGGCCAAAGGAGAGAATTCTTGAAGAAGCCACAAACGGATTAAAAAAAAAAAAAGAATTGGCACATATTAAAATAATATTATACTTGTTGCTAGAGTCTTCAAGAGCAGGAAGAAAGCTTCTACTTTGTAAACTTGAACGTGAAGGAAAAGTTACAGCCCAAAATTGTTGACTCCTTAGCCAAGAAGAAAAGTTCAACTTCAACTCTTGCACATTGAAGTTAATGGCGGTGAAGATGCTTATAAATATAGGGTTATGTTAGTTTATTTAGTGTGTGAGAGAGTGAGATAGCTTCAAAAGCATATAGAAAGCTAGAGAGAGAGTTTTAAGCTAAGCAAAGTTTGTGTATGTACTCCATTAAGCCTTTGAAGGCATATTGTGTAATATATTCCCTCTGTGTTTATACTCTCTCCCTCTAAATCCTTTTGGTCCCAACAGTGGTGCCAGTCACGTAGGCAGGTGGGACCCCGTAAAGAGCCGCCCACTCTGGTGGTATGAAGTAGACGATACTAGAGAAGGAGGCGCCGACACGAAAACCACTTTCATTTTGAAAGTAGGAGATGGCTATTGCCTTTCTTGGTCCCCTTCTTACTCGGGCCGATGTGTATTTGAGCTTCAGAGGATCAGACACCCGCAAGGTCTTTGTGGATCATCTCTGCAATAGCCTCCAAAAAGCGGGGATCCTCGTGGTCCTTGGGCGGTCAATTCCCCCGTTTATCGGGCAGGCCGAGATCGCCATTCCAATCCTGTCAGAGAACTATCCGTGGAGCAGACGGTGCCTCCGAGAGCTGGCTCAGATTGTGGAGGCCCACGAGACGATGGGCCAGATCATCATGCCCGTCTTCCTCAACGTCACGCCCTCGGTCGTGAAAAACATATCCCACGGTTACCGCAAGGCTATCAACAAGCATAGACGGACAGGAGTCGACCCAGAAACCCTCTGGAAATGGGAGGAAGCTCTCATCCATGTGGGATCCATCTCAGGGTTGGCGAGTTATCGGTGAGTGTAATTGAGTAAGTTTGATTGAGTAACGTGGCATCCAAATCCCAAGGTGGCGCTTACTTCAATTTAAGTTAATCTTATTAGACTAATGCTAAGTGTCTCAATACCTGATGTAGCTTAGCTCCCTCTGATCCGGTACTGAATGTGATCCGTTTGTTTATGTTCTTTCTCCCAGCTTGCCACATTACTTAGTGCTTCGGTTTTGTCGATAAATTTCAATATTTGTCTCGTTACACATCTATTTAAAAGCACATGACTCAGTTTTAGTAAAAAGTATGTACCACTATTTGTGTGCCCTGATTGTCTAAAGCTGATTACTGTATGATAGTTTTTAAAAGGAGAGCGCGAACTTCTTCTTGCAAATTACTTCAGAGTTCAGACATTGATGGACTTACATTAATCTTTATGCATGTGCCTTGAGCACACGTGCACGCATGATCCAGCTTAGGCACACGTGCTTTGATCATTGATGTAGTTGTCGCAAATGTGATGAGGATGTTGAAGAGACTCTCTGTTGGCATCGAGCGTCATGAGGAAGCAGTTATGAAATTACTAAATGTGGAATCTAGCGATGTTCGTGTAGTTGGAATACATGGCATAGGGGGCACTGGGAAGACAACGATTGCAAAGTTTGTCTACAAAGAATATTTCATCTCTTTGATGGCTGTAGCTTTCTGGAAAACTTTAGAGAAAATGCCAAAAAACCAGGAGGCTTAGTTGATTTGCAAGGTTAGCTGATTTCTGACCTTCTAGGTGCAATGCATAGACAAATTCCTTCTGTTGATGACGGGATTAAGTCCATCAAAAGCAGATTCTTCCACAAGAAAATTCTCATTGTTTTCGATGATATTGAACCAGGCTTTGAACTTACTCCAATTTTAGGAAGTCTTGATTGGTTAGGCTCTGGAAGCAGGATCATAATTACCACCAGAGCCGAACAAGCTTTAGATAAGCTTGAAGTGATCCTGAAATATAAGGTTGGGGGAATGCAATGACATGAAGCCCTTATGCTTTTCCACATCCATGCCTTCAGGGAGAAACCTACTCCGAATGAGTTTGCTATTCTGTCCGAAAAAATAGTATCAACTATTGACTGGCTTCCATTGACTATTGAGGTTGTCGGGTCATATCTATTTTCTAAAGGCAAGGATGTATGGATGCAAACCTTAGACGAGTTGGAAAAAGTACCTAAGCTACAAGTTGAACAGAAGTTGATGGTGATCATCAAAGCATTACCTGACAAGCAAAGACAAATGTTTCTGGACATTGCTTGTTTCTTCATTGGAGAGGACAAAAGCGTTGCATGCTACCTGTGGTCTGACTGTGATTCTGCTAGTGGATTGGAACTACAAGTGCTCGTTCTCTCCTCTATTGTTAAGATTGAGAATAATAAGCTGTGGATGCATGATCAACTTCGAGACCTAGCGAGGGATATCGTCCAAGGGGAACATCGTGAACCTAGAAATCGTAGCAGATTGTGGTTACAAAATGAAGCCTTGGATGTGCTGACAAATGAAAAAGTAAGATACAAGTTCATCACTCTTTTTACCTTACGATTGTTGCATTACAATTTAGTGATCCTTTTTTCATAGAGGAAAGACAATTAAGGTGCGTTTGTTTCTTGGAAAATGAATGATTTGGAAAACATTTTCTTAAAAATGATCGCTTATATTTCTTGAAATAATTAGTCATTGATAATTTTTTCATTATTAATAACAATTTATGTATGCACATTTTCATGGATAATGAAAATATTTTTTGTTCATGTGTTTTTGTAATAGATACAAGCGATCATTTTTAGCGAAATGTTTCCAAATCATTCATTTTTTGTAAAATAAATGGACTTTTAATAAAATGATTTCTTTAGTTTGAAGTCTCTAAGCATTTATTATCTTCACATATTTTTGTGGGGAAATGCGAAGTCCCTTGGTAATCCTATATTCCACATGTAGGGAACGGATAGTGTTCAAGGTGTTCTTCTCAAATTTGACAGTAGGTCACAGTGCAGTTTTAAACCAGCACATTTTGCGAGTATGTCGAACATAAGATTCCTTAGATTGGATCAGGCGAACCTTGAAGGAAAGTTTGAGCGGCGTCTTTCAAGTTTAAGATGGCTCCACTGGCAAGGTTGTCCTCGTAATCTTTGTGCTGGAAATTTGGATTTGAAGAAATTGGTTATTCTAGATCTTTCCTGGAGCAAGGTCAACGAAAAATGGAATGGTTGGAGAGAAATCAAGGTAGGGAAGTTTATTATTTTTAATCTCATTTGTCAAATTGTAGTAGAAAAGTTGACTCTTTTGTTATTCTACTTTCCGACAGAAAGCCGAGAAATTGAAAGTTCTGAACCTCACCGGTTGTGTTGACTTGATCAGAACTCCACACTTGTCTTATTACAAATGTTTAGAGAGATTGATTCTTGAAAGGTGCATTCGATTGGTTGAAATTGGTTCATCAGTAAAAAGTCTGGAGAGGTTGGTTTCACTAAACTTGAGGTCTTGTACTGAACTCAATAAGTTGCCTGAAGAGCTGGGTTCCCTCATATCCTTGGAAGAGATTCTTATAGATGAAACTGCTGTTCAAAAAATTCCTGCCTCCATCGGTCATTTGCAAAAGCTTAGAATATTCAGTGCCTGCAACTGTCTTTCATTGATCCAGCTACCCGATTCAATTAGTCATGTGAAATCTCTGAGAGTCTTCGCACTGAATGGTACCAAAATAACTGAACTTCCCCTGTCTGAAGAGTTAGAAGTGCTACAGCACTTGTCAATAAATCATTGTAGGTCCATATTGAAGTTACAAACGTCCTTGGGGAGTTTGGCTTCATTGATCAAACTTGATTTATCAAGCACTGGAATTGTTGAATTACCTAATACTGTCAATAAGTTAAATCTTTTAGAAGTGCTCAAAATTGATTTTACTTTTGTACGAGAGCTGCCTGGTGCTATATGGAAGTTGAAGAGGCTTGAAGAGCTACATGCTTCAAGATGTCGGAGTTTGGCTGGGGAAATTCCTAGAGATATTGAGCAGCTTTCAAGATTGAAGGTCTTGAGGCTTGGATACTCTCGGATTCATGGCCTACCAGATAGCATTTCTAGACTTCCTAATCTGCAAACACTTGATCTACTTCATTGTGACAAGCTCCATAGAGTGCCCAAGCTTCCTTCCACTTTAATAAGCCTGTCTGTCAGTTCTAAATTGATGGATACAATCCCAGACATCAGTAGGCTGGTTAAGTTGGCAGAGTTATTCTTGGCTGATGGATCCCAAGAACTGGTGTTACCTCTCCAAGGTCAAGTTGAGGCCAAAGGACACACTTATTTGGAGCTCGGGAGTTTGTCAGAGCTAAAGATATTGCAGTTATCTCTGTTAAAGATCCAACTACTACCTGTTGGGTTACATCTCCTTTTTAAGCTCACAAAGCTCTCCCTTTGCTGCATTCGCTTGAAAAAGCTACCACGGCTTCCTCCAGGTTTATTCACTCTCTCACTTTGCCAGTACAAATCACGGACAGGATTGCCAGATCTTTCATATTTGGAGCTCCTGTCAGAATTCGAGCTTTCCGACTGTGCTGTAACAGAAGTTGTAGGCCTTGGGCAGTTCAAATCCTTGCGAATTTTCAGAATATCTCACTGCTACCTGCAACAACTGGATGAGCTGGAGAACTTGATATTTTTAGCATCATTGAATGTTTCGTACTGTCAAGGTCTTGAGAGACATCCCAATCTATTAAAACTGAAGAAGCTGAAAGATATTAAAATCAAGGGCTGTCCGAAGATTCGTGATATTAAAAGTGTGGAACACCTGCATTCCTTTGAGAAGCCAACTAGTGCCATAATTGAGACGGAAAGCTCATCCGAGGTAACCGACACTATGATTTTCCCTCTGGAACACATATATGGAGGTTGGCACTTGACTAGCACATTGCATGTTTGGAATTTTTACTAAGATGAATGAATTTCTTAATAATGAAAAAACTGCATGACATGATGAATTACGAGGGACAGGATATTTTCTCCCATTAACACATGCATAATAATTTTTCAAATGAAATTTGAGTCATCAAGACTTTGTATTTCTTTCATCTTTTTTACTTGAAAGATGAGTCCAAATTTGTTAAGGACTCCACTTCTTTGAAAGAGCATTTTACCTTTTCTTGTATTTTTCTGTGATATACAACCAAAGAACTATTTATGCCAATTAGTTTAATCATGCTTTTGGGAGGTGTTGTTATGTATTCAATCCAGAGCATTGAACGTTGTATTGGAATCTTAAATCTTTGATGTATTGGAGAAAAGCTCTGCCTTCTGTACTAGTATCTTAAATTTTTTATGGGGTGCTTCCGTAATATTCAAGATCTTAATCCAAAGCACTTTTAATAAATTGGGATGAGTAGCTCATAGAAGATATTCCATTCTTCAAACTTTCTCTCTTTTAATTCAGACTTGTTTGATGAGCTACTCTTCCAAGGATATAGTCTGATCAATACCGTCAATGAAATCTCAAAACTCATTTGGTCTCTTTTCACGTTCAGTCAGTTTGAATCTAAGCATCAGTCTTTATAACCGTTTGACACATGGTAGAAGTCTTATTTGATGCACTGAATACATGCTTACACAGGTTTTGTCACAGGTGGAGTTTAGCAAACCAGCTAATACCAAACATTCTTCCATTCAGGGTGTCAAATGCAAGGATAAAGGTATGCTGTACATTGAGATTGTCAAATCTGAGTTGTCCTATAAGATTTAAGTATGATTTCAACCTTGCAATGTAGAACGCTGAAAGAGGTCATGACTAGAAAGCTGCCAGACCATAAGGATAGGCAGTCAAAGGATTATTTCAAGCTATGCCATGTTGTTGGAACTGATTAGACCTTAGACTAATTTTTTGGGCTAAAAAGAAAATTTTACTCCTTATTTAATGCTCCTTTTCCTCCTAAAGCACAAGCAAAATCTTCCGATTCTGTCAAGTCAATAACTGAAATTATGGGCGCTTCTTCTAACTTGCGAAATTCTCCCTCTGTTGCAGGTTCATCAACCACGTGGCATAGAGTGAAGGTAAACTACAGATGTCTTGCTTCCTATCTCACTCCATCAATGAATAATTCTGTATTTCTTTCAGGCCGTTGCTTCCAAATTCAGCTGTCAGATGATTTCCAGAACCAAGCCAACACACTCTTTTCCACATTAATCAAACTTAAGTGTTGAGCCAGATAAGAGGGACAGAAACTACTGGCATCTCGCAATCAACAGAGCAAGAAGATGTGCCACTTGACAGGGCATCGACTATCCCTTCTTTGGCAACAATTGGTTCTGCTGTGCCTCCTCCTGCTGCTCAACCATAGTCATCATCAGCAATGGACAAAGATAAAGCCCCTATAATTGTCGAGGCAGATTTACGTGGTGGCAGAGAGGAATCTCTTTTCTCAAAGATCGAGTCTCTGTTGAGTGATGACTCAGGAGAGCAAAATGCGGGGACAGAGATGTCACAAGCAAGTCATTTTGATCTTCAAGCATACCAGAATGCATCGCAAGAGTTGGAAATTATAATGAGTCAGGGACTCCAGGCAATCGTGTTTAATCCCAAGCTACTTGGTCAATTGCAAGAATTACTGAACTTCTTAGTCGAACAAAATGCACCAGAGGTCTCTACTATTGGACATCAATGTGTCTATCTCAAATTGAAGAACTTTATTCAGACTCAGGTGACTCCCTCTCTTCCCAATAAAAGATCCTCATTGAATGTGAGAGGTTAGAAAGGGAGCTCAAAATGGAAAAGTATCTTTTGGCGTCTGACAAGGATGAAGTTCGTTTGATCAAGAAACAATGCGAAGAGAAAGCTAAGAGTGTGGCTGACAATGAGCGAGCTATAACCCAACTTCAAGCAGAGATTGAGACACGCAAGCAGACATTTCAGAATGCAAAGTCAGAAATATCATATCTGTCGACAATGAGATTGGAGAAAGTTAAGGAACTGAAGAATTAAGTACAAGCAGGTCCTCAGTATGAAGAGAGAGAATCCAAGCATGGAAAAGAAGAGAAATCAAGCTTTGGAAATGATTGACAAAATCAATGTAGAGTGGAATGAATTGTGTGCGGATAGTAAAGGCCGATTAGCCTCTAAATAGGCTGGCACTTTTCACTTTCTTGTATTTGAATCTTCATGTATCGAAAACTTTTCCATTCTGGCAAAAAACGCAGGTTTGGAGTTTCATTCGTAGTTATTTATCATTGCTGAAAGCGTGAAACAAAGTCTATTGAAACAAAGAGAACGCTCACCTTGCAAACTCAGCATGTCACTCGGCTTGGTCTGCAGTCTCCGAAGGCTCCCTGTAACTAGTCTTGCCAGAGGAAATATTGCTGGTCTCGGGAGGCAGCAGGCCATGCAGAGTCCTCTATGCAGCACCGGGCTTCTTGCTCTTCTTTGCCATAGTCCTCTTTGGTAGAGAAGGCCGTCTCTGTGACGACATAGGTGAAATTAGCATAACGTAGATATTCCATGCGTGCTCTCTCCACTGCGAATTTCAGCAAAATCCAGATGTACCCATGCACGCAAAGACGTGGTTTTGTCTATGATACCTTGTTCTCCGGGGGCAACCTTATCCACCATCCAAGTATTTCAAGAGATTCATAACCCCGTCGATAGAGTTGGCAACAGTGTATCCAAGATATGAACAATTTTAGGCTCCGAAGCACCATAATTTAAGATAACGGTGTGAAAGCTAGTATGAGCACCTAGAGGGGGGTGAATAGGTGTAGAAATAATTTTGCGAGATATGTGCAGTGCTAATCAACAGTAGATTATCAAAAGGAAATACTCTCTTGTAAACAAAACGAGTTATGATCAAAGTAAAAGAGTGTAGAGAAGAGAATATGAACACAGAGATTATAGTGGTTCGGCTTAATCCAAGCTTACGTCCACTCTTCCGCACTGACAGCTCACTGGTTGGATTTCACTATGAACAAGAGAGTTGTTACAGCTAGGCTCTTCTTTGATTTCACAGTGTAAAGACTCTACTACACTTCCTCAAGGTCTCTCAATGATATAGACACTCTTTTGTGTACAAGATTTCGCTCAACAGTTTAATTGACTAAGAACAAGGAGCTTCAGACTTTGGAATTCTTCTATCGCACACACCCTTTAACAACTGGAACGCCTTCCTTATATACTCCTTTATGCCATCATACCCGTTGGCACTTACCAAATGAATTCTTCCAATCTACCCATTGGACATAATCAATTAGGAAGATCTTCGAGCTATTTAAGGAACATGACGATAGCCCATCAATCATGCTCGCCCATACAATCAGGATATTGGTTTTCATAAGTAGAACCTTCCAAGTATACTTCGCCAATCAACGAATCCACGATAAATCAATCTTGATCGAAATAGAGGATTCCGTTATACTATATCCAACCAGAAGATCTACATCAGTCGATAAAGTCAAATCCTTGACAAAACATCCAGTTCTGGATAAGTCTTCTTCGACAATTTAGAAGCTGTCAATGAGGATACACTTTGAGTCTTGAATCTAGCAGTCCGGAGGTCTTCAGACTTTGATGGAAGAGTCTGCAAGTCTTCTAACTACATTGATGTAAACATTTTGTCAGTTTTAAAACACTCAAGGAAGATTTCTCCAACAATCTCCCCATTTTTTATGGTGACAAAACTTTCCTCACGATTTGAATAATTTTGACCTGCAAAACATTACTCAAGCAAATATGGATATCTCATAAAGATAAATGGCTTAGTAATAACACTAGAATCTGCATCCACAGAAAGTAGGTTAGTCTTATGAACAAATGGAAATATTACCTTGTTAATTTATGAACAAATGGAAATATTAGTTTTAATTTGTTTATCAAGGAAAATCAATTCTGGCTTCAAAAGATACGCCTCTTCTGATGAAGAAATGGAAATATTACCTTGTTAATTTATGGCAATATCATTTTTACGCCTGGTTTCAACCAGGAAGGATCGATATAAACCAATTATGCAAGTATTCTCTTGACTTTTTGGGCTATCGTTCAAGCGTCCGACTAAATTCTTCAGTGGTACAAAGTCAAATGCTAGAAAATTCATTTCTAATAAATAATGCTATGAAGAAGTTCGAGACAATAGTTCCAATTATTCCTCTGATTGGATCATTGTCTAAAGCGAATTTTTGTGACACATTAGGGCATTCCATTAGTAAACCGACCCGGGCTGATTCATTAGATTCTGATATTATCGACCGTTTTTTGCGTATATCCAGAAATCTTTCTCATTATCACAGCGGATCCTAAAAAAAAAAGTTTATATCGAGTAAAATATATACTTCAACTTTCTTGTGTTAAAACTTTGGCTCGTAAACACAAAAAGACTGTACGTACTTTTTTAAAAAGATTAGGTTAGGAATTTTTGGAAGAATTCCTTACGGAGGAAGAAGTTGTTCTTTCTTTGATCTTCCCAAGAACTTATTCTACTTCACGAAGGTTATATAGAGGGCGGATTTGGTATTTGGATATTACTTCTATCAATGATCTAGTCAATTATGAATGATTGTCTATGAGAGTTAAGTTAGGGTTGATCGACTGAGTATTCCATTTTTCTTAGAGTCCTTTCTAGGGAAGACATAGAGTTTTCGATTTAGGGATAATTTACATTTCCATGATCTCATAGACAATCATTCATAATTGGCTAGATCATTGATAGAAGTAATATCCAAATACCAAATCCGCCCTCTATATAACCTTCGTGAAGTAGAATAAGTTCTTGGGAAGATCAAAGAAAGAACAACTTCTTCCTCCGTAAGGAATTCTTCCAAAAATTCCGAACCTAATCTTTTTAAAAAAGTACATACAGTCTTTTTGTGTTTACGAGCCAAAGTTTTAACACAAGAAAGTCGAAGTATATATTTTACTCGATATAAACTCTTTTTTTTTAGGATCCGCTGTGATAATGAGAAAGATTTATGGATATACGCAAAAAACGGTCGATAATATTAGAATCTGATGAATCAGCCCGGGTCGGTTTACTAATGGGATGCCCTAATGTGTCACAAAAATTTGCTTTAGACAATGATCCAATCAGAGGAATAATTGGAACTATTGTCTCGAACTTCTTCATAGCATTATTTATTAGAAATGAATTTTCTAGCATTTGACTTCGTACCACTGAAGAATTTAGTCGGACGCTTGAACGATAGCCCAAAAAGTCAAGAGAATACTTGCATTGGTTTATATCGATCCTTCCTGGTTGAAACCAGGCGTAAAAATGATATTGCCATAAATTAACAAGGTAATATTTCCATTTCTTCATCAAAAGAGGCGTATCTTTTGAAGCTAGAATTGATTTTCCTTGATATCGAACATAATGCATGAAAGGATCTTTGAAGAACCATAGGATGCACTGAAAATCATTATCAAAGAAGACTTTGACAAAATGTTCTATTTTTACATAGAAATATATTCGCTCAAAAAAGATTCCAGAAGATGTTGACCGTAAATGAGAAGATTGATTACGGAGAAAAAGAAAGAAGTATTCGTATTCACATATATGAGAATTATATAGGAACAAGAATAATCTTGGATTACCTTTTGAAAAAATGGTAATATGGTTCTTTTGAGTAATAAGACTATTCCAATACTCGTGGAGAAAGAAACGTAATAAATGCAAAGAAGAGGCATCGTTCACCCAAGAGCGAAGGGTTTGAACCAAGATTTCTAGATGGATGTGATAGGGTATTAGTACGTCCGACACATAATCTAAATGTGAAAATTTGTCCTCTAAAAAAGGAAATATGGAATGAATTGCTCGTAATTTACGAGATTTGCTATTTCTTTCCTTTCTAAGGAAGATACTAATCTTAGGGAAAATGGAATTTCCACAATGACTGCAAATCCCTCGGAGATAATTTGAGAATAAAAATTCTTGTTTTGCCCAAAAATGGATTTTGGATAGAATCATTAGCTGAAAAAATCAAAGGATTCTGTTGATACATTCGAGTAATTAAATGTTTCACAATTATTGAACTAGATTTATTGTCATAACCTGCATTTTCGAACAAAATAGATTTATTTAAACCATGATCATGAGCAAGTGCATAAATATACTCTCGAAAAAGAAGTGGGTATAGGAAGTCATGTTGTCTAGATCTATCTAGTTCTAAATATCCTTGAAATTCCTCCATTGGAAATTCGATTTGACTCCAAAAAGAAACAAAAAAGGTAGGGGATTTTTTGGTTATCAAATGATACATAGTGCGATACAGTCAAAACAAGGTATTCTAGTAAGAAAAAAATAGATACCTCGGAGATAGGTAGACTCATCAACGGACTCTCTATCCTCTCTTTTTCAATCGAATTCGTTTATATTAGTTATAGGATAAGAAGATGGATTCGAAATCCTTTATTCACTTTTTTCAGAGTATTCCATTTTTCTTAGAGTCCTTTCTTATTCTATGACACCAGTGTGAATTCGGGTCTCTCTGGTTCAACTAGGACCCTAGTTCCTTAATTTCTAGGTGAATTAAGATCGGGAAAAGGAAGTTTTCCAATCATTGACTCAAACTCATTGTCGAATCCCACTCGGTAGAATATGGAGGTACTTATGGCGAACGAGTCAATCTAGTCTTTCATAATAAAGTAATAGATGGAACTGCCATTAAAAGACTTATTAGCAGATTAATAGATCACTTCGAATGGCATATACATCACACGTTCTGGATCAAGTAAAGACTCTGGGTTTCCAGCAAGCCACTGCTACATCCATTTCATTAGGGATTGATGATCTTTTAAAAATACCTTCGAAGGGATGGTTAGTACAAGATGCTGAACAACAAAGTTTGATTTTGGAAAAACACCATCATTATGGGAATGTATGTTGGAGAAATCTTTCCAGAATATTTGAAGCTGACAAAACGTTTCTTTCAGTCTAAGTCTGGATGTTCGGAGACCGTCAGTTTAAAGTCTGAAGACTTTGTCTCTCAAGACTCAAGACTCAAGACTCAAGACTTAAGACTCAAGACTCAAGACTTAAGTCTATTCTCACTGACAGTCTTTCTAAACCAGTGACGAAGGAAATCCAAGGCCGAGGTATATGGTTGAGGATTCGATCCTATCGTCTGGAATAGATTCTTTGGTTGGATAATCATTTCGGATTCTCTAATTCTTATCTAAGATCGATTGAAGATCCGATGGTCGACCAAATAATCTTGGAAAGTTCTATTCTTGGAAACCGAGATCCTGATTGTATGGGCGAACAGGATTGATGGGCTATCATCAGATTCCTTAAATAGCTCGGATGATCTTCTTGATTGATTCCGTCCAACGGGTAGATTGGAGGAATTCCTTTGGTAAGTGCCAACGGCTATGATGGCATGAAGGAGTATAAAAGGAAGACGTTCTAGTTGTTTAAGTGTGTGATCGATAGAAAAATTCTAGAGTCTGAAGACCCTTGATTGTTAGTCGAGACTGTTCGAGCGAAATTGTATACACAGAGAGTGTTTGTACTTGGTGAGACCTTGAGTGAGTGTGGTAGATCATCTACACCGAGAAATCAAGGAAGATCAACACTGTAACATCTCTTTGTTCATAGTGGAATCCAGCCAATTGGCTGTCAGTGCAGAAGAGTGGACGTAGGCTTGAATCAAGCCGAACCACTATAAACCGAGCGTTCAATTCTCTCTTTCCCTTACTCAGTCTCACGATTGATTTTTAATTATTGCAAATTCTTTAACTGTCTAAAGTATTGTGCAATCTTCAAGAAAATTCTTTGTATACCTATTCACCCCCTCTAGGTACTCATACTAGCAATATCAATTGGTATCAGAGCTCGTGTTCTTACTTTGTTTGAAGTGTTTTACTTCAGAGTAAAAGATCCATGGCTAGTATGCTAGCACCGGGGCCGATGGAAGGGCAAAGCAATACCGAGACCTCCCTACTTCGATGGAAAGGATTACAACATCGGAAGAACAAGATGAAAGCTTTCCTACGATCAAAGGATCCTCCGGAATGGGACGTTGTGGAAAGATGAATCACTCCGCTGCTGCATCAATCTCGAAAGAGGGAAAGACACTATTGAAACCAACGGAATGGCTCGGAAGAGATAAACAAGAGACAAGCACTCGATGCAAAAGCAATTTACTCTTTATACTGTGCTTTATCTCCAACTGAATATAACAGAATATCTTCTTGTGTTACAGCAAAAGAAGTATGGGATAGATTACACATCACCTATGAAGGGACAGACCGAGTGAAGGAGACCAGAATTAACATTCTCCTCGGTCAATATGAGGCCTTCAAAATGAAACCAGGAGAATCTATAACTGACATGTTTAGTCGTTTTACGATATTGTCAATGGTCTTGAGAACCAAGGACAAAAAATTTCTGATCCCATGAAGGTGAACAAGCTTCTCATGCGTGGACTCTCCAAGGATTGGAATCATATAAAGACTTCAATAAGAGAGACGCAAAGAATCATGCCATTATCTCGTAGACGAGCTGATTGGAACTCTTCGGTCTTACGAAGTGGAACGAATTAATGAAGACGAAGATCCAAGAGGTAAGAAATCTATTGCACTAAAATCAAATGATGATTCCGATGATGCAGATTCGAAGATGATATGGATGATGAGGAGTTTGCACTCATGATAAGAAGATTCAGAAAACTAAACAGAAAAGGCGAAGGTTCATCCCAAAGAAACAAAGTTTTCGAGACAAAGCAGACCAAGTCTCGTTGATGATGAGGAACCAAACAAAGATGTAGTTTACTTCGAATGTAAAAAGAAGGGACACATCGTACCCAACCGTCCTCTTCGAAAAGAAAAGAGGAAAAGCTGAGAAGTCTCGAAAAGCTCTTAAAGCCGAAACTTGGAGCGATATAGCGTGTGAAGAGAGTGATGAGGAATATGCCAACCTGTGTCTGATGGCGCAATCAGACTCAGACTCCGGATCAGACTCAGACAGTGAATTTGAGGTAAGCGATTATAAAATCCCTGTCAAAATCTCTAAATACATTGATGAATTATGCTTCAGTCTTAAGACTTCTCTAAAAAAGATTTCCGAACTTAAAAAGGAAAACTCAGTTTTAAAACAAAAGGAAAACATCTTGGAAGAAAAAATGAAAGGTTTAAACTTGAATGTTTCTACTCTTAAAGAGAATGAAGAAAAACTTTCAAAAGAAAATGCTTTCTTAAAAACTGATTTATCAAATATTTCAAAGAAATTTTCAATAGGGTCGGAAAAACTTGAAAAAGTTCTTTCAGGTCCAAAGACCTTACTTCAATAAGTCGGGTCTAGGTATGATAGCTGAAACAATCCCTTTGATTGATTTTCCGAAAGTAAAAGAAAGAATTAAGAAAAGACCGGCGAGAGAGGCTTACAAAAATCATTTCAAGAAAGTTTTTGTAAAGTCTGTAGGTCGAAATGCTTTAAGATGTTCAAAGTGTAACAGTCAGGATCATTTTGAAAAAGAGTGTCCTATGGTTTGGAAGCCTGTTAAGAGAGTATGGCCTAATAATGCTCATCCTACTAACACCAAAGGACCCAAGAAAATTTGGGTACCAAAGAAAGCTTGAGACTCTCTTTTGAATGCAGGTCTCTGTCAAAAAGAAGGTAAAGTGGTATCTTGACAGCGGATGCTCAAGACACATGACAGGAGACTCAAATTGTTTCATAAAGCTTATTCAAGTAAATGGTGGAAAAGTTTCATTTGGAGGAAATAGCAAAGGAAGTATTGTGGGTTTCGGAACTGTGAAAATTGGAAATCTCACAATAAGCAATGTCTCTCTCGTGGAAGGACTCAATTACAATCTTCTCAGCATTAGCCAATTGTGTGATACCGGTTTCAAGATCTTCTTTCAAGAAGGCACATGTTCTGGAATTAGTAAAGATTCGACTCAGTCTTTCATGGGTCGAAGGCATGGAAACATCTACCTCCTTAATGTAAAGCCAAATGAAGAACAATGCTTAATCTCAATTCAAGATGAAGCAGTTCTATGGCACGAGAAAACTTGGCCATATCAACAAGAAGCAATTAGCCAAAATCTCTTCAAAGCAGGCTTGTTCGAGGTCCACCTAAATTGCCATACCAAAAGTCGACCTATGCACTCCATGCATTAGGGAAAGCAGGTAAGAAATTCATTTAAGCAAATAAATCATGTATCTACTAATCATGTACTACGAGTTGCTTTATATGGATCTCTTCGGACCAACAAGAACCCGAGCATTGGAGGTAAGAAATATTGTCTAGTAATTGTAGACGATTACTCTCGCTTTACCTGGGTATATTTTCTTGCAAGTAAGTCAGAAACCTTTTCGTACTTTGAGAAGTTTGCTAAAAAAGTTCAAAATGAAAAAGGATGTGCTATTTCAAGTATAAGAACAGATCATGGAAGTGAATTTGAAAATCAAGATTTTACGAAATTCTGTGATAAATCTGGTTTTAATCACATGTTTTCCTCTCCGTATACTCCGAGCAAAATGGAGTTGTGGAAAGAAAGAATAGATCTCTTCAAGAAATGGCTAGAACACTTTTAATTGAAAGTAAAATTTCTTCACGATTTTGGGCTGAAGTCAAGCTGTTTCAACTTGCATGCTATATCATAAATAGAGTCTTCCTAAGACCTATTCTTGAAAAAACCCCTATGAATTGTTCAAAGGTAAGAAGCCTATTGTTTCATACTTTCATGTATTTGGTTGCAAATGCTTTATTTTGAAAAATGCAAATGATCGAGTTGGTAAGTTTGAAGAAAGATCGATGAAGGCATCTTCCTTGGATATTCTACATCAAGCAAAGCCTACGAGTCTATAACAAGAAAAGCCGATCGTGGAGGAATCAATGAATGTCAAATTCCAAGACTCCACACAAGATGAATCCAGCCAGATTCAGCATGAAGAGTCGAACACGCCTAGACCTTCCAAAGTCTTCAACTCAAGAAGCATCTCAGACTCAGGAAGTCCAACATCAAGATGCTCATGAAGATTCAAATAAAGAAAGAGATCATCAACCAAGCAAATCAACCAGTAACTGGAAACACAAATCCAGTCATCCTAAAGATCTCATTATTGGCGAAATCAATGAAGGAATCCGCACCAGATCAAAAAGGCGTGAAGAATCTAGTGATGTTGCTCTCATCTCTGAAATTGAACCAAAAATCATAGAAGAAGCTTTATCTGATGAAAGCTGGATCGAAGCTATGCAAGAAGAGCTCAGACAGTTCAATATTAATGATGTCTGGGAATTGACATCTAAACCAAAAGGTAAAACTGTTATTGGAGCCAAGTGGGTGTTCAGAAACAAGATGAACGAAAAAGGAAAAGTCGTACGAAATAAAGCAAGACTCGTGGCCAAGGGATACACGCAAGAAGAAGGAATAGACTATGATGAGACTTACGCTCCTGTAGCAAGGTTAGAAGCTATTCGTCTATTACTTGCGTTTGCTTGTTACAAAAATTTCAGGTTATTCCAAATGGACGTCAAAAGTGCTTTCCTAAATGGATTTATCCAAGAGGAAGTTTATGTGGAACAACCGCCTGGATTTGAAGACCCAAAGAAGCCGACTCGGTCTTGAGGACTGAAAAAGGCTTTGTATGGTCTAAAGCAAGCACCTCGAGCTTGGTACGACGTACTAAGTAAGTTTTTATTACGAACGGATTTGTCAAAGGTAAAGTAGATACTACTCTGTTCATGAAAAAGGAAAACAAAAGTTTCTTACTCGTTCAAATATATGTTGATGACATTATTTTTGGATCCTCTAATGAAAGTCTTTGCAAGAAATTTTCTAAGTCTATGCGGGATGAGTTTGAAATGAGTATGATGGGAGAGTTAACATTCTTTCTCGGACTCCAAGTAAATCAAATGAAGGAAGGAACTTTCATCCATCAAGAAAAATATGCGAATGATCTTGTCAAAAGGTTTGGATTGGAAAAGTGCAAAAAGACCGACATACCAATGTCATGTTCTCAGAAGATAGACAAGGATGAAGAAGGGAAGAAAGTAGATCAAAAGCTGTACAGGAGCATGATCGGTTCACTTCTTTATCTTACTTCCTCTAGACCGATATTTTGTTGAGTGTTTGCATCTGTGCTAGGTTTCAATCGAGATCCTAGAGAATCACATCTCATTGCCGTGAAACGTATTATCAAATACGTTCCTTCATCTTCAAGCATCGGTCTTTGGTATCCAAAGAGGGAGACTTTAATCTTCTAGGATACTCGAGATGCGAGATCTGGCGGTTGCGAGTCGATGAAAGAGCACTTCGGAACTTGTCAACCGCTTGGAAACGAAACAGTGTCTTGGTTCTCAAGGAAGCAAAGCACGTAGCTCTTTCAACGACGTAAGCGAGTATGTAGCTCTTGGAAGCTGCTGTTCACAAATTCTATGGATAAAACAACAGCTACAAGACTTTGGCATTGAAGACTCATGCACGAAATCGATGTGACAACACCAGCGCGATCAATCTCACCAAAAATCCAATCCTTCATTCAAAAGCAAAGCATATTGAGATTCGTCATCACTTCATTAGAGATCATATTCAAAATGGAGAAATCTCGATTCAATTTGTTGATTCAAAGAGTCAACTAGCGGATATATTCACAAAGCCTTTGGAGAAAAATCAATTCGACTTCATCCGCTCAAGACTCAACATTTTGAAGCTTGAAGAAGTTAAAGTCTAGAGACTCACCAACTCTAAGACTCTGACTTTAAATCCTGAGACTCAATCATTCATGGCTAAAGACTGTAAGTTGCTATTTTAACTAAAAGGTACGAATTCGCGTTTATCTTATCTCGAAAAGGTACGTTCTTTCATTCAGATATAATTCGTGTGAAATTTGAAAACTTGTCTTTTTTAAGGAATTAATTTTGGCAGTTATTGATTTTGAAAAGAAGTGTTCGTACACTTTCCTTGTACCGATTAAACTTCTCTTTTCAAATCCGAGGTATATATATATATACAGTTATTCTACGCCCAATTTTCAAAACCCTAAAAGGCACTCTCCTCCCGATACTGTTTCTACTTCTTGTTCGTCGTCGAGAAAGTGGTCATTTTTCTTGGGAAAAGCAAGTGAAGGAATCCTCCAATAGACAAAGAAAGATGTCGTCTTCGAGGAAATCATCAAGAATCACAAACAGGGGACCACAAAGAATGGAGAAGGGACCGAATCACTTCGATCTTACTGAGGAAGAAGACTTATCAGCGACAAAGTCTGATTCGCTCTCCTCCACGTCATTCATCGTCTCCTGCCCCACAAGGTGCAAATCTGGAAGAAGAGATAATCGAGGATGCTGACCCAGTAAGAGTCCAAAAACCCTCCGTTATCTATAAGCTTTATCGTGCGTTGAAAAGCACCGGTACTTCGTTAAAATATATAGATGACTTCCTTAAGGACAAAAATTATGGGAATGAGTATCTTTTTCTGCGGAAAATGGAGGAATTGGGAATTGCTCCTAAAGGAAGGGCGAGAGGAGGCTCTTGCGAACATTCCAAGTGATCCTCGTATGCCGTGACAAAATCGATTGACGGGAACGATGATGACAAAATGTTCCTTGAATTTAAACCTAGAATGGGTGTGGCAGCAAATGTGAAAGGAAATCGGATGGATTTGTTTAAATCCAAGGATCGGAAAAAGTGTATTTCAGTTTGTTGAAAAGAGGGGTGATAAACCCTAGAAGTGTCGATTTTGACTTCCCGGATACCATCAACTTGAACTTAAGGGAGAAGTTGAATTTGCTTCAACTTGAGACTTTTTGCTCGACTCTGGCGAGACGGGTATGCTCAATCGACCGCTTATTTCTATTCAAATCTTAGCGTTTTGGATGCGAATAGAATTTCATTCAGTGTTCGAGATCAAGTCTACGTGGTAGATGTGAATATGTTGGCGGACATTGTTGGAGGTGAACGGGGACGCTATCTCCCAATCAAAGTCTCACCTGCTCGTACTACTCTGGATCTTGTCAAAGATAGGGACGTAGAGAAGAAAATTATCTATTCCAGGATGAATGCCATCAACATTATGCTTCATAAGATTGTGATCAACTGTCTCAGACCGAAGTCTACGTCAAAGACTTCTGTGTCTCTTTCTGAAGCAAAGTTGATGTATGCGATCAACTCAGGACGGAAGTTTTCTCTCCCGCACACTATTCTCTTCCATATGTACAGAGCAGTGTCAAAAGACAAAGGACAATTGCCTTATCCTGGTCTGGTGACCAAGATCTTCAGACATCTGAACATTGAACTGCCACATACTTTTTGTGCTCGACCGTGTGATAAGATGGTGGTAGGGTTGAAAATGTTAATGAAGATGCGTCTGCAAGAACTCTCCAAGGCAATGGAGAAATTCAAAGTGAAATCTCCAAATCCGATGCTACGCTTCAAAAAGGAAAGGAAAGGAGGCCATTGGTGCCCCATCGAAAAAGAGGAAAAGAACTCTCATCCTTGAGGATGAAGATGAAGATGAAGATGATGAAGATCCCACTATCCAAGCACCGACAAGAACCGGACGTTCGTGTCTCATCCGACGGAACTTCAGCGAACGAGAGAAGAAGAAAAGCAGAACGGAGGAGAAGAAGAACGAGAGAGAAGGAGAAAGAAGTCGAAGAAGAAGGAGAAGGAGAAAAAGAAAAGTCTCGCGACAAATGCGGAGAGAAGGAAGATCAAGAGCATGATCATCACTCTTCCCCTTTCGATGTCCTAGAGACGGGGGAGTTAGCGAGCAAGAGAGGTCTACACCTCATGCCGCTGTCGGTGAAGATCTAAGACAATCTCCGTAAGACCCGGAAGGAAGAAGTTCGGTCTCTCACTTGCCTGAAGAAGGTGATGCATCGATTCCAAATCTGCCAGACCATTCAAAAGCGCCATCGTCTGCATACACATCATCTGAGAAAGTCAATGCTAGTACACAGACGGATGATTCTGCAGATTTTCGTAGCATCATAAATATTCTTCTGGAAATGCGTAGCCAGATATATGTTCTGGATTGTGAAATCCAAGCTTTGAAGAGCGCTGGACAAGCATCTTCAGTCTCTCTGGAGGATAAATTCAAAGACCTTGCTCGCAACTTCAAGCCAATGCCAAGGGAGAAGAGGTAGCTCATCGAGAGAAGACTGAAGAAGCTCGAAGGAGTAGTCCAGTCCATTGGGGATTTCCGGATCGTGCGCATTCCCAGCGAGACATGACTCCTCTCTCACCCTTTTCAATGCTGACAAAAAGGGGAGAACCAAAATTTGAACCATTTAAAAACTTTGACTTTTGTGGTTATGTTTATTTTTGAGTATGACTTGAGAACTTGAACTTGGGTGTGAATTTGACTGAATTGGTTGTGGATTATGATGCTTGACTGATTGCATTTATTCAAGTGTTGTTATATGGTGTTTCTCATGAAAGACTAACTAATTTTCTGTGGATGCAGAGTCTAGTTGTTTTATTAATCTTTATGAGTTAGCCATATTGCTTGAGAAATGTTTTGCAGGTCAAAGTTGTTCAAATCTTCAAGAAAGTTTTGTCACCATCAAAAAAGGGGAGATTGTTGGAGAAATCTTTCCAGAATATTTTGAAGCTGACAAAACGTTTCTTTCAGTCTAAGTCTGGATGTTCGGAGACCATCAGTTTAAAGTCTGAAGACTTTGTCTCTCAAGACTCAAGACTCAAGACTCAAGACTCAAGACTCAAGACTTAAGACTTAAGTCTATTCTCACTGACAATCTTTCTAAACCAGTGACGAAGGAAATCCAAGGCCGAGGTATATGGTTGAGGATTCGATCCTATCGTCTGGAATAGATTCTTTGGTTGGATAATCATTTCGGATTCTTTAATTCTTATCTAAGATCGATTGAAGATCCGATGGTCGACGAAATAATCTTGGAAAGTTCTATTCTTGGAAACCGAGATCCTGATTGCATGGGCGAACAGGATTGATGGGCTATCATCAGATTCCTTAAATAGCTCGGATGATCTTCTTGATTGATTCCGTCCAACGGGTAGATTGGAGGAATTCCTTTGGTAAGTGCCAACGGTTATGATGGCATGAAGGAGTATAAAAGGAAGACGTTCTAGTTGTTTAAGTGTGTGATCGATAGAAAAATTCTAGAGTCTGAAGACCCTTGATTGTTAGTCGAGACTGTTCGAGGGAAATTGTATACACAGAGAGTGTTTGTACTTGGTGAGACCTTGAGTGAGTGTGGTAGATCATCTACACCGAGAAATCAAGGAAGATCAACACTATAACATCTCTTTGTTCATAGTGGAATCCAGCCAATTAGCTGTCAGTGCAGAAGAGTGGACGTAGGCTTGAATCAAGCCGAACCACTATAAACCGAGCGTTCAATTCTCTCTTTCCCTTACTCAGTCTCACGATTGATTTTTAATTATTGCAAATTCTTTAACTGTCTAAAGTATTGTGCAATCTTCAAGAAAATTCTTTGTATACCTATTCACCCCCCTCTAGGTACTCATACTAGCAATATCAATGTACATGCAGTAGAAAAATTATGCCAATCCATTGAGGTATGGTATGCTACAAGTGAATTTTTGCGACAAGAAATGAATCCTAATTTTAGGATGACAGACCCCTTTAATCCAGTCCATATAATGTCTTTTTCGGGAGCCAGAGGAAATGCATCTCAAGTACACCAATTA